>CM044984.1:29035209-29517709 GCA_024586325.1 Stellera chamaejasme
GTGAAAGACAATGCCTTTTTGAAATTTTGCTTGAACATGAACTTGATGTGTGGTAGAACAAAAATGCTTATTGTGATGGATATGGTTGTCCTCCCCTCATCCATGATTTTTGGTTTCAAAGAGCCATTTTATGATTTCATGATTTCAAAGGAAATGCATTTGTTTGATGGAGTGCCACTAGCATGTCATGACTTTAAGTCAAATTTTGAAAAATTTAGAAAGCATGCTAGTGTGGATTTTGGTGAAGAGATGTTGAATCTAGAGAACTTTGAGCATGTTGTTACTCACTCCCTTTATTAGCCTTGCTATGAAAAATTCTCTTTTGGTGGTGGTGATAAGTTGTGGGAACATGTCATGATTAACTCATACTCTAGATTTAAGGGTTGGTTGCTTGAAAGATGCACTCTTTCCAAGTGCTTGCATATTTCAAGCACTAACCACTATGTGCTTAAAATTTCTAATCTTCCCACGGAGAAAGGGCATTCATTATTTTGTAGGTTCAATGACTATTTATTTGAAAACCTACATCATGGAAGGAAGGTTCATTTGGGACACTTCTTTCCTCTCGAGTCGGATTGAGTTCACATAGGATGTCGAGCTAGCGACATAAAAACAAACATATTTAATAGCAGTATATGTAAATAACCTTGAATTTTGCACACTTGATACATTGGGGGCAATGTATGGTTTAAGTGTGGGGGGGTTGAATATTCAATTTATTTTTCATTATCTAACCCCTCATAACTAACAATTTCTCTAGTGGTTTGTTTTGTGTGTTGCCTCCAGAGCCCATGCACGAAAGGAGCGGCGTCTCCTCATCTCTCACCATCTCTTATCATTTTCTCTCTAGCTCACTCAAAATTAGGGCAGTACTTTAGTTCTCCATACTCTATCTTGAGCATGATGTAATATTTTTGGCATCTTAAGTATGTTTGACACTAAGTGTGGGGGAATGTGAACTGTTGAATTTCCTGGATTGCATGTCCTCTTATGCTTTAGATAGAATCATGTTTATTTCATTGTTTTCCACTTTCTTTTAGACTTAGGAGCATGAAGCATTTAGGACCCCGATGCTCCAATGAATTGAGTTATGGCAAGGAACTGGTATTGATTAATATGCATTTGATCTTATAGGTGGTGAAAATTTATTTTCATGCTTCAAACAGAGATTTTTACCATGTGAGGTTTTGTGCCTAAATTTTTCCGATGCATGAAATATGTGTGAACTGTTATTTCTTGAGAGTATCTTGCTAAGTATTCGAGCTAGAACTTGCTTGTCAGGAACCGTTGCGAACCTACATTTGTTGTATGTTAAGTCGGGATGATGATGGCTATTTTAGGATAAGCCTACTTTCCAAAATAGCCAACCTAAGCATTAATATCATTAGATAAACCCATTCGAGCTTAAAGATCGAATTCTTTGATCACCCACATCATGAGCCATTCCTTTCTCTATATTACCTTTTTGTCCATGAAACATTTTGAGCATTTTATTTTGGGCATAGGTATAAAAAAAATAATGGTATGTTCAAATTTTGAATTTGGGGGAAATTAAATGTTTTGCTATCGGACAGTGGGAATACATCCTGGTAAAGTTTTGTGCCTTTCTACGAAAAGAAAAAAAAGTATATGAAAGCAAGAGAAAGGCACTTGTATTTATTGCTTATGTTAGGATGTGCTTTGTTGTTGTTAACGGGGTTCATATGTTGAAAGTGGTGGTTGCTAAAAAAAGAGCAAAAAGAGCAAGTTTGGGTATTTTCGTGCCTTTCATGTATAAGTTACCTCAATGTTTGTAAGCTCTGAATGTTTCATATAAGCTCCACCAATAATAGCCTTCAACTGAAATCAATTCTCACCAAACCAGGCCTCGTTACAACCTTAATGAAAGACCATCTGACTAGTAAGACATACAACCTTCCTCGGGGAGTCCGGTAGAGGAGTTTTGGTTCACTTGCAAGCATATGGATAGAAAGCACTTGGCAAGATCAATATACACACATGCACACCCACTTTCGAACCAGAGTGAAACACTGAGGGAGTGATCCTTTATTTCTGTCAGTGAGAATAAAATTTTCAGAACCTGTTAGATCATTTTCATATATATTAATAATTGATGCTGAGCTGCAACTCAACTTCTGTGGACATTGGTAGTCATGCATGTAGATAGGATTTGCTTGAGGACAAGCAATTGCTTAAGTGTGGGGGTATTTGATGAGGCCATTTTAGGTTTTGATTTGGAGGAAATATTTATTGGATTAGATTGAAGATGAAATTGTTTTCCTCATAAAATTACTGATTTTGGCACTTCAGGTCATTTTGGGGCAAGATGTAACAAAAGGAGAAGTTAGAGGATCAAAAAGGGCAAAACTTCTTATTCAGATGATCACGAGGTGGTCACCTGAAATCCTGGAGCTGAATGAGTTGATCACCTGGTGGTCACCTAAAATACAGGGAGTCTCAAACCATCTGGAGCTGAAGCGAGTTGATCACCCGGTGGTCACCTAAAATACAGAGATCATCAAGTTGCAGAGTGCTGGAGTTGGTGATCACCTGGTGATCATCACGCCAGGTGATCACCAGGTGATCAACTGGCTTCGGGAATCAATCTTGACCATTGATCTCTTTAATGAATCAATCTTGGCCATTGATCTCAAAACCGCCCTACATAAAAAGGGTGCTCAGTTTCAGTAGCAAAAGGTCGATTCTTTTTGGAGCAGGAAGGGTTGGGTTTGAGGAGCAACACGCATAGAAGATCAATTGGAAGAGGAGCACCATCCAGGCTTGATTTCTCCATAATCTTGTTATTAATTCTAGGGTTTTCTTCCATTTTCTGAGTAGAATCCATTTCTAAACCTAGAATTTGTTAGATTTCTCATTTTCTCCATCTTTTAAGTATTTGGTCAAGTTAAGCTCAAATCCCACAATGGATGTGGGTCACTCATATTTCTCTTCATTTATGGTTTTTATTATGATGGGTAGCTAATTTCCTATTATCTCTTAGGAATTAGTAAAACTTGGATTATGGGTATGTGATATTTTTGATGAATGGATATTGTTTGATAATTTATGTTTGTGTTTCTCTGAATTTATTGATTAAATACCTTGAGAGAGGATTAATCTTGACATGATTAGACTTAGACATAAGCTAATTATGTTAGATCGTAGAGAAATACACGTTAGGTTAATTATAGAATGAGAGTTCATAATTAACCTAGGAGGAAAATTGATTAATTTACAATAAATTAGGATGCAAGACATTGTGGCTAATTTATTTCTAAATACTCTTGAGAGAGGGGTTTAGACCCAATATATTTTCCTACATAAATCCGAACAATATCCATGAATGTTTATGAGCCAAATTATAATCCATGTACCCATGATCCAAGTGGAGCACAAATTCCTAGGAGATAATTTAGTTCAATGGTATAATTTAATTATTGTAACCCTTGATCTAGCTGTTTAATCAATTTAATTACCGTTCTTGCATGTTAGTTTAATCCTCACCAACCATCCAATCAATTTGTTACCGTACTTTATTCGTAATTCACACACAAAACACACAGAAATACAAGTCCTTGTGGTTCGACCCGGTACTCCCGGTTTTATTACTTGCGACCACCGTACACTTGCGGTGAGTCACTGTCACATATGCTCAACCAATGCAAAACAAACATATGCAATGCACATAAGTAGAATTGTTAGTATAGCCAACAGACACGCTCTGAAACGATAGTCCATTCTGGCCCAGCCACGTAATGAACTACCGTAGACACATGAGACTGGTACCAGCTCAAGGTAGCTAACCCCATCAGAACACCACCCCCGTAGGAGTTGAATCAGAACACCACCCCCGAAGGAGTTGAATCAGAACACCACCCCCGAAGGAGTTGAATCAGAACACCACCCCCGTAGGAGTTGAATCAGAACACCACCCCCGTAGGAGTTGAATCAGAACACCACCCCGTAGGAGTTGAATCAGAACACCACCCCCGTAGGAGTTGAATCCGAACACCACCCCCATAGGACTTGAATCAAAACATCAGCATCTTCGAGTCCTCGCACCTGCACACCAATGCCTATCCCGACTAACCAAGTTTGGGTATCCTCGGGCCACCCTCAAACCAAACTCAGACTCGGTACACCCAGACACGCATTTCATAAAGTAATCTGAAATGCAGAATCGAGAGCAATACTGAAACCCTTACCGCACTATTACCGACCCACAGAAGAATCCCGGCAAAATCCTGACGCTCTGCTCGAAACGCAGTAATGTGACTTCCGAAGTCCCGCACTACTCCACAACTATTGATTCAAGCTGAACAAACACACACAAGTCAGAAATCACCAAAATAGACCCCCCGAAACCAATCTCGCACAATCTCGCCCTTTCCTTCAAAATTGCACAAAAAGCTCGGTTTCTCAAACCGAGCTAGAACATTGTTATTCAAACACCCAAAAGCACAACCAAACATTCAAATCCCACTTTCCCAACATTTACACCGCAACCAAGCAAGTAGGTCGGTATTGTTCACAGTTCCCCAAAACGACATTCCAAACATCGTTGGTTACCTACTTCAATTCCCGATACCAAATCACTACCAAACCATTCCAAAACACAACACAAACATACCCAAAACCCTCCCTTTAAATTCAGCCTCTACTTCTCTTTTTAACCAAACTTTAATCCAAACCAATTAAGGTTCCAAACACATGCTTAATTCACCAATTTCATAATCCAAACATGCTTACCAACACATCTCACCCTAATAACCCAAAATCAAACTCAAACCCTAATGAACAATTTTGACAAATTGGGTACTTTTTAACCAACATGTTTACCTTCAAATTGAATCCACACAACATCTTAGAGTCATTCTAGGAACCACATATCTCAAGCATGATTCAAGAACACAACCACACACTAGGTTTAGAATTCAACCTAGAATTCAGCCATTTAGGGTTTTTCACTCCATGGTGTTCTTCCATAAATTAAACCTTGATTCCTACACTTCTTCTTACCAAGAACAACATACTAGATGATTGAAGCAAGAAGATCAACATAACATGTAGCAAGGAAAAACACCAAATTCGGTTATAAACCTCACTTTCATCCAAAAATCATGCTTCAACCTTACTAACCCATGAAGAGAAGAAGCTTACCACAAATCCAAGCCCAACACCAAGATGAATCCTTGCAAATTGAAGAACACTTTTGAGAGGTAGAAGGGGATGAAAATGGCGGATGCATGCATGAGAGAAAGAAGGAAATGAGCATAAATGGCCATTTTCTACCTAAAATGCTCCCTTTTATACTTTCCAAGTGGTGAGTCATGGGGACACTTGTCCCAACCACCTTAGTCACCCTCATGACTCACCCTAATGACTCACACCCAAGCCCAAATCTGAAATGCTTAAGTGTTGGCGCGTAATCCCGCGCCAACTTCACCCGAGTAACTCCCGACATGTGCGCGTGCTAACTCGAGCTAAAATTCCCGTCGTGCGTGCTTGTTCGGTTATCACCACATTACCCGTCCCGAGCCATAACATATCTCACACCAAAACCGTCACCAAACTTTCATCCCGAGCCCCGGGCATCGCCCGGGAACGAACATCCCGTCCCAAAACATATACTCCGTAAAAAGATGCGGAATGTTCCCACGATCCCAAATATGCTGACGGTTCCCTTTTCTGAGGTCCCGGTAGAGCTACCGAGCCTGCTGAACGTCCTGAAACAAATCTCGTTCCCGAAAAAATATTTTCCGCGGAAATGTCCGGGGGGCCGTGTGACTCCAAATATGAAAGGATTTCCAAAAGTTATACCCAAAAAAGATTCGAGAGCTGTCAACGGAGCCCCGGAATACCAAAGTCACTACCCGCTCGGGGTGACTGTAACAAAATCAAGATTCTAAACTTGATTATGTTAGAAGTTTTTTAAATTAGGTGACATAAATGAGCAAAATAAAAAAAAATTAATGATTTTTCACAATTTGAACTTTACTAAATGACTTTTCTTTTTCTGGCCGAATATACTTGACTAATTTTATCATGCATGCATGTAACAGGGAAGGAAATGTTTAATGTACAAGAGCCATAGCATGTTGGGAATTGGAATCGTACGTAGCTACTAACTATAATATCACTTTCGTCTAAATCGTAAGTCGTAACTATAATAATGAGTCATGAGCGAGTATCAGTTTAAGTTTGTTTGCAGTTTTGTAGTTTTATATTATTCTTATGAGTATTATATGCATCATGCGCATTATATAGCTTATCGTTGTAATTTACCCTTTTGTTAATTTGACTTGAACATCCAGTTCTGAAATAGCGGTGATATATACTTTTACTTTTATATTTGAATAAATATCAACACCCTAAAGAAAAGTATAGAAATGTGTGCCCAACTTATTAAATGAGGAAATATATAGATTATTCGTTTATAAACTCTTTGGTGACTAGAGGGATCTCTCGAGTGTACTACCTCCATACTAAAAACAATTTGTGCGTATATTTTTCACTAATTAATTGATGATTTTATTTTTAAAAAAATATTTTTATATATAAGATCAAATAATTTAGATCTACATTATAGATTAATATATGTAGTTTTTAAATATATTTTTTCTGAATTTTTTAAAGAGTTTTTTTCTAATTATAATTTGAATCTCTCATAACATCGAAAAAGAAACGTTTATCATGTACGGTATTATTTATTGTAACGGATCAAAAGCTTTATTTTTTGGTAATGCATTTTGGGCATTCAACCTTGGCTTGGCAGCATATGGAACATTGCTAACTATTGGAATATGCCATTTTACTTTGTGGTAATTAAACAAGGAGACAAGGGTAATTTTGTCATCCATATTAAATTAGAATTCCTTTTCGCCATTCTTGCTTTCTTTCGTCCAAAGTTGCTATAAAATGACTTGAGGTAATAGTTTCATCAATATCATCATTTGTGTGCAATATTGCCTTCACTACCAGGGCAGGTCCAGGATTTTTGTATGGTGGAGGTAATTCTACATGTTCAAGTACTAAATTTAAATGATCTAGCATAATAGAAATCACATTACTTGAAAAGGAACAAATGTAGAAAAATGTTGGAGTTTTGGAAAAAGTAAGTAAATTTTTTTGAGAAACAAACCGAAAAAATGCTCAATTTTTAAAAGATTAATACTTTTTTATTTATTAAAAGAACACAACACCAAGGGCGTTGCACGGGCGCTGTGGGCTGCACCGGACTCTAAGTCCGTGACAAGTTGTATCAGAGCGGGGACATACGCTTACTGGTGCACACCATGTGGGGTCCTTAGGTGAGGTGATGTGGTTGTCAGATTGTTCTGATACCAATCGATGTAAACCGGGAGGGTATCCTGGAACACGAAGAGCAGATCTAGCCAACAAAGAAGCAACACAGGGTATGTATGATTGATAAGACGAAAATGTCAACAGGTTGACAAATCCGGAATTCACAAAAATAAAACGATGCGGAAGCTTGTGAAACGAATTAATATGGCTGTCAACTCCTCCTGGATTCTTGCCCAGGCAAAGATGGTGTTATGCCTTTGGCGACTCCTCCTTGATACCAAAAACGCTCCAAGATAAAGAAAGCCTTTGTTGCCAAAAATGTGGGGGAATGATAATGGGGCCAACACCTCCTTCTTCCAATGAGAAGACAATATTGGTCTTAGTAGACTTGTTAAGAAAACTCAACAAGAATTGAGTGGAAAAGGTAGATAGGTTGAAAAGAGAATCATTCTCAATTTCAAGGAAAAAGTGTAATATATTTCTGATGATTGAATTCTTCTTGCAAATTAACCTAGACTTCCTTTTATAGGACAAAGAAGCTAGACATCCAGATCAATTTACAAATCCATTCATCTCCACTTTTAATGATGGAAATTAAAAGGAGATGTAAATATGAGAATTTAAAACAATTATTTCTAAAACTTATTCTTGGCTAGATAAGGGGTAGAACTAGCCAAAATATCTCTGAAAACTGAAATAAAATGATGGAAATTAGAGTTGGAAGACGAGGGATGAGTTTTGGTCAAATAAATGAGGAGTAAGTGATCCTCATTTAATGTTTTGATGGAGAGACTTCAAGGCTTGTAACTCCTCCTTCACCAATGATTTCTGGATGATTTTGGATGACTCTTGAGTCCTCAAGGCTGCAGAAGTTCGTTATTGATGAAGATTGAATGCCCGGAAACCTTTGAAGTGTATTGAATGCGCCAGCTAGAAACTCAACAGGTTGAGAATTTCGTGGACTATGGTTTTTCTGGGCTTCGGATATGATGAACTGGTTATGGGCTTGGGACTCTTTAACCATAGCATTAGGATGGACCTTAGCACAAGAATTGATGGTGTGGGTCTGATCATGGTTCGGAAAATGCACTTGGGCCAAATTGTCATTTGGTTGAGCCCAAAACGAAATGTTGAAAATTGTTTGCACAATTTGAGAATTGGGTTGGCCCATATTGAGGAGTGATTGCATTTTTCCTTCATCTTTGTGGATGTCTTCACTTTGCTCCTCACACTTTGCAAAATTGTGCATCAACAGGTTGAACGCTTCCTTAGCCTTCTTGGTCCGGCTCCTTGTCATAGGTCCATTGAAAGTGAAAGTGTCATAAAAGCCAATGACGTCTTCTTTTGGCATGTGAGCTCTTGGATCCTTAAGGTTGCACATGGGTGCAACTAGATCACTTATCGGTTTGCGTCATGAGGACTATGTCGGTACGTCACCAAGGTTGTTGCGACGTGCTAAGGAGTGCTCTACCCCAAAGGTGATGTCTGCGAGGAGATGCGGATAGGGGTAGCCATAAGGAAGCCTGACTGCCGTGTGGGATGGCTGGTCTGGGTGGTGTGCACTGTGAGTACGGTATGTTAGGTCCTAGGGTGGAGTCCTTCTCCCCCAGTACGAGGGCGTGCTGTTTGTTGAGTGGGGGAGAATGTCACGGCATGAAATTTCGTGACTATGTAAAGACCAATTGGATGGTTTGGTGCCTTCGTGTTTTGCCATCTATGGTGTAATAGGGGGAGCGACAGTAGCATTGAGGCTTGATTTTGCCTTGTGCTACGGTCTAGCCGAGTCAGGTCGGGAGGACTTGACCATGAAGGGGGTTGTAGCTGTATAAGGCAGAACTGGTCGGGAGCTACTGCCGCTTCCCTGATGAGCCCATGGTAGGGCAAAATCAGTTGGCACACATATGGTAAGGCTGACCCCGAAGGTATCGTCTATGGCCTCGGGACGCAGCACGGGCGCTGTGGGCTGCGCCGGGCTCTAGGCCTGTGACACTTTGCTCTGGATGAGCATGAGCCTGAGATGAGAAATGAGAAATGGTTGTTTTTTTTATAAAAAAAAAGATTAATGCGTTTTTAAAATGATATACTATCTATCATTGAGTTGCAAGGTTGGCAAATCTCAGCTATGCAAACAGAGACAATGTAAAAGGGTTGAGCTGTACAATCGTTGTACCTTTGCAAAACATGTAATTGAATTTGTTTTCTTATGTGGACTTGGCTTCTTACTAATGATATTAAGATAGTATTATATAAATTTATTGTTTATGCACAGTTTAAATTATCACTTTTTTCCATTAACAAAAAATAATAGGACCGGTCGACTCGTCCTAAAGTGAGTGGTTAAACTAAATTTAGGACTAGTAACCGGTCCAAAACAAATTCTGAGCAACTTCTTTTTCGAACTAGCAACCAATCCAAAAGTGACTGATCCAAGATTAGGAGCAGTTCGTCAGACTTGTCATAATATTAGGGTGTAGGATCGGTTTTCTCGAACTGGGTTGACCATTACGTTTAGGATCATTCAAAACCGGCCCTATTGGTTACATGAAACTAGTCCAAAATACCTTTTTTCTTATAATGGTGCGCTGAACCCCCCGTCAAACTTAGCAATCCTTCTTTACCAACTGCTGGCCATCTCAGGGGCAAGCCAACCCAGTTATCAACGAAAGAGACGCTTGTAGCCACCGCGAGGATGAGATCGGCTGGTGCTGGAGGCCCTGGGCGAGCGCGAGAGAAGAACCAAGCGGCGCTGGAGATTTGGCGCTAGAGCCGCATCAGGGAAACATGTTGAAACCCTAACAAAAATATGATTTTGAGACTTTTCATTATTCTTATCCAACAAGGTATCGTATAGCTAAAATGAACTTATGACGGTATTAATACCTGAAAAGAAAAAAGGCTCAAAGAGACAATATTGCAAAGGAAACTTACAAACTACAAATCTCATTTAAGGTTTACCTTAACCTCTATTTTGAACAATTACGATATGTTTATTGTTTATGGGAACGATCCACCTCTTGAGGAAAGGAGCAAAGATCAAAACGTTAATACAATAAGTAAATGTAACCCAGCCCAAATAGTAGAAAGTTTTGCTGCAAATGGAGAAAACACCCAATTTATCCATGTCCATGATTAGATTATATCTTTTTGCAGGAAATCCATAGGCGAGACAATAATTGGATATCAATCTCCAACATTATCCATCGACACCCTTCCATGACTAGCTTATTTCGAGCGCTCCATAACACCCGAGAAACCGTATATAGAATAGCTTCTTGAATTAGCCTAATCGAAACAGGGCCCTTGAGAAGAACCTCCTGAAGAGAATCAACCATATCCCACAAGAAAAAAGAGGCAACTCCACGCAATGAAGACACCACAGGCCATACTTTTGCAAGAATCTTCGAAAGTAAGAGACCACCACATTATGAATCTTCCTTAAATTCTAGCCCCAAGGCTCATGCCTCCAAAGCAAATTCCAAGCAAATTCTAAGCCCTTCCATAACACTAGCTAGGTCGCTAACAATGTATTCTTTATCTTGTTCCAAGGAGTACAGCCTTTGAAATTTATCACACAGAGCTTGATCCCCAAACCATGCATATATGCTTCCATAACTTGATCCACCACTCGCTTGAAAGAATACAAAAATGTTACTCCACCATCATCAATATCTTTTCATGCCTCAATAATTTCCAGCCAAGGACCCCTACATGGAAGAAACTGCACATTACTCAAGCCTCATCAACCCCATAAACGGATTTAATAACAAAGACTCCATTTTTTTAATCCTCCCTCAGAAACCTTTACCACCACTTGCCTAATAGATTTTTCCCTTTTTAGATGACCACTTTCAAACCCACAAGCATGATCAAAATCACCATACAGTCTAGAGCTTTTGGCCCAAACTATTATCCTTGTTGATCCAACAGTCCCTCAACGAATTATTACACAAGGCCACCAGTTTTTAAGGGCGTGTAATTGACACCTGAAACAAGGAAAAATAATATAAAAGGAAACTACATAGTACAGATTTTACCAAAGTAAACTGGCCAGCAATGGGGAGGGATTGTCTCCTAACCTATCAATTATCTCCTCTGATTTTTTTAAAAACCTACAAAGAAACCATTTGAGGTAATGTGAAACCTACAAATAACTCTATGGTCCTCAACCCTATTAGCGATTGTTAGATTTTGGTGCTAAATTAATTTTGTCATCCTCCAAGTTTTAATGTATACAACTTTACCTAGGTTATTTTCTCTCTCCTTTCTCTCACCTCCCTCATGTTGGAATTCCCTGGCACACCAAGAACTTTTGAGCTAATACTCCAGCTCAGAGGAGCTGGGAGTAATTTGACGGAGAGGAAATGATTAGAGCACAATTTATCAAAGTATGAGTATTTTGGTAAATGGCACTAATGAGCTTAAAAGAGCTCGAATATGTAAAATGAAAATGATTGGAATTACTTAGTGTAATTCAGACCTCATTTATCAATCATAACCACCTCTAAAGCCACTTATCAAAGTAAGGGTATTTTGATAATTTTGGTGTAAGGTGTATGCACCTGTATGCACCTTGAACCATAGAATAACTCCATCTTTGCCAATTTATGAGGTTGGCAATGTGGTTGCCACATTGATGAGGTAGGCAATGTGGTTGACACATTTAAGGGAGAGGTTTTGGTAGCTCTCATCCTTCTATAAATAGATGGGAGGAAGTGTCTCATTCTCCATCCCTCATTCCATTATTTCTTCTCCTTCTCAATCTCTTTCAAAGTGTCGAATTCTTGAGGCAAGTTTTGGAGCATTAAGGGTGAAATTATTTGTGTCATTCCATACAAGAACTTCAAGGTGCTTCACATCTCATCCGTTATCTTCCCTTCCCCTCTTGGTGCAAGGCGGCATTATCATCATCTCTGGAAGCCAAGGGCTGCCATTGGAGCAAGCTTGAAAGCGTAAGGAAGGAGCATACGTCGGATTGGAGCAAAGATTAAAATAATCCTTAAGCGGTTTTTTCCTTTGGTGCAAGGTATGTTTATGCCTCTTAGTATCATGTTTAGTTCTTCATCTTCATACTCTATTGATGCTAGATTCATTGGTTTCATGTCATGATTTGATGAGATAATATCATGCTTGTAAAGAAGAAGCCATTAATATCTGTTATGTGAAGTAGAGCATTACATGTGTATGAGAAAGATCCACATGAGAGCATGTTTGAGGGATCTCTAAAATCAATAAATGGTATCAGAGCTTCTGGTTAATGATCTCTTACATATGTATGCTTGTTGAATGCTATAAAAACATGAAAGATATATGAACATGTGTTGATGTATGGATTCTATGAGAATCATTGAATGTCCGAAAGTTGGTAAATATTTACTTGTGATGTAAATTACTTGAGTGTTGTGCAAATGTGCACTAGTTTTGACCGAATCGTATAAGCATGAACTTGCAATGTGTTTGCTTGTTTAAAATGCTTATAATGTATGATTTAATATGTTTAAATCAATATAACATGGATATATAAATGAGATTTATACATGTTCTGAAATGGTTACATGTACGTGTTACATGTAAGTGTCATGCTTGTAATTTAAGCAACAAGTCCGTACTCTAAAGTCTAATAATGGAGATTTTGTCTAAGGAGGTGGATTTTAAGTGAGACCATTGTGACTTCTCCATGTTTCCTGGGAATCATCCTTATGGTGATCACTAAGGGGTTGAAGGACTATAGTTTAAGGTTATGGTATAATGATACATGCATTTGTTGCATGACCAAGTGTACAAGTATGACAAGTGAATAGAACCCTCTTGAGGCTCATTGGAGAACATGTGTATGAAGCCATGGAAACGTGTTTTTTATATTTCTAATTGAGTGCTATATGCACTTCTTTTGCTATGTATGAAAATGCTTGAAGTGATTTTGTGCAATGTGTTGCTTGCATGAGTCTTGTTTTGTTGATTGAACATTAAAAACATGTGATTGCATCATTGATAGAGCTAATTTTGTCTATAAATTTTTATATTAATTTTTCCTATTTATTATTGGATTGATATTAAAATAATTGGAGTTTATTCCTTATTTATTTTCAGGTATAAATATTGGACAAAGAAGAAATTTTGGGCTAGAATGCAAAAAATGTGCACATAATAATTAGACTTGGTTGACAAGTGAAGCACAAATCGAGGACCAAATTGAAGACATGTGGAAACAATAATTCTAAATTAGTTAGAATTCCTCTCTTTGTTAGGTTTAGGATTATTTAGTTATAAATAGTATAGCTAGCTAGTTTTCGTAAAGAGCAGGGGACGTATTAGTTTTTTGAAGAGATACAAAGCGACAGCAGCAGCAGCACCTAGTAGTGCTTAGGTTCTTTTTCCAATTGGTAATTTTGTTCTAGATAATTTTCTTTTGTTGATTAAAGTCATGTGTGGCTAAGTTTTCTTATTCTAGCCAAGATTATCAAGGTTTGATTCATGATTAAATTGTGAGAATTTTGTTCTTAATATTTTCTTTCAAGTATTTGAGTATTCTCTGCTATTCTTGAGATTCTGTTTAATTAAAGCATTGACATCATGTTTTCATTGAACGGATATAGCTTTTGGATAAGTAAATTCGTTTTGTTTATTTGATTCAATAAAGAGGCAAATTGACACACTTGATGCAATGTATCGTCGTAGTGATTGTTGATGAGAATATTTGATCTACTTTAAATAATTGAGCTTGTGTATTATTTGGTGGAATTGGTCACTTTCCTAGTTCTTAATGTTATTTTCAATTTAAATCCTAAGAGCTTGTTTAGGGTTAATTGTGAAATAAAGTTTAATTGGAGAGCTTGTTCCTTTTAAATACAACCTAAGGGAGGGTAGAATATTAGAGCTTGTTAATGTTCATAACCAATTTATTTGAAAAGAGAACTTACATCTTTTGATATTCAAGGATCGTTTACATGAATCAATACTGAGATATATCTTGACTGGAATTTTGCTCTTTGATATTTTTCTACTAGACTTGTTGGTATTTCTTTTCTTGCAACATCTTAGATTAATTCACAAACAAATCCCCCAATTTTATTTTTCTTGTTTAAAATTCAGATTTGATAATTCGGCTAATCCCTGTGGAGTACGACCTTGCTCACCACTATCTACAAGTAATTGTTTTGCAGGAGTAGGAATTTATTTTTGGCGGATTCGACACCCACCAATCATTGTAGATGACAAGTAAGAATATCATTGCTGAGTTGAACAAGGACCTGAAATTGGATGGTGAAAACTATTCAATTTGGCAACAAAAGGTCAAGTTCATATTGATTGAGCAAGACACGCTAGATGTGTTGAGCAATGAGGTTACACCTCCTGAAGATGGTGGAAATGGTGATGCCTATGTGGCATACCAGAAAAAGAACAGCTTGTGTCGAGTCACCCATCTCTCTACTATAGTGGATGAGATGATGGTGGAATTCTCGAAAATTGAAAGTGCCAAGGGCATTTGGGACGCTGTCAAAGCTAAGTTTGGTGATGTTTCTATTGAGAAACAAAGGTCCATGATCTTGAAGTTTGAAAACTATGTCATGAGACCGGATCACACCATGAGCTCCCACTTGCGTGAGATGTCACGCATGATCCACCAATTGAAGGAAGCGGGACATGACCTCACTGATGAGCAACAAGTGCAGGCTATCATTAGGTCCTTGTTTGATGAGGAGTGGCAGTTGATGAAGGTCAACTTGCGCCACAACCCTTAAATTAAGTCATTTGATGACATTGCCCGCCATTTGTTACTTGAAGCGCAAGTAATGGCTCTTAAGAATTATTCCAAGACATATGTTACCTCCACCTCTTCCTCCAATAAGAAATGGAGTAAGAAAGGGAAATTGTTTGGTAAGGGCAGCAATGGGAATGGCAGGGGTAAGGCAAGGGTCAATGGAAATAGCGGTGGAAATGGACCAAACTTGAATAAGTTCAAGAAAAAGAGGGATGTTTCCAAGCTGACGTGCTTCAATTGTGGCAACAAGGGCCATTTTGCTAAGGATTGTAGAAATCCTACCAAGGTATGTGTACCTACTACTTCTAATGTACATGTTGTGTCATGTGCCATGCTTACTGGGAGCAATTCTTTGTGGATTGTAGATTCGGGAGCAACACACCACATAGCCCGAGACAAGTCTTGGTTTGTGGCATTCAGAAAACTCCCAAGAGGCGTGAAGAATGTCTTGGTGGGAAATAATGATGTTTTAGAAGTAGTTGGTATTGGGACTTATAAAGTCCCTGTGTGTAATGGATATTACGTTTATCTTGTGAACATATTTTATGTACCTGGTATTTGTAGAAACTTGGTTTATATTTCAAGCTTATTGAAGTACAATTATAGCTTAACCTTTTCTAATAGTAGTGTTACTATTATGAAAGATCATCAAATCATGTGTGAATGTATGCTTAACAACGGGTTGTATGAACTTAGACCAAGTAACCACACCAATTCTTCATCTTGTTGCCATGTGACTCAGGTCACAAATGAAATGACTTGGCATGAAAGGCTTGGTCATATAGGTCAAGATAGGATGAATAAGTTGGCTAAGAGTGGCTTACTTGTGTCCTTGACAAAGGTGAACTTGCCGAGTTTCCAATCATGCCTTGAAGGAAAGGCAACAAAAAAGCCATTTGGACGAGGCACTAGAATGGAAGAAGTACTAAGTTTAGTACATTCAGACTTGTGTGGTCCGTTAAGAGTGGTATCTAGAAATGTTTTTAGATATTTTATAACATTCACTGATGACTATTCTTGATTCACCCATGTATTCTTACTTTAAACCAAGGCAGAGGCCTTGTCATACTTTGAGAAGTATGTGGATTTGGTTGAGAACCAATTGGGCAAGAAGATCAAGTCTTTGAGGACTGATAGAGGTGGAGAGTATAGCTCATTAGCATTTAAGTCATTTTGTGACTCCAAGGGCATTCAAAGAGAGTTCACTCTTCCTTGGACTCCACAATAAAATGGGATGTCCGAGAGGAAAAATAGAACTTTAATGGACATGGTGAGATCCATGATGGAAAAGGCCAATTTGGACATCACTTATTAGAGTGATGCGTTGCTTTGTGCAGTGCACATTCTCAATAGAGTGCCTACCAAGAACATTGACACTACTCCATATGAGTTATGGAAGGAAAAGTCCCCAGACTTGAGCTACATGCACCCTTGGGGTTGCTTAGCATATGTACATGTCTTAGACCATCCTTTGGGAAAGTTGGGACCACTGGGTAAACAATGTGCTTTCCTTGGTTATTGTACAGAATCAAGGGGCTATGTGTTCTTGGATATAAGTCACAAGAATGGTTTGGTTTTTGACGCCAAAAATGCCAACTTTGTGGAATGTGAGTTTCCTAAAGTTGGTGAATGCAAAGACATAAACTCTTTTGAACCAATCCTTGAAGAGGATCAACCAAGTGTCACATGGGCACCGGTTGCACAAGGTGCATCTATTCCAATCGAAATATCTCAACCAATTGGAGTTGTGGCTTCAAATATGGTTCCAAATCAAAAGGAACAACTTGAACAAAATCCACAAGTGGATACAAATGTTCGAGAGGGAGTTGAGATTAATCAAGAGCAAAATAACATTCCTCACGAATCGGAGCATGAGTTGCCTCCAAATGAGGATGTACATGAAGTTCTTTAAGAGGGAGTGCATGAGTTGCCACTGCTTGAGGATGTCCATATTGATGTGCCTCCACAGATGGAGCAACAGATTGCTCCACCTAATCCTCCTTTGAGAGGATCAAAGGGAGAATCTAGAGAACCTAAAAGATGGGGACTTTCGGAGGGTGAGACTTACTTGGTTACATCAGAAGTTGATGAACCAAGCAACATCAAAGAAGCTCTTGAAGGTGCACAATGAAATGAATGGCTAAAGGCAATGCAAGAGGAATTGTCCTCAATGCATGAAAATGGTGTGTGGGAGTTGTCAGATCTTCCTCTTGGCAAAAAGGCCATTGGAAATAAGTGGGTGCTTAAGATTAAGCAAAATTCTGATGGAAGTATCGAGAGATACAAGGCACGGTTGGTTGCCAAAGGATTCACACATAAGGAGGGTGTTGATTTCAAAGACACCTTCTCACTTGTAGTGAAGTTTAATTCCATCAGAATACTAACTGCTATTGTAGCAAAGTTGGATCTAGAATTGCATCATATGGATGTAAAAACGGTCTTCCTCAATGGTGATTTGAGTGGAGATATACATGAAACAACCTGAAGGATTTGTTCAAGATAGTTGTGAGAACAAGGTGTGTAGACTTACGAAGTCTATCTATGGCCTTAAACAAGCTTCAATACAGTGGTACTTGAAGTTTCATAATGCAATTACTAGCTATGGCTTTGTAATGATGCATGAAGACCATTGTGTCTACTTGTTCTCATATGGATCCAACTATGCTGTTATTACCTTGTATGTAGATGACATATTGATAGCAAGTAGTGGACTTGAGTTAATGAAAACCATTAAAGGATGGTTGTCCTCCACCTTTGACATGAAGGATATGGAGGAAGCTTCTTTCATTTTAGGTGCAAAGATACATTGGAATAGAAAGGAGAGGTTGTTAGCTCTTTCACAAGAGTCTTATATTGATAAGATTCTGAAAAGATTTAACTTGACAAACTCAAATCCCATGAACACCCCACTTGCATATGGGTGCGCCAAAACTCCAAAGGAAAAGGAAGAAATGGAAAAGATTTCGTACCTTAGTGGTATTGGGTCCTTGATGTATGCCATGTTGTGTACAAGGCCAGACATTAGCCAAGCAGTTGGCTTATTAGCAAGATATTCTTCAAACCCCGAAATGTAGCATTGGAAAAGTGTTAAAAGAGTTCTGAGGTACCTGAAGGGGACCAAAGATTATTGGTTATGTTATCAAGGAAAGAAACTTGATTTACATGGCTCTTCTGATGCTGATTGGGGTGGAGATAGAGACTCCAACAAATCTACAAGTGGATATGTATTCATGCTTAATGGTGGGGCAGCTACTTTGTGTAGCAAGAAATAAACTTGTACAACGTTATCAACAATGGAGACTGAGTTTGTCTCATGTGCCTCGGCTGTACAAGAGGCCCTTTGGCTTTGGTTCTTCCTTAAGAACTTGGAATCTTGGATTAAAATGGAAAGGCCTATTACTATCTATAGTGATAGTATGGCGGCCATGGCTTACACTAAAGATCCCAAATATCATGGAAAGACTAAGCATATTAGCATGAAATACAATTTTGTGCGGGATGCAATTGAAGATGGTGAAGTTATAATAGAGTACATTTCTACGGACCTTATGGTGGCTGATCCTCTCATTAAGCCATTGCCATCTCTTGTGTTTGCTCGACATGTTAGAGCAATGGGTCTGTGTAGATTATAGTATGTTGGTACTTCACCACTTTTGGGTGTCACACATGTTTGTAAGGAATGTTGGATGATTAATAAAGTTGTATGTTTATCATCACATTCTTTTGTTCAATCTTAAGTTACACAACGAAAATTAGAACATGTCAAACATAGGCATGGAAAGACTTTCTCACACAGGTCTTTCGCCCTTAATCTTGGGTAGATTAGGGATGAGACAGCTAAGGACTCAAAGTATGTTGTTTCTTTGAAAACTTGTAACTTTAGGTAAGTTATACTTTTGAGTGGGAGACTTGAACCAACACAAGACACCTTAGCTATATGTCGCCTTGATTTAGATGAAATCAAGATGAGATGGATAAGTTCATCGAGTTTATATGACCACCATATATCCTAGCCTATGATAGAAGTAAGCTGGGGCTTGCTTAGAGATATTTCATGGTTTGTGACATGTCCTCCTATTTATTTGTTAAAGGGAGTACACTATTGGTGTTTTAAGAGGGAGAAAATGACACCCCTCCACATTGGTGGACATCATTTCGAGTGGGAGTGGTGTAGGTAAAACACCGAATTAGTGTTCATATGGAACTTTTGAGATGTGTTCTCTAGGATTTGTTCCTTGAAGATATGTTAATCAAGGATGTGTTCCTGGAGTTCCATGTCCATGAAATGCGACCAAAAGAAAGAATGTAAGCAAGTTGTCTCTGTTCTTGCTTAGTTTGAGATTCTTTGACATAAAGTCTTAGTGACTTTAGCTTACTATCAGTGAGTTGCATCAATAAGACTGCTTTGATTGGTTGTCGAAGTTCTTGGAGAAATAAGACCGGAGTATCCTGCTTTTGGGTAGTCAAGTTGGTGCAATTATCTAGGTAGTTCAAGCTAATAGGAAAGACACTGGTATATGATACATATACTCTAAATTCCATCTTGGGCCCACATACTATGTGTATGATTAGGATTGACTTATGAGTGTTTATAATGAGATCTCAGTTGCTTAATACAATCGTGAGTTTCAAAGCGTTAAAATTCTAAGAAAGAGACTGATTGTGAGTAAGTAGATGTATCATTGTGTCTGGGGTTTATAAAAGGCAATACTTGATTAGTTCAAGTAAGCTTGATAGGTTCAAGAAATGTTTGAAGAAGTTCAAATAGAACAAACATAAGTTCTTGATAAGTTCAAGTGCATTGAAGAGTGCTTGATAAGTTCAAGTGCATTGAAGAGTACTTGATAAGTTTAAGTACATTGATGAGAGGACAATCATTCATTGTTAGTCTAAAAACCACAATGAAGGAGATTTAGTGTGTTTGTGCCTTGGGGTCGCACCCTTAACTCCATTTATATGAACATACCTTCGCTTAGCTTGTGATTGAGAGATTTAATTCCAGTGGGAGTTAGAACTCAAAAGTATCTTAGTGCGAATGGGATTTGTTGGAATTCCCTGATGCACCAAGAACTTTTGAGCTAATACTCCAGCTCAGAGGAGCTAGGAGTAACTTGGCGGAGAAGAAATGATTAGAGCACAATTTATCAAAGTAGGAGTATTTTGATAAATGGCACTAATGAGGTTAAAGGAGCTCGAATATGTAAAATGGAAATGATTGGAATTACTTAGTGTAATTCAGACCTCATGTATCAATCATAACCACCTCTAAAGCCACTTATCAAAGTAAGGGTATTTTGATAATTTTGGTGTAAGGTGTATGAACCTTGAACCATGGAATAACTCCATTTTTGCCAATTTGTGAGGTTGGCAATGTAGTTGCCAATTTATGAGGTTGGAAATTTATGAGGTTGGCAATGTGGTTGCCACATTGATGAGGTAGGCAATGTGGTTGACACATTTAAGGGAGAGCTTTTGGTAGCTCTCATCCTTCTATAAATTTATGAGGTTGGCAATGTGGTTGCCTGGGCTGCTAATCCGGCGGCTGGGGCGGCTGATCCGGCGTCGGGGTGGCCGATCCAGCGGTTGTCTGGATGTGGGTAGAAAGGTGGTGGGTTTATTTGCAATGTTTGAAAAGTTTTGGTAAAATTGTAAAATTTAAAATTGTTTGGGGTGATTTAATTATTATGTTCAAAACTTAGGGTGTAAATGAGCTTTTAGGAAAAGTTCAGTAGTTAAAATTATCATTTTCCCCAATGATCCGTTAAACTTAACGGAAAAAATAGACGGAAGGACCACGAATGAGTAAAAAGTTAAAAAAGAGGACTTAAAGAGGACAAAAAGTTAAAATGGGACCCCAATAGGACAATAATTAAAGTTATGGGACCTCCGGTGCACTTTACTCGAGAAAGTGCCTCATTCTCCATCCCTCATTCCATTATCTTCTTCTCCTTCTCAATCTCTTTCAAAGTGCCGAATTCTTGAGGCAAGTTTTGGAGCATTAAGGGTAGAATTATTTGTGTCATTCCACACAAGAACTTCAAGGTGCTTCACATCTCATCCGTCATTTGTTGGAATTCTTCCGCACCAAGATGACCCGGGCTAGCTAAAAGTAGGTAAGAACAGCTCAACTCAGCTCAATCTGAGTTGAGCTAGAGAGATGTGTATCTGCTCTTAGTGAGCTGATATGAGCTCAAAGGAGCTCAATGATTGGTTTAATATGTCTTGGACTAGCTCTATGTGAGTTTAGTACAAATGTGTCTAGGCACCTGAAGAGACGTGTCTCTTGGCGGAAAGGTGCGTAATTGGTGAAAAGGTGCCGAAGAGGCACCCAAAGGGCCAAGCACACCTTCGGCCATTGCCTAAGGGTGCGTAGCACCCCCTGGGTACCGAAAGGGCACCCTAAGGGGGGCCTTGCACCCATTCGGCCATAGGCCTAAGGGTGTGAGTGCCCCTTCGCCCTTGGTGCCTCCAGGCAAGGGGATGTACCCCATGCCTTGCACCATTCGGCCAAAGGGACATGTCTCATGTCCCATGGCCGAATGGGCAAGGGGCATGGGTCACCTCCCTTGCCTCTTCACCATATTATTTGGATAATTAATTTCCTATTAGACACAATTATTCATTTATTCCTTTTCTAATTAATTACTTAATTGAAAAGGCAAAAGGCATGAGACATGTTTCATGGACCAAGGGGCATTGGTTGCAGCCCTTGGCCCTAGAGACATGTTACTTCGCAAATGAGGAGGCATTGTGCCTCCTCATTGGCAGCCCATCCTCTTCTATAAATAGAGGGAGGATGGCGCCATTATATCTATCCCTTTGGCAGCATTGCCTCTCATCTCTTCTCTCTCAATAAGCCTTCGTAGAAATTCTACTTAGAGTTTGTGGGTGGAACTTCACAAGAAGCTTTTCACTTCTTGTCTGCTTCCTTTGCGCACTTCCAAGTCCATCCTCCATTGAAGTCTTAGAAGGTTGGAGCATCCAGAAGAAAGGTACACACCCTTAATCCTTTCTTTAGTATCATGCTAGGTTCTTTGCCATTAGTATCATGCTAGGTTCTCTGTATGATGCTAATGGGTATATGACATGATTATGCAAGAAACACATCGTGCTCTTACTTAAATGTAGTATCCATGTCATATGTAAGCATGACAATCATGTTAAAGATGATCCGAAAATTAACATCATCTTCCCTTCTCCTCTTGGTGCAAGGCAGTATTATCATCATCTCTGGAAGCCAAGGGCTGCCATTGGAGCGATCTTGAAAGCGTAAGGAAGGAGCATACGACGGATTGGAGCAAGGATTAAAATAATCCTTAAGCGGTTTTTTCCTTTGGTGCAAGGTATGTTTACGCCTCTTAGTATCATGTTTAGTTCTTCATCTTCATACTCTATTGATGCTGGATTCATTGGTTTCATGGCGTGATTTGATGAGATAATATCATGCTTGTAAAGAAGAAGCCATTAATATATGTTATGTGAAGTAGAGCATTACATGTGTATGAGAAAGATCCACATGAGCGCATGTTTGAGGGATCTCTAAAATCAATACCTCCCTCCCCAAACCTAGATCTACTCTAAAACACTCCTCCACCATTGTACTCCCCTTACCTCGACAAGCTACCACCTAAGGTTAGATTTAGTCACCCCACATCATCCCGCCCAATATGTGAATCCAGTTATAGTTTTGGAGGGCGAGCAAGATAGGAAGGGGTGACCAAATATTGGCTTTTGCAATGACGAGAGGTAGGCTGGGGTGGTGATGAAACCCTTAGATCCATTGGACTACTTTTAGGAGCGTGTTGATCGATCTTGAAGGGATGAATAGGTTTTTCGGCCACTTGAACCCCTAACCTTTGTGGTTTGTGTTCCAACTGATAATGCTAGGAATCACTTAAAGATATATCAAACTTGGATATATCAAACTTGAATCACTTAAAGAGTGCTCAAGAATTGGAGATAGAAATCGAATGAGAACCCGAGTTGAAGAATACCTCTCAAAAGTGTATTATCAAACTCATATGAGTTCTGAGAATAAAGTGAGAAGGCTTCAACCTTTTATAGGAGATTGAGGCTGGCCCTGATTACATAATTAACCCTTCGATTAGGTCAAACAAGGGGTAAAGTAGGAAATAAGAAAAGTACTTAAAAGGAAAGAAATCTCCCAAGATAGCTTATCTTGGCGCCTAAGTATCCTTGTTGGCCCTGGCACCTGGGCCTATTTATTGGGCCTAGAAGTTTGGCCAAGAAGGCGTGGAGGGGGCTTCGGTGTTGATGACGAACAATGAGAAGCATGGAAGTTCCGTTGGAGCATCTTCAGATATGGGAAGAACATGGAGTTCTACCAAGTGCAGAAGTTCGGCTCTTCGCTCTCTATGTTCCGCTAAGTTGACATGTACTCGTATGGTGGACTCCTAAGCTTCCTTGGCCTTCTTGGCTCTCACGCAAGTCATTGGTCCTCCAAGTCCTTCTAGAGGATGTTTCTTCAGAGGAGCCTATTCAACCTTGGAGCATTGCGGAAGTAGGTCACGTTCCGGAGGGAAGGAGCCATGTTAGGCCAAGTCATGTTCAGCCAAGACATGGCCTTGTTCGGCCTGGACATGGCCTTGTTCGGCTATTCCATATTCGGCCAGGACATGGCTATGTTCAGCCAACCTTGGAGCCATCTGACATTCTAGCATGTTCGGCCTAGGAGGTGGTGAAAGAAGTTGCATATTCCGCAATGTTGCGAAGGTCCTTATCTTGAGTGTTGGGTGCCCATGTTCAGTTGGGAGGAAGTTGCGAAGTTCGGACATCAGCAGGAGTCCCTATTCTACGAGAGGCAGGTGTTGCGTTCGTAGGTGTTACCCCCCTACCGCGCACGGAAGCGGGAGCCGGGGGAGGGGTAACGGCGGTCGCAGAATTCCCTAGGTGTGGTGGTCCAAACCCACCCGATTAAAACTTCACCTTAACATTTCCATGTAATAACTTGTAGTACAAGTAACGAGAATCATCTAAACTCAAACATACTTATATACCCAAACTGAAACAAATGTGATGCACATACAAAACATGCTAGCGTTTACATTTACAGAGCCAGAACCTACTATCCAAAAATACCTACGTAAGTGGAGGGATCTGGTACACCAAGATCCTCAGACAGAACTCCACGTAGGTCACACCGCTGTTGCTAAACAAAGAACAAAAGATAACCATCAGACATTCTCAGAGTGTACTCAGAACCAGAATCAGATCTTACAGATATTTCAAACAAAACTTTGCTTTTCTAAATTCAGAAGACAGACTCAGAATTCACTAATACCTAAAACACAAACACCAGAAAGCACCGAGAGTCTTTACTCCTTGGGCTTCTTATTAGATGAGCCTGAAAAGGGGAATAGAATAAGAGTGAGTCCTCGACGAGAACTCAGTAAGAGTCTGGCATAGGTTAGGGTATATCAGAATGCAGAATACTCAGAACAGATAAACCTGCACGGAAAACACAGATACAGACAGCCAGAAATATAACAGTTATAATGTTATTCTAGGTTAGACAGATTCGGCAGACCCCTGAGACTCTCAGCCTTACAGAAGGGGATTTCAGAAATAACAGAGGCATGGTACTAGCCCGGGGCCCAGATTCCCCTCTGTCGAACAGATCCGGATAGCAGAATCCCAGAACAGATCTAGATAGCAGATACAGAAGGATACTTGTCAGGCAAGTTATCCCGAGCAGATTCCCAGATCCACGCACATACCCAACCTATGCCATAAGTTAAGTTTGATGTTGTGGAGGCTGGTGGGGGCTGGGGGTCGCATCACATTACAGAAAGTGAAGGTGAGGAAACCCCTTGGCGAAGGCGAAGGCCCAGTGCGAAGGCGAAGCCTTAATATGAAGGCGAAGCCTCATATCAAACGCGAGGACTCTCGTTATGGGTGCGGAGCCTCTCAGAACACTTACGAAGTCCAGACAAAGGCGAAGACCTTCCGGGCGGAACCTCCAAGCAGATGCAAAGACCCCAAGGCAAAGTTGGCCATGGGAACCCCCATCGCGAATCATCCATAACAGAATTGTATGAAGTCTCAGATACACGCGAAGCCTCAGATTTATGAGGAACCCCAGACTCATGTAGAACCTCAGATTCATGCGAAGCCTCTTCGTGGATTCATGCGAAGTCTTTCTCAAATTCATGCGAAGCCTTTCCCAGATTCACGCGAAGCTTCATTCCCAGAACGACGATGACCATCAGACACACACCCCTTAACCAAACTTAACCCCAATCTATCCTGATATGCAGTTTATACGCATCCTAGAAATGAAAAATCACGGATAAACTAAACCCTTACCTTAAACACTGAAGATTTCCATGCAGAAGCCACGCAAAGTTCATGAAATCGCGACGGAGAAGGCGTACGCGAAACCGGTTCTTGCGAATTTCAAATCTTTCTCTCTTCACAACTAATCAACAGAACAAGTAATAAGGAATCTGATCCGTTGAAAACGCATAATCCCTCACTGTGAATAACATAATCCATTACCTCAGAAATCGGACCAGTATTGGAGAGGATCACCTTGAGCTTCCAACTTGAGCTCCCACAAAGAAAACCGATGAGAGAGAGAGAATGGGAGAAAGTTCTAAAATGAAGGTAACGTGTTGCTCTACTCATTTCCCTCTCCTCAATACCATTTGACCAACTTCCCTTCCCTTCTCTCCCTCAAAAAGTGCCAAATTTACAACTTGATCCCCAAAACTTCGCAAAGTCGTGATTTCGCCCAACTGCAACTCGCATAACTTCCAAACGGAATCCCCAACTGAACTGAAACTCTGATACTAAATCATATCATACAGAAAATATGTCTAACGTATTAAATCTCAAGTCTCAATATTTATAGAAATCAGAAAACAGATCGGAAAAACTCACGGAAACTAACTCTGAAATCGTTTGACACACGACGATTGTAACAATCTACCCCCTTAGGACTCTTGGTCCTCCAAGAGGGTCCTCAATCTCTGATACTCCTCGGGATATCGCTCAATCATACTCTTCTCGGTCTCCCAAGTTTCTTCCCGGTCAGAATGATGTGACCACTGAACTTTGACCATGAGAATTAACTTGCTACGGAGTTTCTGAGTATCAAACAGTACAATAACAGATATATCATTCAGAAGCAGTGTACCTTTCAGTGCTCCTTGTTTAGCTGATTCGCTTTGCTCAATCCGAAAGACTCTGCCAGCTCGAGGCTGCTGTGGTGGTTGCGCTGGCTGTCGCGGACCTCTCTGAAAAGCTTCCCGGCCCCTACGTGCACTAAGCTGCTGTGGAGGCGGTGCATGTGGAAAACTGGCAGACTTTTGTCTTGGCATCAGAGGACAGTCGCGGATCCAATGCTCCGTGGACCCACATCTCAGACATCGACCAGATTCCTGATAACATGGTCGACCAGCGTGAAACGTCCCACAACTGCGACAAGGAGGTCCAGATGGTGCGGTAAAAACGCTCTTTCCACTATCGCTCGGTCCGGCCCTAGACAGTACAATAACAAATATATCATTCAGAAGCAGTGTACCTTTCTGTGCTCCCCATTGAGCTGATTCGCCCTGCTTAATCCGAAAGACTCTGCCAGCTCGAGGCTGCTGTGGTGGTTGCGCTGGCTGTCACGGACCTCTCTGAAAAGCTTCTCGGCCCTATATGCACTAAGCTGCTGTGGAGGCGATGCACGTGGAAAACTGGTAGACTGTTGTCTTGGCATCAGAGGACAGTCGCGGATCCAATGCTCCGTGGACCCACATCTCAGACATCGACCAGATTCCCCATAACATGGTCGACCAGCGTCAAAACGTCCCACAACTGCGACAAGGAGGTCCAGATGGTGCGGTAACAACGCTCTTTCCTCTGTCGCTCGGTCCGGCCCTAGGTATCTGCCCTGAACTCCTGAATGGTCTCCGTGATCTCTGAAATCCGGAACCTGGTACACTCTTACGAGGCCGAAAAGGAGACTCCTCCTGCTCCAGAAGCTGAGCCTTTTGAACTGCCTCATGGTAAGTAGTGATACCCAGAGGTCGCAAAGCCCACCTGATATCGGGGCGCAGTCCCCACACAAATCGCTTGGCCTTCTACTCCTCAAAATCATAATACTGAGGAACAAAACGGACCAACCGATCAAACCTCTACTCGTAGTCCTGCATGGAACTGTCGCCCTGCTGCAGACTGTTGAACTGTCTCTGACGGAGATCTCGGACTGCATAACCGATGTAGTACTCCAAAAACGTTCGGGAAAACTCTTCCCAACCCATACATGGGTCCTGCTCATCCACCAATGATCTGCCTGGCCAGTCAAATTGTAAGTAGTCAAATTGTAACATCCTGAGCGTCTTCTCCATATCCGAAATCCAGGTCTCGGCGGCTTCCGGTCCTCCCTTGCCATCAGACTTTGTCGAATTTAGACGTAGGAACCGCTCAAGCAGTCTGACATCTCCGAACCGGGACTCCTGCTGACCCTGTCGCCTGCGAGACCTGCGAGAACCCTCTAACTCATCATACTCATCACCTCTATGTCGTCGGCAATGGTACCACCTCTCATCATCCCGATGCTGCTCGTACTCAGAGCTATCAGATCTGACCTCACGGCCAACCTTGGATCGAATCCTCCTAGGTCGAGGGGGTCTCTCAGAATCCTCCTCCTGTGACGGAGTATTTGTATGAATCGTAGCGCGAGTGACAGTATTCTCCTCGCTCTGAACCTGCTGAACCCCTGGAGCAACCTGAGCCAAAACCGGCAGTAGAGCTGTAACCACATCTCTGATCTACTCCAGGGTCTGTGCGAGACCAACAGGTGGTTGCTGCTGAAGGTGCAACTGCTGTTCCAGACCCTGCTCTTCTGAAACATTTCTCGGAGAGTCAGGATCCCTACCCCGTTCACCCTGACCTCTGTCTTGCTGACAGCGAGTATTGACCATATTTCCTGAAATTCACAATACCAGAAGCACATACATAACGGTAAGTGTCTAACAGAAGCTAGCAGCGGTGTTCTTATAGGCTCTGTAATGTAAATGCAATGCATGATGCAACCACACCAATTTCTCAGATTCATACAGAAAGATCAGAAACTCTAACTCTGAATACCAGCCACTCCTGAGGTCCTGATTTAATACGTATAGTACGTCTCGAAGAACCGACCCCTGCTCTGACACCTCCTCAAACAATGTTCAGGTAAGAGGGTGGCCAGACCTTTTACCGAACATCCCTAGAATCGAATGGCAAAACAGTGGCACGTCCTATCAAGTCCGTGCGCAGAACAGAAGTCCACCTCTGGACTATACCAAACTCAGAACACAACCTTACCCGATTCTCGTACATGACTAAACCTACTATGATACCAACTTTACTAGGTGTGGTAGTCCAAACCCACGCGAATAAAACTTCACCTTAACATTTCCATGTAATAACTTGTACTACAAGTAACGAGAATCATCTGAACTCAAACATACTTATATACCCAAATTGAGACAAATGTGATGCACATACAAAACATACTATCGTTTACATTTACAGAACCAAAACCTACTATCCAAAAATACTTACGTAAGTGGAGGGATCTGGTACACCAAGATCCTCAGACAGAACTCTATGTAGGTCACACCACTACTGTTAAACAGAGAACAAAAGATAACCATCAGACATTCTCAGAGTGTACTCAGAACCAGAATCAGATCTTACAGATATCTCAAAAAGAACTTTGGTTTTCGAAATTCAGAAGACAGATTCAAAATTCACTAATACCTGAAACAAAAACACCAGAAAGCACCGAGAGTCTTTACTCCTCGGGCTTCTTATCAAATGAGCTTGAAAAGGGGAACAAAATAAGGGTGAGTCCTCGACGAGAACTCAGTAAGGGTCTGACATAGGTTAGGGTATCTCAAAATGCATAATACTCAGAACAGATAAACCTGCACAGAAAACATAGATACAGACAGATAGAAATATAACAGTTATAATGTTATTCTAGGTTAGACAGATTCGGTAGACCCCTGAGGCTCTCAGCCTTACAGAAGGGGATTTCAGAAATAACAGAGGCATGGTACCAGCCCGGGGTCCCAGATTCCCCGCTGCCGAACAGAACAGATCCAAATAGCAGAATCCCAGAATAGATCCTGATAGAAGATATAGAAGGATACTTTCCAAGCAAGTTATCCCGAGCAGATTCCCAGATCCACGCACATACCCAACCTATGCCATAAGTTAAGTTTGGTGTTGCGGAGGCTGGAGGGGGCTGAGGGTCGTATCGCATTACAGAAAGTGAGGGTGAGGAAACCCCTTGGCGAAGGCGAAGCTTCTTTTGGCGAAGGCGAAGGCCCAGTGCGAAGGCGAAGTTTAATGACCCTAGAATTCTCGTTCTGAACTAGCGATTTAGGTTGCGGTAAATTTTATTTCATGTTTACATTTGCTTCTTACTTTCCTTATATTTATATTTCATGTGGACATCATCATTTTATGTACGTTTACTATTTCATCATTTGAGGGAATTTCATCTTTTTATGAACTTTAATTTATATATATATATACTTTAACTTTTCTCTTTGGTCTATATAGTTACATTTTCATTATTTTATATACTCATCATTTTCAGTATTTTATGAACTTTGTGAAATTGTTATTTGGTGAACTTATTTTTCTTTTCTCCATTTATAAAATTTTATCATTTCATTATTTTAAGGACATGTTGTTAGTATTTCATGTGTTTTGTTTTTATCATTTAAAAAAAATACTACATTTTATCTTTTATGAACTTATTACTTTTTATCACTCAATTTAATTTTATTATTTAAGGTATTCCTTAATTTTTCTAAAATCCATATTGTTGTTAAATCAGCCTCTTGCACAAAATATTGATTTTATCATTTCATATTTACCCTTGTTATTTGTTTTCCTTCTTATGTGTTAGTATTTTATTATCATTTCAAATTTTATTGTATGTATTGTATTTTAGGTCATTTTGTTTTTGTTTTGTAGTTTAGAAATTAAAGAGGGAATTTTATTATTTTTAGTAATTTTGTGTTAATTAAAGTGAATTAAAATCGTTTACAAAAGAAAAAGAAAAAGAAAAGACGAACGAAGTTTCCGTGAGTCTTCCGCCGACTCTTCACGTTTCGATTTTGCTTCTCCTGTCAATCCATTGGAAAATCTGGCCTCACTCCATCATCATCACGTTTAGCTCCTGTCAATCGTTCTTTTTGGCTAGAAAAAGGAGCCTTTTCTTTGTAGGAAATAGGAAGAAAACGGAGAAAGAAGAAATTCGGCCATTTATTCTTTCTCCCTCCTCAGCCATTTTCGATGCCACAAACCACCGCCATTATCTTCGTCTAGTACTTGGGAACCTTTCCCTCAATTTTCGTAGCCTTTGAGGTGCTCTGTAGAAGGAGTTTTGCTCAAAAACCGAAAATATTATTTCGGGTTCGGCGGCCAAATTCGGCCGCCAAGGTCGATTTCGGCGGAACCACCACCACCATTCGAGCGGGATTGGCGAGCCGAATCGGACGGACCCAAGTCCGCCGCGACTTCTTGGCGTCCGCCGTCCGGCGGCGTCTCGCGAGAAGAAGAAGTCTGCAACTTCTTTGGTAAAACCCGAGTTTAGCCCTAAACTTTCTTCCTTGTTCGGTCTTACCCTATCGTTTGTTTCAGTTACACTGAGGCCCTTTGGAAAACTTTGAAAAGTGACATTTTGGCCATTGCACCTATTTATTTCTGAAATGTTTTAATTGTTTTAAAAATACTTCTTTATGTTATAAAATCATGAAATGTTAACAGAATACCTTAAATACCTAATATTTGATTTTCCAACTTTATTTCTTTGATTCTGGGTTGTTTTTATATTTTTTAAAAATATTATTTCTTAATATTAGAAATTAAGCTTAATTTTATTTTACTTTAAGTTGTTGGAGCTAGGAAATTGGAGAAACTTGTTTATATACTATAGAACTAAGTAATTAGCATAATTCAAGAACTTCTGCAAGTAACAAATGTGTTTATAATTTATTTTATATTAATTTTGACTAGTTGTTATAAAAGTATATATACTAGTATATTCCTAATTTGAAAGAGAAATACTTCCTTGTTATAATTTCACATTGAGATTTTTAGAGCCTCTGTCCTTTTGTGTTTCCAACATATTTTGAGAGTTGTAACTTTTAAATTTTCGAAGAATGATTTTTTATTTTACTTTCTTGTAAGTTATGGTCTAGAACTTAGAAAATTGATATCCTTCTTATTTTTGCTCTTTCATTTATGAAACTTTGCAAGGATTTTTGGTTAATTATATATTCTGTGTGGAAAATTTCAGGAGTCACTTTTGTTCTGTAAATATTTTTTTTATTAATTAGTTTCCTCTTTACTTATTTGATTAAAAATAGTTAAGAGTTGAGAAAAATTACGTTGTGGATCTAAAATTTTTGAAAATTTACAGGGAAACTTAAATGATTTTACTTGCTGTACAGATTTTGACAAAAAATTATTTTGTTGTATAAATTGTACTTTCTTTTATTAATTAGTTTTTCCCTTGTATATTTGTTATTAATTAGTGTGAGTTGAGCAAAATTACCATTCTTGGTCAAAAATTCTATGTTAGTGTTTACAACAGTTTCAAAGTCTTATTTTCAACTTTTAAATTATTTATATTATTAAATAATTATTTTAACCCTTAAAATGGTTTAAGATTCTTAAAAATTAGTTTTTGTGCATTTTGGCCACCCAAAATTCTTGGACTCCACACCTTAGTCCAAACCTTACCTAGAACTATCTTGGACCATTAGGGAATTGTTAGAGCTTCCGTTACACTTCCGTAAATTCTACCAGACACCGGTAAACATTCTAGCGGAATCTCATGAAATTTTCATTGATTTTCTTGCTATCGCTAGGTTCTATATTTCAAGTTCCAACTCAGAGCGAAGTGCCGACCATTCCTGATCCATAGCCGACGCTTATTCCGGCTACATCCAAGTAAGGGGGTTAAGATGAGGTTCTTCCTTTGAGTCGTCTTATTTTGCTTCATAAATAAAATCTCGAATAACGAATTCTAAGTTAACAAATGGACTTAATAAACATTTGATCGGGCAAACCGGGTAGCATACCATAATTATTCGTGTTGCCTCATATGTTCACACTTAAGAATTGTTATCACTTGGGTTGTTGACCGATTGATTGACATATATGTATGATATGTACGTTGGATGTTGCATACGCTAGTATCTTGCTAGGACCGTTGTACTCGCTAGTGGCATGTTAGGCTCGTTAAGCGAACTCCGTTAGTTTTATGCTAGGGCCGGTGAGCTAATAATTTGTTAGTATCATGTGTAGGTACAATATGGGGTAGTAACATGTTTAGAGTTGGAATCAAACGCTAGGATCATGATAGGACCGTAAAAGTTAACCTAAGCCGCTAGATAACAAATTAGGTACGAAAATGATGATTAAGTTGTTGGAATTCTTGCGCACCAAGATGACTGGGCTAGCTAAAGGTAGCTAAGCATAGCTCAAATCGAGTGTTTGAGCTAGAGAGATGTGTATCTGCTCTTCACCTAGGCGATATGAGCTCGAGGAGCTCAATGGATGATTTAATATGTCTTGGACTAGCTCTATGTGAGCTCGGTACAAATGTGTCTAGGCACCTTTTGGCGAAGAGGCGTGTCTCTTGGCGGAAAGGTGCGTAAATTGGTGAAAAGGTGTCGGAGAGGGCCAAGCACACCTTCGGCTTAGGCCGAAGGGTGCGTAGCACCCTGGGTGCCGAAAGGGCACCCTAAGGGGGCCTCACACCCATTCGGCCATAGGCAAGGGTGTGAGTGCCCCTTCGCCCTAGGTGCCTCTAGGCAAGGGTGCACCCCATGCCTTGCACCATTCGGCCAAAGGGACATGTCTCATGTCCCATGGGCCGAATGGGCAAGGGCATGGGTCACCTCCTTGCCTCTTCACCATATTTTGGATAATTAATTAATTAGTTAATTAATTTCCTATTAGACACAATTATTTATTTATTCCTTTTCTAATTAATTAGTTAATTGAAAAGGCAAAAGGCATGAGACATGTCTCATGGACCAAGGGGCATTGGTTGCAGCCCTTGGTCCTAGGGACATGTTATTTCGCAAATGAGGAGGCATTGTGCCCTCTCATTGGCAGCCCATCCTCCTCTATAAATAGAGGGAGGATGCGCCATTTCTCATCATCCCACAACCAGCATTGGTTCTCTCTTCTCTCCTCATACTTCCTCTTCCAAGCTAGAAGGCATTCTAGGAGCATTGTGAGTGGAACTCACTTTGGAGACAAATCCTCTCCAATCCGCCCTTAAGGTGTTCCCAGGCGAGTCTTCTACATCAACAAGGAGCAAGAATCTCTAAGATTCTTAAGCTGCGTCCGAGAAGAAAGGTACACATCCTTAATCCTTACTTCAAGATTATAGAATGCGAACATGAGAAGCATGTTTAAAGACGATCCTAAAATCAACAAATGGTATCAGAGCCAGGTTTCTCTTTGTGATACATGCTTACTTGTTCGATATGTTTATATGAAGCATGATACATGTTAGTTGAGTTCGAAGTAACATGTATGAATGTAATCGGACTAAACATGAATACATGTAAATTCGGCCGAAACATGCAAGTTTAAATGAAACATTGAATGTTGTATGATGAAAATGGTTGTATAACATGTTGACTTGCCTATTTGTTCCATGAATGATTAAATGAACCTAAAGAAAATGTGTGCCAAAGTTCTATATCACATTATACCTTGAGGTAATTGCCGGAATGTGCTCTGTCTAGGAGGTGGGTTTTAAGTGGGACCGTCTGTGACCCCTCCATCTTTCCTGGGAGCGCTCCTCTCGTGGTTCCTAAGGTCCATGTGTGACGTAGACTTGGCATGCATGTGACATTTATTCTTTACCTAATTTAAGAATTTCAGCCCCTTGATAGTCTTAATCTGGTTTTGTACCACTATCATGGACTTGAGGGAATTGAAGCTTAAATTAAGTGAGGAACATACGTCAATTGAAACAAGAGATTCTACCTTAAGATAGTTCAAGTACTTGTACGGTGAACTTGAAGGACTTGAAACTTGATTCAATTGATGAGACACTTCATTAAACTAAGGTCTCTAGGGACCTGTCAAGCTGATATAATCTTTGTCTAAGGAAGTGGTACTTAAGTGAGACCGTTTGTGACTCCACCAACGACCTGGGCATTGTATTAAGGAGACTTATGGGTGATGAGACTAAGGTTTAAGTGAAGTGCTATGGTTGTTACGATAACGCATGAGTGCGTGATTCAGCCTTCTTGGAAGGTCAAGTGAGGTTATAAACTGATGTATGTTTGGTTGCCCTTGATTGATTGAATGTATAGGCTTGTTAAGGGTATGTTCATAAAATGGCAAAGTTATGCTTAGGCGTTTTTGATCGGATGCTATATGCATACCTTTTGCTACGTCTGGGTATAAACTAAGTTATTTCATGAACATATTGCTTGAATAAGTCTAATTGTGTGAATTGGAATCTAAAACATGTGAATTGCATATTTGTAGATGGCTACTAAGAACATAGTAGCGAGTTGAACCGTGACCTCAAATTGGATGGTGAAAACTATCTAATTTGGCGTGAAGGTCAAGTTCATCTTAAGCGAGCAAGAGACACTTGAGGTGCTCGATGCTTTGAGGTCAACCCCAGGAAGGGGAAGTAGGGTGGCTTATGAAGCCTACCTTAAAAAGAACTCTATGTGTAGAGTCACACTCTTGTCCACAATGGTGGATGAGATCATGGTGGAGTTCTCCATGCTACCCTCGGCCAAAGGCATCCGGGATCTTGTGAAGGCCAAGTATGGAGATGTTTCCGTGGAGAAACAACGCTCAATGATACTAAGGTTTGAGAACTATGGTAAACGAGGCAGATCACACCATGAGTGCCCACCTTCGTGAGATGTCACGAATGATTCATCAGCTTAAACAAGCTGGGCACGACCTCACCGACGAGCGGCAGTGCAAGCAATAATAAGGTCCTTACGATGAGGAGTGGCGGTTGATGAAGGTCAACTTACGCCACAACCCTCAGATTAAGACCTTTGATGACATCGCCCGTCACCTTTACTTGAGGCTGAAGTAATGGCTCTCAAGGACCACTCCAAGGCATATGTTGCCAATACCTCCGATAACAACGGGGTAAAAAGAAGAAGTGGTTCAAGGGTGGGAAAAGGGCGGCTTCAAAGGCAAGGGTAAGGGAAAGGGAAAAGGAAACGGGCCCGGAAAGAAGAAAAGGGGCGTTTGAAGCTCAAGTGCTTCAACTGTGGCAAGAAAGGACACTTTGCAAAAGATTGCAAAAGTGCACCTAAGGTACATTTTGAACCTTCTACTTCAATAGCACATGTGACGTCATGTACTATGCTAACTGAAAGCAATTCTTTGTGGATTGTAGACTCGGGAGCAACAGACCACATAGCTCGGGACAAGTCTGGTTTGTGGCGTACCGCAAGCTCCCAAGAGGTGTGAAGCACGTCTCGGTGGGGAATGATGCAAAATTAGAAGTAGTTGGTATAGGAACTGTAAGGTTCCCTTGTGTAATAGATATTTGTATCTTGTGGACACATTATATGTACCTAATATTTGTAGAAATTTAATTTCTATTTACGCCATGTTGAAGTACAATTATTGCTTTCAATTCTTTAATGATAGTGTAACTATATTAAAGGATAATCAAGTTCTCACAAAATGCTTAGTTAATAATGGGTGTATGAGTTAAGGCCCGATGGCCATTACATTGCAACTCCTAGTTGCCACGTGACTAAAGTCATAGATCAAAATCATGGCATGAGCAGTTTGGGACATATAGGACAAGATAGGATGAATAAGTTAGCCAAAAGTGGCTTGCTTGAATCCTTGACCAAGGTTGTCTGCCAACTTGTCAACCTTGCTTAGAAGGCAAGGCAACGAAAGCCCTTTGGGAGGGCAACTAGGAGAACCGAGGCACTAAGTTTAGTCCATTCGATCTTTGTGGACCTATGAGAATTGAATCCGAAATGGGTTCAAGTACTTCATCACTTTTGCGATGACCGTACACGATTCACCCACGTCTTCTTACTCAAAACCAAGGCGAGGCCTTAGCATATTTTCAGAAATATGTACACTTGGTTGAGAACCAAGTAGATAAGAAAGTGAAGTCCTTAAGGACTGAGAGGTGGTGAGTACGGTTCACTTGCATTCAAGGCCTTTTGTGAGTCAAAAGGCATTGCTAGAGAGTTCACCCTTTCTTGGACACCCGGCAAAATGGTGTGTCCGAAAGAAAGAACCGAACTTTGATGGACATGAGTACGTTCCATGATGGCTAAAGCCAACTGGATGTGACCTATTGGAGTGATGCGCTGCTATGTGCGGTGCACATTCTCAATAGGGTACCTACCAAGGACATCGACTCCTCTCCATATGAGTTATGGATGAAGAGGACCCCGAACTTAAGCTACTTGCGGCCTTGGGGTTGCTTAGCTTACGTACATAATCCCGACCATCCGTTGGGAAAATTGGGACCAAGAGGAAAGAAGTGTGCTTTTCTCGGATATTGTACGGAATCCAAGGGCTATGTGTTCTTGGATCTCGGTTTAAAGAAGGGTTTGGTGTTTGATGCAAGAAACGCCAAGTTTGTGGAAACGGAGTTTCCAAAGGTTGGCGAAAGTGATGATTCAGCCTCAATAGGCCCGATCCTAGAAGAAGTACAACCGGGCGCTTCACAAGTGCCGGTTACAGAGGCTGTACCTACTCCGGAGGAGTACCTCAACCTGGAACAAGTGAGGCTTTCCGAATGAGCCCATACACATGGACTCGAATGAACAGGATCCACAGGCGAGGATCTGTTCAAGAGGAGTTGAGGTACTTCAAGAGCCAACACCTCCACCCCGGTTGAGAAGATCAACTCGGGAGTCCAAAGCACCTAAAAGGTGGGGACTATCGGAAGGTGAGACATACTTGGTCTCGTGCGAGATCGATGAGCCAAGTAATGTCAAAGAAGCTCTTGAAGGGCACGAGAAAGAAGAGTGGCTAAAGGCAATGAATGATGAGTTGCATTCAATGCATGAAAATGAGGTATGGGAATTGTCTGATCTTCCTCGTGGCAGCGATCGGCAATAAGTGGGTTCTTAAAATAAAGAAGAACTCGATGGGAGTATCGAAAGGTACAAGGCCGGTTGGTGGCCAAAGGCTTTACACAGAAGGAAGGTGTTGATTTCAAAGACACTTTCTCTCCTGTGGTTAAGTTTAATTCCATCAGATTGCTACTTGCAATAGTGGCAAACTTGGACCTTGAGTTGCATCAGATGGATGTAACCACAGCCTTCCTCAGCGGTGAGTTGAGTGAAGAGATCTACATGAAACAACCCGAAGGGTTTGTACAAGTAGGTCAAGAAGACAAGGTATGTAGACTAAAGAAGTCTATATATGGTCTCAAACAAGCTTCAAGACAGTGGTACTTGAAGTTTCATCATGCAGTCACAAGCTATGGTTTTGTGATGATGCATGAAGACCATTGTGTGTACTTGTTCTTCAAAGAGTCCAGTTTTGCCATTATGACATTATATGTCGATGACATTTTAATTGCAAGTAGTAGCTTGGAGTTGTTGCTCGCCATCAAAGGATGGTTGTCCTCCACCTTCAAAATGAAGGACCTGGGGGAAGCTTCTTATATCCTAGGTGTTAAGATACATCGGGACAGAAAGAAGCATATGTTAGGACTTTCACAAGAGCTTTATATAGATAAAGTTCTTGAGAGGTTTAACTTGACCAACTCTAAGCCAATGAACACCCCACTTGCATATGGTTGCAAAATTGGAGAGGACTTATGTCCTAAGACTCCAAAAGACAAGGAAGAAATGACTAAGATACCTTACCTTAGTGCCATTGGTAGCCTTATATACGCCATGATTTGTACACGGCCAGACATAAGTCAAGCGGTCGGTTTACTTGCTAGATATTCTTGAACCACGGCATGGAGCATTGGAAGAATGTCAAGAGGATCCTTAGATACCTTAAAGGTACTAAGGATTATTGGCTATGTTATCAAGGAAAAACCCTTGGTTTACACGGCTATTCGATGCCGATTGGGAGGAGATAGAGATTCTAGCAAATCTACAAGTGGTTATATTTTCTTGCTAAATGGGGCGCTACTACTTGGTGTAGTAAGAAACAAACTTGTACAGCCTTATCAACCATGGAGGCAGAATTCGTTTCTTGTGCCTCGGCTGTCCAGAAGCCACATGGCTTGGTTATTTTCTTAAAAACTTGGAGTCGATGGTCAAAATAAGTAAGCCCATTACTATCTACGGTGATAGTATGGCAGCTATGGCCTACACCAAGGACCCCAAGTATCATGGAAAAACCAAACACATTAGCATGAAATATAATTTCGTTCGAGATGCGATTGAAGGAGGTGAAGTCAAAATTGAATACATCTCAACAGACCTTATGGTGGCAGATCCTCTCACTAAGCCATTGCCACCCATTGTGTTTGCTCGTCATGTCCGAGCAATGGGTCTTAGGAGATTGTAAATATGCTAATTGTTGTATGACTTTCACCACTTTGGTGTCACACATGTATATATGTATAATGATGATCAATAAAGTAATTATTTGATGTCATTTACTTAGTTCCATTAATAACACACAATGAACAAATGAACATGTCCACCATAGGCATTGAGAATGACTTTCTCACACCAAGTCATTCGCCCTTGATCTTAAGTAGACCAAGGATGAGACTACCAAAGACTCAAATAGTGTGTTGTTTCTTCAGGAAACATGTGACATGCAATGTTACTCTATTGAGTGGGAGTCATGTTACAACACATGACACTTTGGTATACTTTTATGTCGCCTTGATCTGAATAATCAAGATGAGGTGCTCTGCACTGATTTTGTATGACAACGATACATTCTAGCCTATGTGTGAGTGTAAGCTCGGGCTTGCACAGAAATTTCATGGCTTGTGACATGTCCTCCTTTTATATGTTAGAAGGAGCACACTCGAGGTGTTTTAAGAGGGAGAAATGACACACCTCATTCTAAGTGATATCACTCCAAGTGAGAGTGGTGTTTGTAAAACACCCTAAGAAGTGTTAATAGAATCTTTAAGTATGTTGCAAAGATCCTACGACCATGAAATTCGACCAAAAGAAGAATTTAAGCAAGTTGTCTCTAACCTTGCGTAGTGTGAGAATTCTTCGATTGGACCCTTAATCACTTTAACTCGCTGTTAATGATTCACATTGACAAAGTTACCTTGATTGGTTGTCGAAGGTCGCAGATGAATGCGGCTGGAGTATCCTCCTTTTGGGTAACTAAATCTATATGGATCATTAAGCAGGTAGAGTGTAAAGGAAAGACAAGTGAAACTTGGTACGTGAGTCCTAAATTCAACCTTTGAGCTCACATGTTGCATTGGTACAACATGATAAGGTCTGAATTGGGGATAATACGAATTAAAGAGTACTCGACACTTAACACAGTCATCATTAAAAATGAAAGAGACAGACTGTTGTTAAGAATACGTGCCATATGTCTTGGGGTTCTAAAGGCACTACTTGAAGTAGTTCAATTAAAGCTTGAAGATGTTCAAGCATGTCTTGTTATGTTCAAGAAATTTTGAATAACACACAATCACTTGAAGTGTTCAAGTGTGTTTGAGAGGACAATCTTCCATTTTAGAGTCTATCAACCTCAATGGATGATGTACGGTGTGTATGCCTTAAGGTCGCTCTCACTACTCCTTTTATATAGTTTGCCAAAGTGTTTGTTTTAGTATGAGGAAGTGTTTTATTCGAGTGGGAGCTTGTGCTCAAAGATCATCATTGGTGCGAGTGGGAGTGTGTTTGAATTCTTGCGCACTAAGATGACCTGGGCTAGATAAATGTAGCTAAGCACAGCTATAATCAGCGCAATCTGAGTGTTTGAGCTAGAGAGTTGTGTATCTGCTCTTCGTGAGCTGATATGAGCTCAAGGAGCTCAATGGATGATTTAATATGTCTTGGACTAGCTCTATGTGAGCTCGGTACAAATGTGTCTAGGCACCTTTTGGCGAAGAGACGTGTCTCTTGGCGGAAAGGTGCGTAAATTGGTGAAAGGTGTCGGAGAGGGCCAAGCACACCTTCGGCTTAGGCCGAAGGGTGCGTAGCACCGTTGGGTGCCGAAAGGGCACCCTAAGGGGCCCCACACCCATTCGGCCATAGGCAAGGGTGTGAGTGCCCCTTCGCCCTAGGTGCCTCTAGGCAAGGGTGCACCCCATGCCTTGCACCATTCGGCCAAAGGGACATGTCTCATGTCCCATGGGCCGAATGGGCAAGGGGCATGGGTCACCTCCTTGCCTCTTCACCATATTTTGGATAATTAATTAATTAGTTAATTAATTTCCTATTAGACACAATTATTTATTTATTCCTTTTCTAATTAATTAGTTAATTGAAAGGCAAAGGCATGAGACATGTCTCATGGACCAAGGGGCATTGGTTGCAGCCCTTGGTCCTAGGGACATGTTATTTCGCAAATGAGGAGGCATTGTGCTAAGTAAGGTTGGGTAATAAGTCACGAGATAAGAGTGCACACAAGTAAAACAACCAAGAAAATTGTAAATGATTGTCATGATATCACGCAAGTAACAAGATTACAAGTTAAAAGTAGAAAATATTATGGCATGACATTTCACCTAAAGGCTTAATGAAGTAATGGATAGCAATCATGCATCACTATTGGATGTGACATGTTGTTGATATATTGTATCGCATGACTGCATTGGAAACTGGACAAAATGAGATTTTTGGACAAAATGAATTTTCTGGACAAAATGAATTTTATGGACAAAATGGGTTTTCTGGACAAAAGGTTAAGACATGAGAGGTGTCGTGGATTCGGCCCGACGAGACTTAACTAAGCCGTAACTTTAGACGAGCGGTGCGGAACGGGTGATCCGAACCCCACGGTGATGTGCATGTGCTCTGCCATCCTGGGGCGTGATTGGCGTTCACGTGCGGCTCTGACTCGGCGTAGACATCCCATTGTGCTCTGGCATGGCGGTATCCCTAGTGGCTCTACTTAAGGGGCATTCCCGAGAGTGCGGTGTTGTACACACCCACCACATATAGATTCATGCATGTGCTCTGCCATCCTGAGGCGTGATTGGCATTCACGAGAGGCTCTGTCTCGGCGTAGACATCCCATTGGGCTCTGGCCTAGCGGCATCCCTAGTGGCTCTGCTTAAGGGGCATTCCCGAGAGTGCGGCATTGTACATGCCCACCGGCTAGGCTCATCCGACGGCATCGGTTTTCAAAAATGGTTTCCAAAATATTTTATGGCGTATGATAACCGGACTAGAGATTATTCTTGCATTTAGACTTCGACATAATTCAGACTGTGAAAATGTTATCTATTTAATTTTGTACCATATATCTACATGTTGGTTATTGTTTCATGTTGAGCTATAGTTTGTGTGTATATGTTGAATTTATTATGTTTAAGTTCTTTATTTTAGATTTTGTTTTTGAGGAAATATTACGACCCTGAGGAAGGGCCTGTAATCTTTCCTCCTTACTGAGCAATTGGACGCTCACCCTTTTATTTACAGGTGAGTTTTACGGGGATGACTTCTATGCCACTCCCGTCGACTCGGAGTACGAACATGCGTACTTCGAGGAGGAGCGGCGACCGGGTGGAGACGCGCTGTAACTTCTCGGCATGGCTTCTGAGAGTTTTTGGGTTTAATAAATGAACTTTCGTAATTGTTAATTTCCGCTGCACAATCTGGTTTGTAATATCTGGACGTGTGTTTGAGTAACACCTTCTTTTACTGTTGTGAAATTTTTATAACGTGAGTTCCAAATTTCCTATTAAATAAATTGTTTTTCAAAAATTTTAATTTACCCTAAAATTTCCTAGTGGGTAATTGGGGGTGTTACACGAAGACTTAATATCGAAGCCATGTCGTCGAGGAGGCGGCGGTTCCACTTGGTAAGTTGTTCGTTGGCTGTTAATAACTTAGTAATTACCTTGCATAATTGAGCATAATGTTTAGGATTGGTTAAGAGCACTCAGGGTACTACACATACCCTGAAGACCATGTGGAGGTTGCCACCAAGCCACACATGAGGCCCCTAACTTGGTGGGATGCCACTCACCCGTGGGTTCCACGTGAGGCGAAGGCTTCATAGATTCGGCGGTTTTGTGAAGCCTTTCCCATATCGGTACTTTTCAGAGACCCGGCGAGCTGCTAAGGAGAAAGAGTTCCTCAATTTGGTCCAGGGGAACCTATCGGTGGATCAATACACCGCCAAGTACACTGCCTTATCCCGATATGCACCGCATATCATAAACTCGGAGGAGAGAAAAATTCAGAGGTATGTTTCCTTATATGATGTGTTTCCCCGTTACGCTAGATGACAACTAACGTGAAAATAACAGGTATATTGATGGACTTCGAGATGATCTCGGTGACAAACTCTTTATGCAAGAAATCCCGACCTTCGAGAAGGTGGTGAGTCTCGCGCAGCGCGGGGAGTCCAGAATAAGGGACCGTCCGTCCCCTGTCAGTACTTTTCGTGGTCGAGTTCCTCCGCGACCTGTGCAGGGTACCACTTCTCATCCCGCACCAAGACCGATCCACGCCCCAGGGCAAGGGCATTTCGGGCACGGTAGGACATTACCTGTTGGGCCTTATCGGTCACCTCCTATTGGCTTTGGACTCGGAGCTGTGAGACCCGCCGCACCGGCATCAGCACCAAGAGCGGATGATCCTCGATGCCAGACCTGTCACTACCTCCATCCTGTCGGAGGCGTGTGTATCACCTGCTTCTACTGTCATGAAGTGGGCCATCTTGCTAGGGATTGTCCCAAGAAGAAGCCACCACTTCCTCCGCCAGCTACGGCGAGTGCTCCAGAAGCCCACCCGCGAAGAGGCCACGCGTAGGCTGGGCGTGTTTACACTATCTCTGCTCGGGAAGCTGAAGAGGCACCCGAGATGGTGCAAGGTACGTTCCTTTCTCAGTTCTTAAACTTCAATTCCGTTTTGGCGTGCTAAGGCTATAGTATCTAGATTCATGCGTAGGTACTCTTTCCATTTCTGGGGTACCTGTTAGAGTACTTATAGATTCGGGGGTGTCACACTCCTTCATTTCCACATCCTTCTCCAAGCATTTGAATAAGCTACCGAAGAACTCCCGTTCGTACTTGTCATCACCACGCCATCCGGTGGCAAGATGAGCTCAACCAAAGATACTTCGATCCTGCCGGTATTGATTGAAGGGCATATCCTGGGCGTCAATCTGGTGGTACTTGGATATGACCGAATTCGATTGTATACTAGGCATGGATTGGTTGCACAAACATCATGCTAAGGTGGATTGTCGACGAAGCTGGTCACTTTCACCATTCCCGAAGGTACGAGGTACGGTTTGTAGGTGAGAGAAAGAAACGCGAGTCCAAACTCATCTCGAGTTTGAAAGGCGAGAAATTCCTCCGCCGAGGCTGTGAGGGTTACCTCGTGCAGATCCAGGCAAAACCGGACAAGTCGAAGTCATTGCTGGTATTCCAGTCATTGAAGATTTTCCCGATGTGTTCCCAGCTGAATTACCCGGGCTTCCACCTTGTCGAGAAATTGATTTCACCATCGATGTACTACCCGGTACAGCACCAATCTCTCGAGCACCTTATCGAATGGCACCGTGTGAATTAGCAGAATTGAAGACTCAACTTCAAGAACTACTTGATAAGGGGCTGATTCGGCCGAGCACATCCCCTTGGGAGCACCCATCTTGTTTGTGAAGAAGAAGGACGGAAGTTTGAGAATGTGCATAGATTATCGACAAGCTGAACAAGGTGACAGTGAAGAACCGGTATCCCTTGCCGAGGATTGGCGACCTCTTTGATCAGCTGCGAGGAGCTTCGGTGTTTTCGAAGATTGATCTCGATCGGGGTATCATCGATTAAGGATCAAGGAGACAGATGTGCCCAAGACGGCTTTCCGTACCCATTATGGGCACTACGAATTCCTAGTGATGCCTTTTGGCTTGACTAATGCTCCGCCGCCTTTATGGGACTGATGAACAAAGTATTCCAACCATACTTGGACAAGTTTGTGATCGTTTTTATTGATGACATTCTGATCTACTCACCGGATGTGGAGACTCACAAACAACATTTGGAGATTACCTTGCAAACCTTGAAGGAGCACCAGTTATATGCGAAGCTGGATAAATGTGAGTTTTGGTTAGATCAGGTGGCCTTTCTGGGCCATGTCATCACTAAGGAAGGAATCTCTGTTGATCCAAGTAAGGTTGAAGCAGTTACAAATTGGAAGCAACCGACGACCGTTACGGAGATCGGGGAGTTTCTTGGGATTGGCAGGTTATTACAGACGGTTTGTGGAAGGTTATTCAAAGTTGGCACGCTCACTGACACAGCTAACTAAGAAAAATCAACCTTTCACGTGGACCGAGAAGTGTGAGGAAAGCTTTCAAGAGCTAAAGAAATGTTTGGTGACTGCACCGATCCTCACTCTTCCAGACGGGAAAAGTCGGTTTGCAGTGTACACTGATGCGTCACACCAGGGTCTGGGCTGTGTGTTGATGCAGGCTGGGAAGGTAATCGCGTACGGGTCCAGACAACTCAAACCTCATGAAGTGAACTACCCTACTCATGATTTAGAGTTGGCAGCTGTGATCCATGCGCTTAAGCTTTTGAGACATTACCCGTATGGGGAAGAGTTTGAAGTTTTCACGAGATCACAAAAGTTTACGGTACTTATTAACTCGAAGGACCTTAACAACCGTCAACGTCGATGGGTTGAATATCTTGCAGTTTCAACTGCACCATTCAATACCATCCAAGGAAGGTTAACTTGGTCGCAGACGCCTTAGCAGGAAAGGTGGAGCTACCTTGAACACCCTTATGGTTAGCGAGTGGAAGTTGCTACAGGAGTTCAGTGAGATGCACATTTCAATTCAAGCACACACATCTCATGGCTTCTTAGCAAACCTGCAATTAGAACCCATGTTGATCCGAAAGGTGAGAGAAACTCAGAAGGTAGACCCAGAATGTCAAGAGTGGAGGAGTGCAAAGAAGGAAGAGTTTAGTGTGGTCGATGATGCTCTCAGATTTTGAGGTCGCCTGGTGGTTCCCAGGACGGGTGATGTGAAGAAAGATGTCCTAATCGAAGCTCACGCTTCTAAGTTGTCTATCCACCCAGGGAGCTCCAAAATGTACGAGAATTTGAGAATAGGATTCTGGTGGAATGGCATGAAAAAGGATATAGCAGACTTTATATCAAAATGTTTGTCCTGTCTAAAGGTTTAGATCGAGCTTCTGAGAGCTGGAGGACTTTTGCAACCTTTGGAGATCCCTCAATGGATGTGGGATGACATCACCATGGATTTCATAGTCGGACTACCTACTACCGGCGTCGACATGATGCCATTTGGGTGATTGTCGATCGGCTGACCAAGTCCGCTCATTTCTGCCGATCCGAGAAGACTTGGTCCGTAGATCGGCCGGCGAAGTTTATATCGCAGAGATAGTTCGATTACATGGAGTACCAAAGAGCATTATCTCCGATAGAGATCCACGATTTACATCACACTTGGAAGGCATTTCGAAAAGAGATGGGAACTTCTACTTTCATGAGTACGGCCTTCCATCCTCGGTGATGGACAATCTGAGCGGACTATCCAAACCCTAGAAGACATGCTTTGAGAGCTTGTGCTCGGATCACAAGGAGTCACGGAATCAGGATTTACCCCTTGTGGAGTTTGCGTACAACAACAGTTATCATACCAGTATCCAGATGACTCCCTATGAAGCATTGTATGAACGGAGTTGCCGTACCCCGGTTTGTTGGGAAGAAGTCGGGGATAGACCCTTGTTAGGTCCCGAATTGGTCCAACAAACCTCTGACAAGATCAGACTAATTCGGAAGAACCTTATGGCAGCTCAGAACCGACAGAGAAGCTACGGCGATTGTCGGCGTAGACCCTAGAATTTGGCGTGGCGATCACGTGTTCCTTAAGGTGTCACCCACCAAGGGTGTACAACGTTTGAGTCAAGGGAAAGTTAGCACCTCGCTACATTGGCCCTTTCGAGATCCTTGAGCGAGTTGGCGCCTAGCCTATCGACTTGCCTTGCCACCCACCTTGGTGGCGTTCACAATGTGTTTCATGTTAGTAGCCTTCGGAAGTACCACCCCGACCCTCTCATGTGATACCATGGGAGCCACTTTGCAACTGAATGATGATTTGACCTATATCGAGGAACCTATGGCCATTGTCGACACAAAGGAAAAGGTGTTACGCAATAAGGTCGTCAAGTTAGTGAAGGTCATCTGGAATCATCATGGTACAGAAGAAGCGACATGGGAAGTCGAAGAAGACCTAAGAAAGAAGTTCCCACACCTTTGAGGTGATACTCTATACCCTTACCGTTCCAAATTTGGGGACAAATTTTCTTTTAAGGGGGGTAGGATTTAATAACCCTAGAAATATCGTTCTGAACTAGCGATTTAGGTTGCGGTAAATTTTATTTCATGTTTACATTTGCTTCTTACTTTCCTTATATTTATATTTCATGTGGACATCATCATTTTATGTACGTTTACTATTTCATCATTTGAGGGAATTTCATCTTTTTATGAACTTTAATTTATATATATATATATATATATACTTTAACTTTTCTCTTTGGTCTATATAGTTACATTTTCATTATTTTATATACTCATCATTTTCAGTATTTTATGAACTTTGTGAAATTGTTATTTGGTGAACTTATTTTTCTTTTCTCCATTTATAAAATTTTATCATTTCATTATTTTAAGGACATGTTGTTAGTATTTCATGTGTTTTGTTTTTATCATTTAATAAAAAATACTACATTTTATCTTTTATGAACTTATTACTTTTTATCACTCAATTTAATTTTATTATTTAAGGTATTCCTTAATTTTTCTAAAATCCATATTGTTGTTAAATCAGCCTCTTGCACAAAATATTGATTTTATCATTTCATATTTACCCTTGTTATTTGTTTTCCTTCTTATGTGTTAGTATTTTATTATCATTTCAAATTTTATTGTATGTATTGTATTTTAGGCCATTTTGTTTTTGTTTTGTAGTTTAGAAATTAAAGAGGGGAATTTTATTATTTTTAGTAATTTTGTGTTAATTAAAGTGAATTAAAATCGTTTAAAAAAGAAAAAGAAAAAGAAAAGACGAACTGAAGTTTCCGTGAGTCTTCCGCCGACTCTTCACGTTTCGATTTTGCTTCTCCTGTCAATCCATTGGAAAATCTGGCCTCACTCCATCATCATCACGTTTAGCTCTGTCAATCGTTCTTTTTGGCTAGAAAAAGGAGCCTTTTCTTTGTAGGAAATAGGAAGAAAACGGAGAAAGAAGAAATTCGGCCATTTATTCTTTCTCCCTCCTCACCATTTTCGATGCCACAAACCACCGCCATTATCTTCGTCTAGTACTTGGGAACCTTTCCCTCAATTTTCGTAGCCTGAGGTGCTCTGTAGAAGGAGTTTTGCTCAAAAATCCGAAAATATTATTTCGGGTTCGACGGCCAAATTCGGCCGCCAAGGTCACTTTCGGCCGGAACCACCACCACCATTCGAACGGGATTGACGAGCCGAATCGGACGGACCCAAGTCCGCCGCGACTTCTTGACGTCCGCCGTCCGGCGACGTCTCGCCGGAGAAGAAGAAGTCTGCAACTTCTTTGGTAAAACCCGAGTTTAGCCCCTAAACTTTCTTCCTTGTTCGGTCTTACCCTATCGTTTGTTTCAGGTTACACTGAGGCCACTGGAAAACTTTGAAAAGTGACATTTTGGCCATTGCACCTATTTATTTCTGAAATGTTTTAATTGTTTTAAAAATACTTCTTTATGTTATAAAATCATGAAATGTTAACAGAATACCTTAAATACCTAATATTTGATTTTCCAACTTTATTTCTTTGATTCTGGGTTGTTTTTATATTTTTAAAAATATTATTTCTTAATATTAGAAATTAAGCTTAATTTTATTTTACTTTAAGTTGTTGGAGCTAGGAAATTGGAGAAACTTGTTTATATACTATAGAACTAAGTAATTAGCATAATTCGGAACTTCTGCAAGTAACAAATGTGTTTATAATTTATTTTATATTAATTTTGACTAGTTGTTATAAAAGTATATATACTAGTATATTCCTAATTTGAAAGAGAAATACTTCCTTGTTATAATTTCACATTGAGATTTTTAGAGCCTCTGTCCTTTTGTGTTTCCAACATATTTTGAGAGTTGTAACTTTTAAATTTTCGAAGAATGATTTTTTATTTTACTTTCTTGTAAGTTATGGTCTAGAACTTAGAAAATTGATATCCTTCTTATTTTTGCTCTTTCATTTATGAAACTTTGCAAGGATTTTTGGTTAATTATATATTCTGTGTGGAAAATTTCAGGAGTCACTTTTGTTCTGTAAATATTTTTTTTATTAATTAGTTTCCTCTTTACTTATTTGATTAAAAATAGTTAAGAGTTGAGAAAAATTACGTTGTGGATCTAAAATTTTTGAAAATTTACAGGGAAACTTAAATGATTTTACTTGCTGTACAGATTTTGACAAAAAATTATTTTGTTGTATAAATTGTACTTTCTTTTATTAATTAGTTTTTCCCTTGTATATTTGTTATTAATTAGTGTGAGTTGAGCAAAATTACCATTCTTGGTCAAAAATTCTATGTTAGTGTTTACAACAGTTTCAAAGTCTTATTTTCAACTTTTAAATTATTTATATTATTAAATAATTATTTTAACCCTTAAAATGGTTTAAGATTCTTAAAAATTAGTTTTTGTGCATTTTGGCCACCCAAAAATTACTGGACTCCACACCTTAGTCCAAACCTTACCTAGAACTATCTTGGACCATTAGGGAATTGTTAGAGCTTCCGTTACACTTCCGTAAATTCTACCAGACACACCGGTAAACATTCTAGCGGAATCTCATGAAATTTTCATTGATTTTCTTGCTATCGCTAGGTTCTATATTTCAAGTTCCGACTCCGAGCGAAGTGCGGACCATTCCTGATTCGTAGCCGACGCTTATTCCCGGCTACATCCAAGTAAGGGGTTAAGATGAGGTTCTTCCTTTGAGTCGTCTTATTTTGCTTCATAAATAAAATCTCGAATAACGAATTCTAAGTTAACAAATGGACTTAATAAACATTCGATCGGGCAAACTGGGTAGCATACCATAATTATTCGTGTTACCTCATATGTTCACACTTAAGAATTGTTATCACTTGGGTTGTTGACCGATTGATTGACATATATGTATGATATGTACGTTGGATGTTGCATACGCTAGTATCTTGCTAGGACCGTTGTACTCGCTAGTGGCATGTTAGGCTCGTTAAACGAACTCCGTTAGTTTTATGCTAGGGCCGGTGAGCTAATAATTTGTTAGTATCATGTGTAGGTACAATATGGGGTAGTAACATGTTTAGAGTTGGAATCAAACGCTAGGATCATGATAGGACCGTAAAAGTTAACCTAAGCCGCTAGATAACAAATTAGGTACGAAAATGATGATTAAGTAAGGTTGGGTAATAAGTCACGAGATAAGAGTGCACACAAGTAAAACAACCAGTAAATTGTAAATGATTGTCATGATATCACGCAAGTAACAAGATTACAAGTTAAAAGTAGAAAATATTATGGCATGACATTTCACCTAAAGGCTTAATGAAGTAACTGGATAGCAATCATGCATCACTATTGGATGTGACATGTTGTTGATATATTGTATCGCATGACTGCATTGGAAACTGGACAAAATGAGATTTTTGGACAAAATGAATTTTCTGGACAAAATGAATTTTATGGACAAAATGGGTTTTCTGGACAAAAGGTTAAGACATGAGAGGTGTCGTGGATTCGGCCCTACGTGACTTAACTAAGCCGTAACTTTAGACGAGCGGTTCGGAACGGGTGATCCGAACCCAACTATGATTTGCATGTGCTCTGCCATCCCGAGGCGTGATTGGCATTCACGAGAGGCTCTGTCTCGGCGTAGACATCCCATTGGGCTCGGCACAGCGGTATCCCTAGTGGCTCTACTTAAGGAGCATTCCCGAGAGTGCGGTGTTGTACACACCCACCACATATAGATTCATGCATGTGCTCTGCCATCCCGAGGCGTGATTGGCATTCACGAGAGGCTCTGTCTCGGCGTAGACATCCCATTGGGCTCTGGCCTAGCGACATCCCTAGTGGCTCTGCTTAAGGGGCATTCCCGAGAGTGCGGCACTGTACATGCCCACCGGCTAGGCTCATCCGACGGCATCGGTTTTCAAAAATGGTTTCCAAAATATTTTATGGCGTATGATAACCGGACTAGAGATTATTCTTGCATTTAGACTTCGACATAATTCAGACTGTGAAAATGTTATCTATTTCATGTTGGTCCATATATCTACATGTTGGTTATTGTTTCATGTTGAGCTATAGTTTGTGTGTATATGTTGAATTTATTATGTTTAAGTTCTTTATTTTAGATTTTGTTTTTGAGGAAATATTACGACCCTGAGGAAGGGCCTGTAATCTTTCCTCCTTACTGAGCAATTGGACGCTCACCCTTTTATTTACAGGTGAGTTTTACGGGGATGACTTCTATGCCACTCCCGTCGACTCGAAGTACGAACATGCGTACTTCGAGGAGGAGCAGCGACCGGGTGGAGACGCGCTGTAACTTCTCGGCATGGCTTCTGAGAGTTTTTGGGTTTAATAAATGAACTTTCGTAATTGTTAATTTCCGCTGCACAATCTGGTTTGTAATATCTGGACGTGTGTTTGAGTAACACCTTCTTTTACTGTTGTGAAATTTTTATAACGTGAGTTCCAAATTTCCTATTAAATAAATTGTTTTTCAAAAATTTTAATTTACCCTAAAATTTCCTAGTGGGTAATTGGGGGTGTTACACGAAGACTTAATATGAAGGCGAAGCCTCAGATTTATGCGGAACCCCAGACTAATGCGGAACCTTAGATTCATGCGAAGCCTCTTGGTGGATTCATGCGAAGCCTTTCTTAGATTCGTGCGAAGCCTTTCCCATATTCATGCGAAGCTTCATTCCCATAACGGTGATAACCCTCAGACACACACCCCTTAACCAAACTTAACCCCAATCTATCCTGATGGAGTTTATACACATCCCAGAAATGCAAAATCACGGATAAACTAAACCCTTACCTTAAACACTGAAGATTTCAACGCACAAGCCATGCGATGTTCACAAAATCACGACGGAGAAGGCGTACGCGAAACCGATTCCTGCGAATTTCAAATCTTTCTCTCTTCACAACTGATCGACAAAACAAGTTATAAATAATCTTAGGAATCCCCAACTGAACTGAAACTCTGATACTAACTCGTATCATACAGAAAATAATCTGAGGAATCCCCTACTACCAAACATCCTCATCCATACAACCTTCATTGGATGGACGCCTTTGCAAACATCAAGGTTACAAGGCAAGTTCGGATTCCTCTCAAGATCGGCAACTATGAGGATGAAGTCCTTTGCGATGTTGTGAAGATGCACGCCACCCATAACCTGCTGGGCCACCCATGGCAATACGACCGCAAATCTATTCATCATGGAGCACCGAACAAGTATGAGATTGACCACAATGGCCGAAGGTACACCTTACGGCTAAGGACAAGAAGAGTGGAGAATTGTCGGGCGGGAAAAGTGTGTTCGAGAGAAAACTAGAGTGTCTCCCTCCACCAGCCAAAGAAAGAGAAATTCGTAAGGCTTTACTTAGCCACAAACCTTGCCTCCTAATGATACCTATGTCTTGTGCCCTAACCCAAAACTACTTTGCCGAGATACCCTCTGTTGTTTCTCAACTTGTGCAGGCTTACTAGGACATCTTCCCCGAAGATTCGTCTGGACTTCCTCCCATCCACGGAATCGAGTATCGGATTGACCTTATACCAGGAGCAACATTACCGAATAGGCCAGCCTACCGCAACAATCCAGAGGAGTCCAAAGAGATCCAACGACATGTAAATGAACTCCTGCAGATGGGGTACATCCGGAAAAGCTTATCACCTTTCGCTGTACCTGTACTCATTGTGCCAAAGTCAGACGAAACTTGGCACATGTCCATGGACTGTCGCCCGATCAACAAGATCACCATCAAGTATAGGAAAGTTTGTAGTTGTGTATTTCGACGATATTCTCGTCGATAGCACTACCTTGGAAGAAAACCTTCAACATCTGAAGGAAGTCTTTGACACACTCCGACGCTAACAACTCTTCACTAACATAAGTTATCTTTCTCGGCTATGTAGTAAGTGCCGAAGGACTCAAGGTGGATGAGGGCAAAGTTCAGGTCGTTGTCGAATGGCCAACTCCGAAGAATGCATCCGAAGTCAAGTCCTTTCACGGACTCGCAAGCTTCTATTTGAGAGTCATTTTGAACTTCTCCACCTTGGCCGCACCATTGAACAAGCTCGTCAAAAAGAACATGTCTTTCATTTGGGGAGAAGCTCAACATGTAGCCTTCGAAGAAATTAAGAGTAAGTCAGTTAGTGCACCACTGCTAGTGTTGCCAAGCTTCGAGAAAACCTTTAAGGTTGATTGTGACGCAAGTGGAATTGGCATCAAAGCCGTACTCAAGCAAGAATGCCAGCCAATTGCATACTTTAGTGAGAAGCTCTACGATATGCTCGATGAGTCGAGTTCATTGAACTACTCCAGTTTCTCCAAGGCCAAGGAAAAGTTAGTCGAAGACATGCTCGATGAGTCGAGTTCATTAAATCATTTTTGTACTTGATCAAGTACAAGAAGGGGAAGGAAAATGTCGTGGTTGATGCGCTCAACCGAAGGTACACATTGTTGAACACTCTTGATGCTAAAGTACTTGGTTTTGAGAACATGAAGGACTTGTATGCCGAAGATCTTGATTTTAGAGGATCTTATTCGTTGTGTTGCAGACAATCTTTCGGTGAGTACTTCGTTCATGATGGTTACTTGTTTAAAACTAACAAGTTGTGTGCACCGAAGAGTTTCATCTGAAGTACCCTTATTCGGGAGGCCCATAGTGGAGGATTGATGAGTCACTTCGGAAGAGACAAGACGCTAGCCACAATGAAGGTGCATTTCCTTTGGCCGCACATGAAGAAGGATGTAGAGAGCTTATGCGCCAAATGCCTGCCTTGCAGAAGGAGCATGTCCAAAATAGTGCAAAACGGGTTATATACTCCTCTCCCTGTACCTTCTATTCCTTGGCGTGATATTTCTATGGATTTCATATGTGGTTTGCCGAGGTAGTGACTCCATTTTCGTTGTTGTAGATCGGACTCCAACTTCCTTAGTCAATTTTGGTGAACCTTGTGGGCGAAGTTGGGCACCCAACTGATGTTCAGTACATCGTGCCACCCACAAACGGATGGTCAAACGGAAGTCACCAATCGGACAATGACTACCATGCTATGGACAATCCTCAAAAAGAACTTGAAGAAGTGAGAAGAATGCCTACCAATGGTTGAGTTTGCGTACAATCGCACTTTTCATACGGCTACCAACCATAGTCCTTTCGAGATTGTTTATGGTTTTAATCCAATAACACCTTTGGATGTGATGCCTCTTCCTTTAAAAGATATTGTGCACGCAGGTGGTGAAGAGAAGGCTGAAATGATGAAGGACTTTGACACAAAGATCAAGGAGCAAATCAAGAAGCAAAATTAGTCCTACGCCCACAACACAAACAAAGGCCGAAGAGCTATCTCCTTTGAACCCAGAGAATGGGTGTGGTTGCACTTGCAGGGAGAGGTTTTCACAAGCTCGAAATAACAAGCTCACACCTCTAGGTGATGGACCCTTCCAAGTCATCAAGAAGATAGGGGAGAATGCTTACGTCCTTAATATTCCTCAAGATCAATATGGTGTCCACACAACTTTTAATGATTGTGATCTTTCTCCTTTTGAAGGTTCCGAAGAGCTGAATCTGAGGTCGGAATCCTTTCAAGAGGAGGAGGATGATGGAGTCCACCATACGATTGCAACTCCAATCTCTCGCGGAACATGGACTCCTATGAACGCAACTCCTGTCTCTAGCAGAACATGGACTTCTGCAAACGCAACAACTATCTCTCGCAGAACATGGACTTCTGCGAACGCAACTCCTGTCTCTCACAGAAAATGGACTTTTGCGAACGTAACTCCTGTCTCTTACGGAACATGGACTCCTGCGAATGCAACTCTTGCCTCCCGTGGAACATGGACTCCTGCTATTACAGTCGCCGTGTGCCGGATGACTTCAGAGTTAGTTTCTGTCAGTTTTTCCGATCCGTTTTCTGATTTCTGTAAATAACGGGACTTGAGATTTACTATGTTAGACATATTTTCTGTATGATACGAGTTAGTATCAGAGTTTCAGTTCAGTTGGGAATTCCGTTTGGAAGCTATGCGAAGTTTGTCGATGAGGGTGGAACTCGCGACGTTGGTACAACTCCAGCTATCTACAATCACACTACATACCTTGTCTTGAACTTTGGCGCGAGAGTAGAACAAGTTATGCCATTGATTGGCATCTTTGGGACGAATGTTTGCACTTAGAATCCTACGGGAGCATGTAATGTTCCCTCGCAACGTAGTTCTCCTTCTTCTTCCTCAACTTATACGTCACCCTCTTCTTCTTCCTCCGCACTTGAGTAACTTCCGTCAGGTCTAAGTATCAACACCTTGGGGTTCGGACATTGGAAGGAGTAGTGCCCCTTCTCGAGACACTTAAAGCATTGGAGTTCTCTAGTTCGGGTTAGAGGAGTAGTGGTGGAGGGAGTCGTCGACTTGGAGTCTGGCCGAACTAGGGAAGTTTGGGAGTTTGGTTTAGGAGTGGAGTTTAACTGAGGGTAGGGAGACTTAGGTGGGGGTCTCGACCAAGGTCTAGTGGGAGGTGGGATAGCCGAGTGTGTGTGGTGAGGAGTTTGGCGACGAAGTTGCCTCTCGATTTTGATGGCCTTATGCAACATCTCCTCGAAGGTAACATAGTCGCTCAAGTCCAACACCTTCACAATTTCGGGACGAAGTCCATACATGAATCTCTCCATCTTCGCTTTTGTCCCTTCAAACACATTTTCACGAATGAGTGCCGTCTCCAACTCTTTATGATAGTCTTCCACCGATTTGCTTCCTTGTACTAAGTGTTGGAGTTTCTGACAAGCTTCTCTACCATAATATGAGGGTACGAAGCGAGCTCTCATGAGATCCTTCAACTCTTCCCAGTACTCTACTGGCCATTCTGTTCTTCAAATTCTATCTTGGACCAACTGTTCCCACCAAACTAGGGCATATCCATAAAATTCAACTACGGCAAGCTTGATCTTGAGGTCGTCCGGATAGTTGTAGCAACTGAAGACAAGTTTGGTCTTTCGAACCCACTCAAGGTATTCTTTGGGGTCACTTTTCCGAAGAAGGGAGGAACCTGAAGATTGATGTTATTGAAGGCTTGTTGTTCTTGCGTAGGGCGTCTTCTTGGTCTTGCATGCCAAGTAGGAGCTGGCTGGTCAAAGTCTGTTTCATCATCACCAAGTGGGGGAATAGGGTGGTGGTAGAACCTCAGACCTCGGACTAGTTGTGGCCGAAGAGGAGATTGGAATCCGAAGTGGGTGTTCTATTGAGAGGTGTTAGGGTGTGAAGCGGTGGTATAGTTCGGCTGGAAGGGAGGTTGGAGATCTTGGGGTGGTGGCCGAATATGAGATCGGGTGGACGGTTCACGTTGCTGTTGACGGACATCTTGGGAGGGAGTGACTTGGAAGTTCAAGGGTGGGGGTACTTCTTGAACTTCGACATCATCTTCGGCATGTTTCTTACCCCTTTCGATATAAACAAGCCTCTCTTCTTGTGCGGTCTGCCGAATGTTGAAGCTTTCTATAGCCTTGGTCAAGGCCTCAAGCTTCTCAAGGATTGGGAGTTGGGAAGGATGTGGGGGAGTACTGCTTCCAGACATCTCGCAATTCACTCGTGTTTCACTCAAGTTGGCTTTTATCAGATGTACTCTCTTCCCTCTCTCCGCTCTTTCCGTAAAAACAAGTTCTCAAACAAATTTCTCTCAATCCAGATTCAAAAGCAATTTTGGAAAACTCTTTGCGAAATTCAAATCCAATAATCTCAAGAAATTCGTTGTTCTAAAAAACATGTAACCTCAGTTACTTTTTATAAAGTGAAAAAGAAAAAAAAAACAAACAAAGAAACGACAGGTGAGACGATGACTTAATATTGCAAGTGAGACACGTATTGTATTATTATTATACTATTATTATTACTATATATATGTATATACGTAATTAGAAAAGAAAGAAGAGTATCAGGAAGCAAAGCTTCATCTTTTTCTTTCTTCTCTGCACATCGCCGAGCGCACAAGGAGAAATTTGGGATCTTTCAATTTCTCACCAAAATCTTGAAGGTCAGTTGGTTAAATCGATCCTTAGGAGAAATAATTAATTCCTAATAAATCGGTTTTTTAGATTGTGGCTCCGGTTGGAAACCGTGAGCTTCTGAAAATTGCTCCATATTTATGGAACTTCTCCTATGGCTGATTTTTTGGTTCCTACACCTTCCTTGCTTCTTCTTATGCGCACTTTGTGTCAGGACTGTGAGCTGAATCTTTGCAGAAGTGCAGCCGAAATGGTTCTAAATTTTGAATAGAAACTCAACTTTAGGCGTGATTTGATGAAAGGTAAGGATACATTATTGATCAGAGCGAAGCGTTATACATTTTGTACGGTTCAGATTTCGTCAAAAAAGCCGTATGTGAAAGCCGTTTTTTTCCTGCCCGAGCCCCATTTTTGGCGCCATTGTTGTGGGTCAATTTTGTGAATTCTGAATGTATATTCCGGATCTGTGGATCAATTGGGAACAGGGAGTAGTTGGAAACGCAGCCGGAACTCTGCCGAAATCCGTACCGGGACAGCTGATCAGAAAATTCCATTCGATCTTCTACTTAAGGTAAGGGTTCAGTGTGTTTCGGTATCGCATGTTACGGTCACCCCGAGCGGGTTGCGGCCGGGTGACCAGGGCTGGTTTTGGCCTGCGGAGTCACGTTTAAGGCGATTAATTGGCTCCCGGGACTTATCGAGCATTATTTCTGGGAATCCTTCGGGATTTGAGGTCGTGTGGGTCCCGGACATTTCCGCTGAAAATATTTTTCCGGCACGGAGGGGTTGTCGGGGTTGGCTCGGGGCGTCTGGCTGGTTGATAGCGCTCCCGTGATCTCAGATTGAGGAACCGTTTGCGGATTTGGAATCGTGGGAGCGTCCCGGAGATTTTTACGGAGCATATTTTTGGGACGGACGTGCGGTCCCGGGCGACTCCCGGGGCTCTGAGCGGAATCCCGGGGCTCGGGATGGAATTTCTCCGACGGCTCCAAGGTAAGTCATGTTATATTTTAAGGTGGATTTTATGGTTATTTTTGTGGAATTTTGTCGTGACGGGTTGTGGTACGGGTTATTTTTCGGCCTCGCCGTGTTTAGTTCGTGTTCTGCGAGCTCTGTATGACTCTCTGGAATGGTAAATAAATTTTTTAAAAATGTTTTATGAATGTTATGATATTCTGAGGGTTGTGGTCAGTTTTGGTCCCATTTGGAGGTTGTTACTTGTGTTTGGGATTTAATTGCAAAGGTTTGGAGAATTGGGGGTTAAGTTGTTATTAACCCAAAAGTTAAAAATATTTTGGGCAGATTTTGGGCTGAAGTCGGCTGCAGTTTTTTGGGGAGGACACTTGTCCATCTATTATTTAAGTTGGAAAAAGAAGGGATAAATATATAAGGGGATATTATTTCATAAAATGGGTTAGAAATTCATTTTCTTCTTCTTCTTCTTCTTCCTTCTTCTTCCTGCCGCCACCATTCTCAACCTCCAAGCTCCATGTTCTTCCATTTTCTTGGCTGATTTCTTCAAGGTTTTGGCTCTAATCTTTGGTAAGCTTCCTTCCTTCTTCTCTTTCCATGTTGAAAACAAGTTTTGGTAGAGAAAAGAGAAGGAAACCAAAATCATGGTTTGTTCTTGTCTACTTGAATGAGTGATCCTCTCCCTCCCATATTTTAGTATGTTGTTCTTGGGCTTGAGGGGAGTAGGAATCTATGGTTGGATTTTGGAAAAACATCATGGATGGGGAAACATAATTAGTCAAATTATTGGTGGAATTTCTAAAATATTGTGTGGTTGTGTTCTTGAATCATGCTCTTAGTATGTGGTTCCTAGCATGATTCTAAGGCTTGCTATGGTTTCAATTTGGTGGAAAATTGGTTGAGTAGGAAAGCCCCAATTTGAGTGAATAGTGGATCGGGTTCATGGTTGATTTTGGTTGTTAAAGGTGAAATTGGTTAGTAAGCATGCTTAGGAAGTGGAATTGGTGATTAGTATGATTAATTGGAAGCTTGAATGGTTTGATTTGGAAGTGTGGTGAAAAATTGGTTAAGGGTTAAAATGTTCAAGTGAAACTTTTCCATGTTAAGGTTGTGTTTTGGTTGGGTTGAATCCTAAATTGGTATTGTGGATGAAAATAGGTTCATAATGGTGTTTGAAACATCATTTTCGGACAATGGTAGGAAAAGTTAGGTTTATGCGGGTTTTAGGGAAAAGTGTCTGGAATGTGGGTTTAAAGGTTGGAATGGATTTGGTGGTGTATGAATAACAATGTTCAGGCTCGGTTTGTAAACCGAGCTTTGTGGATTTTTGCGGAAAATGCGGGATTGTGCGGGAATTGGTTTCGGGGTTTGTGTGGATGTGTTGACCTAATTATGGTTGTATGCAGCTTGATTCTGCGTGGGTGGAGTAGCGTGGGACCGTAAGAGCCAAGTTTTACGTTTCGGGCCAGGAGCCGGGATTTCCTGGGTTTTGTGCTGCGGGGCAGTGTTTCTGAGGTAAGGGCTCAACTTCTCTCGTTATACATTCTAGAGTTATTTGATGTGTATCGGGTTTAGTTGAGGCGGGTTCGAGTGAGGCGGTGGTTCGGTGATCCCAAGACCCGTCAAATGGTAAAACGTATGTTTGTTCTCTCGAGGCCGGGTGACCTTGGAGGCCCGGGTTCCTATTCTGCTACGTATATGTGTACATCGGTGATGATATTTCTGTTTATACTTATGCATTATTATTATTGTATGGTTCATTCGTGACGAGTCCGGATGGTCTTAAAGGCCACGGTACTCCTTGGATCTGATACGTGGTGTCTGCACTTTGGAGGTGCGACATTACGTGTATATCCGCACTGGGGTGCCGATATACTACGTGACCCTACGACAGTTTGGGGATTGCGACCCGGCCGATGCGTGCTTTACATTGCATTACGATACATTACGTATATTCTGACCTCTGCGTGAGGGCTGTCGTCTTGGGTCGTTCTGGCGGTTTGACCGCATATGATTGGATTCCGGCTCACCTCATACTTTATGTTTATGTATATATATATGTGCATATGCTTGTGTTATTCTGTTTTGCAGAGTTCGGACTTGTTGCCACTTGGGCAAACTACGTTTTACCTCAGCCACTTCGGGTCCTTTCGAGGACTCACCCTTTCATTTGTTTAAACCTTTCAGTTGTCACGACAAGCAACCAGCGGAGTAGAGATCCGCGGTGCTTTCTACGTTTTGGGGTTTGGTAGCGCGGCGGTACCATGTGCGGAGATCCTCGAGTAAGAGGCTTCGATTCCGTGCTTAGGTATTTATAGGACTTTGTTTAATGGCTCTGTAGCTGTAGCTGCATGCATGTAGTTTAGATTATGTATTTGTATAAGACGTACAACTGAGACATACTCGCCTTTGTTTGTCTTCGAGTTGAGGCGGAGCCCGACTTGCTTATATTGGAGTTGTTGTTATATTATGGATTTGGTGTTTACGTGTTGTGGCGATGTTTGATGTTTGACACCATGAACTGCATGTTTGGTAGAAGTTGGATTTATTAGTTCGCTTGCCTTGAATGAGTATCTTGGTTGCTTGTTAATTGGGCACGATGCTCCGTTGCCGCGCTTTCCGCCGTAGGTTCCGGTTCTCGACGTCGCAGCCGGCTCCGCCTCCGCAACTGGGCGGGGTGGCTATGACAAGTTGGTATCAGAGCCAGGTTGGGTCGGTGTGACCCAAGAGGTAAGGTATGATCAGTTTCAGTGTGGATTGTGGAAGGCAAGTATACAAGCTCGGGAGTGGACTTTTGGAGCAAGTCATGCTAGTTCATGGGTAAGTTCTGTGAGAGATGACTTCGAAGTGCGAGCCACTGGTTCTACGTTTCATTCTGGGGCGGTTCTGTACGGAGACTGGCCACCTCCTTATTTGAACCACTTTGGAATGGGTGTGGAGCAGTGGGCGGTTCTTTGAAGCATTCTGGAAGGTTTGGATGTTGGACTTCTGATATGATCCGGGTACTTTAATTCGTTGTTTGGTATATGGTGTGATTCTGTGATATGAACATGAACTGATTCTGTGTTTGAGGATTTGATATTTGGTTGTGTGATTCTAAAATGAATTTCGCATCATGCATTGCATTACACTACTGAGCCTTAGAATCTGCTGCTGGCTTTTGGATAGATAGGGAAGAGTTATTTGATTTAGACTTTTGGTTATGGGATAAGTTGGTTTTGGTTGGACTTGGTTTAAGGAAATGTTTTCTACACGCGAATAGCGTGTTTTGGCATTGGAGGCTGGGATGGGATCCCACACCTCAGAAGAATGGGATACGGGTTCGGCGTAACCCAGGGTCTGAACAACCATAAACACCACCCCCGGGGTTCTAGCGATCCACAGGGGACCCTTTCCGTTTGGTATTTGTGTTGGGCAGTGCAGTGCTGGTACTTTCTTGCCCGGCCAAAGACAGCAGTTCGAGGCGGCGGTAGGCAAGGGAAAATCTGTTTATGCCTCGGTAAAGGCATTCGGATCGAGAGGTGATAGTGAGACTTAGGCCACAAAGAACGGCCTTGACCGGGAGGTGGGCAGCAGCCACCTTAGTGTCCAGACCAACCGGAGAATGACTCCGAGGTGGACGATCACATGGATACAGGGACCTCTCGTCGGTTCCACCAATGACGGGAAGGTCAGAGGTACCAGTCTGACAAGGTCAGACTTCTGGAGAGGTTTCAGCATTTGACCCCCCCGAGGTTCAACGGCCGAGGAGGGCCGGAGGCAGTAGAGACTTGGTTTGCGGGGAATTGACAAACTCTGGCGAGGCTACAATTTCCACCGGCAGTGCAGGAATGTAGCCGGGACCTCCGATAGGTGCGGTTTGGTGATATGGAGCAGGGGACCATGACTGTCAAAGAGTATGAGGGAGAGAGTTTGACTGGCTGGGTTGATACATACCAAAGTACCACGGTATGGAGCAGAGGAGATTGAGAGTCGGTACGCCCCGCACCGATCTCAAGATCAAGGAGAGGTTCTCGCATGCAGAGTTCGTCGAGGTTTACAGGTGAGGCAGGCAGGATCGCAGTGGCGAGGCAGCTGGATGACCGTGATAGTTCAATTTTGTTCGAGTTGTGGCAGGCAGCACCCCGGCCGGCCATGTTTCAGGCAGTCGGGGCAGTGCTTGCAATGTGGGACAGATAACCACTGGATTCGGGATTGCTTTACGATCTTGAGATAGGGATCCAACGGTGTTTTATATCCATGATTGGTTCCAGCCCAACACACCCCAAGGGTGTGGTTCTTGGGAAGGCGTTACGAGACCACCGCGGTGACCTTCTTATCAGCCACCCCCTCCGCCACAAGGTACCCAGCCGGGCGTGTTCTCCAGTTGAGCAGGAGTCATTTTGCAGCATGGGGCATTGCAAGGTATTCTGCTTCGAGTGACACATTTACATTCGAGATATACTTAGTAATCGAGAGTTTGTTTCGGTTTCGCACGTGTGCGAATTTCTGCATTTGGCTAGCGTGAGTGCCAAATGATTCTCGGTACAAACAGTGAGAGCCGCTTTTGTTTTCCTTGTGAGATGGCACAGATTGCGTACTATTTATGGCGGGCGTAAACAGGATTCGCTGATCTGTTGGTTTTGGATACACCGAAGTATAACGTTATTGTTGGGATGGTTGGTCTGTTCAGGAATTTCATGCACATTGACTGTGCTAATCGTAGTATTATTGTTTCTGGAGAGGTGTTACCTCTCATGAATTCTGATGGGATGGAAATAGTAAGGGTAGCATGGCGCTGCAGGTTTTGGATCGAGTTACAAAGGTGGATTTGGAGAAGTACTACGATCTGCCCATGGCGAGATACTTGGTTGAGCTGGATAGGATTCCAGCTGTTCGGTAATTCCCGCAGTATTTCCAGAGAATTTACAGGGATGCCAACAGAAAGCGAGAGAGATTGTGTTTAAAATACGTCCATGATTGGATTTCACTCTAATTTCTGTTCCTCCTTGTCGGAGACCGATAGTGGAGATGGTTGAGCTGGAAGAAACAGATTGAAGGAATTATAGGAGAAGGATTTCATTCATCGAGCACTTTGCCGTGAGGTACTGGTCTGGATGTCGGGGAAAAAGATGGGTTACTCTGGTTGTGTATTGACTACAGCGGATGAATGCCAACACTATTAGGAATAAGTATCCACCGCTCGGATGTTAACCTTTTTGAGCAGCTAGGAGGTACGAGGATCCTTTCCGATTGATCTGCAATCGGGATACTTTTAGCTTTGGATAAAGAAAGAGGATATTCGATTTACCCTCGGGATGAAGGCTCGCACGGGAGCATCTAAGGGTTATTCTGCAGACGTTTTGGGAACGTTGGTTTTACACTAAGGTTTCAAGTGTGATTTACGGATTCGAGAGGTGCTTTTCGGGACACATCATCGGTGAACATGGGTTATCAGCGGAATCCGAGAGAATTAAGGTTGTATAGGATTGGAGACAGCCAATCTCGGTATGCGAGATAAGGAACCGAACTTAAGGTAGCGGCGAGGATCGGACTTAGGAAGATGGCTGAAGTGCCTTTGGCACAAGTGGGAGTTTTGAGAGTATTCAAAGGAGGCTCGATAGGGTGTGTGAGGCACAAGAAAAGGATCCGGATTTGAAGAAGTTGTCTGGAGAGAATAGAGGAGCACTACTACCGACATCTCAATACAGGCGGGAATCGTATACTTTGAGAATTGGTTGTATGTACCAGAGGATCAGGCGCTACGGGATGAGGCTCTGGAGGAGGTAATTTGAGCTGGTTAAGTATACACCTCGATAGGAGGATTGTTTCAGGATTTGCGTGTTTGCTTTTGGTGGCCGGATATGCGGGGACATATCACCACTTAGGTGTCTAAGAGAGCTCGCTTTCTGCTGATACGGGTGATGAGACCCTCTAGAGAAGATTGGGCGGTTACATGGAGTGCCGAACACCATCTTTCTCGATTGTGATCTGTGTTTTACCGCACGATTCTCGGAATACTTTTCATAAGGTTTTGGGTACGCTATTCCATCCGGGTATAGTTTATCACTCCCAACCCGATGGGAAATCGGAGCGGATGATTGATTGTTGTGAACTCGGATCGGGATGATTCAGCGCGGATGGCGACCGCGTTTGACCGCACCACCGTGCGTGGGTAAACGCCGCAAGGACTTGGGATTTGAGGTTGGTGACAGAGTTTGGTAGCGGTAGCTTTGGTCCGAGGGACGGTCAGATTTAGTAGGCGGGCGAGTTACCCGAGGTATATCGATTCTCATGAGATTCTAGAGTGGGTTGATACGTTGGCTTTACCGCCCCCTCGACTATGTTTGTTACACGTGACGTCTTCCAGGAATTTGTAAAAGGGTCGATTAGGTATAGTTTCTATCTTGTCTGGGGTTGCCAGGTAGAAATACCGGCAACTGACTCGGGGCGCAAAGAGATGCACCCTGAGGGATGAGACGCCGCTGAGAGGCTCAGGATGGTAGTCTAAACTACCACTCTCGCCGCACCAGCACGGTGGTCCGAGTATGATAGGGAAAGAAAGGTAGAAATTGTGCAGACGAGTGTCAGGATTTCTGCAACTACAGTCTAGCAGGTTACTATTGGAGGACCAAGAGTCCTAAGGGGGGGAGGATGTTACGGTCACCCCGAGCGGGTTGCGACTGGGTGACCCAGGGGCTCGGTTTTGGCTGCGAGTCACGTTTCAGGCGATTAATTGGCTCCGGGACTTATCTCGAGCATTATTTCTGGGAATCCTTCGGGATTTGAGGTCGTGTGGGTCCCGGACATTTCCGCTGAAAATATTTTTCCGGCGCACGGGGTTGTCGGGGTTGGCTCGGGACGTCTGGCGGGTTCGGTAGCGCTCCCGGGATCTCAGATTGATGAACCGTTTGCGGATTTGGAATCGTGGGAGCGTCCGGAGATTTTTACGGAGCATATTTTTGGGGCGGGGCGTGCGGTCCCGGCGACTCCCGGGGCTCAGGCGGAATCCCGGGCTCGGGATGGAATATCTCCAACGGCTCCAAGGTAAGTCATGTTATATTTTAAGGTGGATTTTATGGTTATTTTTGTGGAATTTTGTCGTGACGGGTTGTGGTACGGGTTATTTTGCGGCCACGCCGGGATTCGTTCGGGTTCAGCGAGCTCGGTAGGACACTCTGGAATGGTAAATAAATTTTTGAAAAATGTTTTATGAATGTTATGATATTCTGAGGGTTGTGGTCAGTTTTGGTCCCATTTGGAGGTTGTTACTTGTGTTTGGGATTTAATTGCAAAGATTTGGAGAATTGGGGGGTTAAGTTGTTATTAACCCAAAAGTTAAAAATATTTTGGGCAGATTTTGGGCTGAAGTCGGCTGCAGTTTTTTGGGGAGGACACTTGTCCATTTATTATTTAAGTTGGAAAAAGAAGGGATAAATATATAAGGGGATATTATTTCATAAAATGGGTTAGAAATTCATTTTCTTCTTCTTCTTCCTTCTTCTTCCTGCCGCCACCATTCTCAACCTCCAAGCTCCATGTTCTTCCATTTTCTTGGCTGATTTCTTCAAGGTTTTGGCTCTAATCTTTGGTAAGCTTCCTTCCTTCTTCTCTTTCCATGTTGGAAACAAGTTTTGGTAGAGAAAAGAGAAGGAAACCAAAATCATGGTTTGTTCTTGTCTACTTGAATGAGTGATCCTCTCCCTCCCATTTTTTAGTATGTTGTTCTTGGGCTTGAGGGGAGTAAGAATCTATGGTTGGATTTTGGAAAAACATCATGGATGGGGGAAACATAATTAGTCAAATTATTGGTGGAATTTCTAAAATATTGTGTGGTTGTGTTCTTGAATCATGCTCTTAGTATGTGGTTCCTAGCATGATTCTAAGGCTTGCTATGGTTTCAATTTGGTGGAAAATTGGTTGAGTAGGAAAGCCCCAATTTGAGTGAATAGTGGATTAGGGTTCATGGTTGATTTTGGTTGTTAAAGGTGAAATTGGTTAGTAAGCATGCTTAGGAAGTGGAATTGGTAATTAGTATGATTATTTGGAAGCTTGAATGGGTTGATTTGGAAGTGTGGTGAAAAATTGGTTAAGGGTCAAAATGTTCAAGTGAAACTTTTTCCATATTAAGGTTGTGTTTTGGTTGGTTTGAATCCTAAATTGGTATTGTGGATGGAAATAGGTTCATAATGGTGTTTGAAACATCATTTTCGGACAATGGTAGGAAAAGTTAGGTTTATGCAGGTTTACCGGGAAAAGTGTCTGGAATGTGGGTTTAAGGGTTGGAATGGGTTTGGTGGTGTATGAATAACAATGTTCGTGCTCGGTTTGTAAAACCGAGCTTCGTGGATTTTTGCGGAAAATGCGGGATTGTGCGGGAATTGGTTTCGGGGTTTGTGTGGATGTGTTCGACCTAATTATGGTTGTACAGCTTAATTCTGCGTGGGTGGAGTAGCGTGGGACCGTAAGAGCCAAGTTTTACGTTTCGGGCCGGGAGCCGGGATTTCCCGGGTTTTGTCTTTGGGCGGTGTTTACGAGGTAAGGGCTCAACTTCTCTCGTTATACATTCCGGGAGTTATTTGATGTGTATCGGGTTTAGTTGAGGCGGGTTCCAAAGTGAGGGCGGTGGTTCGGTGATCCCAAGACCCGTCAAATGGTAAAACGTATGTTTGTTCTGTCTCGAGGCCCGGGTGACCTTGGAGGCCCGGGTTCCTATTCTGCGTATATGTGTACATCGGTGATGATATTTCTGTTTATACTTATGCATTATTATTATTGTATGGTTCTGTTTCGTGATGAGTCCGGATGGTCTTAAAGGCCACGGTACTCCTTGGATCTGCGTGGTGTGCCGTGACCGAGGGTGCCGACATTACGTATATCCGCACTTCGGGTGCCGATATACTTCGTGACCTACGACAGTTTGGGGATTGCGACCCCCGGTACCGTGCTTTCGTCTGCTCGACTGCATTACGTATATTCGACCTCTCGTGCGAGGGCCGCGTCTTGGGTCGCTCGGCGGTTGGACCGCATATGATTGGATTCCGCTCACCTCATACTTTATGTTTATGTATATATATATGTGCATATGCTTGTGTTATTCTGCTTTTGCAGTTCACTTGTTGCCACTGGGCAAACCACGCTTTACCTCACTTCATCGGGTCCTTTCGAGGACTCACCCTTTCATTTGTTTAAACCTTTCAGTTGTCCCGACAAGCAACCAATGGAGTAGAGATCCGCGGTGCTTTCTACGTTTTGGGGTTTGGTAGCGGAAGTACCATGTGCGGAGATCCTCGAGTAAGAGGCTTCGATTCCGTGCTTAGGTATTTATAGGATTTTGTTTAATGGCTCAGAGCTGTAGCCGCATGCATGTAGTTTAGATTATGTATTTGTATAAGACGTACAATCTGAGACCTACTCTGCCTTTGTGTGTCTTCTGTGTCGAGGGCGGAGCCCAGCCTTGCTTCGATTGGAGTTGGTGTCATATGATGGAGGTGGTGTTTCTGGGTTCTGGCGATGTTGGATGTTTGACACCATGAATCGCATGTTTGGTAGAAGTTGGATTTATTAGTTCGCTTGCCTTGAATGAGTATCTTGGTTGCTTGTTAATTGGGCACGATGCTCCGTTGCCACGCTTTCCGCCGTAGGTTCCGGTAATTGTGTGCAGATAGACTGTGCAAAGAGAGAGATTGTGTTATCTTCTGGTGAGACACTCCCTTTATCCATTTCTTCTGGGTGTGTGTCTGAGATGTGTAGTCTGGAATTAGATATTCTGGACGAGATACCGGTGATTGATGAGGATGAGTGTTTTGATTTGAACTCAGCTGATATCAGGGATGTGTTGGATCAGATATCCGTTGTGCGAGATTTTCAGCAGGTATTTCCCAAGGATTTGCCGTGCCACCAGAGCGGGAGATTGTGTTTGAGATTCTGCTTCAGCCAGGATCTGTTCCCATATCTATTCCCCCCTACCGCATGCCGATTTCAGAAATGAATGAACTTAAGAAGCAGCTTGACGAGTTGCTGGCGAAGGGGTTTATTCGATTGAGCATTTCTCTGTGGGGTGCTCCGGTATTGTTTGTGTTGAAGAAGGATGGGACCTTGCGATTGTGTATTGATTATCGGAAGCTGAATGTAATAACTATGAAGAACAAGTATCCTTTACCCAAGATCGATGATCTATTTGATCAGTTGAAGGGAGCGAAGATTTTCTCGAAGATAGACCTGAGATCGGGATACTTTCAGCTCCGGGTAAAGGAAGAGGATATTCCAAAGACAACTTTCCGAACTAGGTATGGACACTACGAGTATACGGTTATGTCATTCGGCTTGACTAATGCTCCAGCAGCATTCATGGATATGATGAACCGGGTGTTCCGACCATATCTGGATCAATTTGTGATTGTGTTTATTGATGACATCCTGGTATATTCCAAGGATTAGGATGAGGATCAGGATCATCTCCGGATGGTTCTGCAGAGATTGTGGGATCAGTGGTTATATGCGAAATTCTCCAAGTGTCAGTTCTGGATTTGGGAGGTGCCATTTCTTGGGCACATAATCAGCAAGAGTGGTATTTCAGTAGATCTCGAAAAGGTTAAGGCAGTGCTGGACTGGAAGCAACCGACCAATGTGCGAGAGATCAGGAGCTTCCTCGGATTAGCAGGATATTATCGGAGATTTGTTTCAGAATTTTCTGCACTAGTTTCACCCCTTACTCAGTTGACTCGGAAGGGGCGAGGATTTGTTTGGTCCGAGGATTGTGAGCACAGTTTTCAGGAGTTGAGGAATAGGTTGACTAACGCGCCTATTCTGATACTACCAGATCCGAGTGCGCCATATGTGATATATACAGATGCTTCCAGATCCGGACTTGGATGTGTGCTTATGCATGGCCGAAATGTTATTGCTTATGGATCGAACAGCTTCGACCACATGAGCAGAACTATCCGACCCACGACTTGGAGTTAGCAGCGGTGATCTACGCGCTCAAGCAGTGGCGACATTACCTGCTGGGTAACAAGTTTCAGATATTCACTGATCATAAGAGTCTGAAATATTTGTTTACTCAGAAGGATTTGAATATGAGACAGCGTAGATGGTTGGAATACATGAAGGACTATGACTGTAGTATTGAGTACACCGCAGAAAAAGGTAATTTTGTGGCAGATGCACTAAGTCGGAAATACACCAGCTTAGTAAAGGGCGGAGATAGTGATGACAGAATTGAGGAGAACGACTTGATGTGTTTGTGGCGTACGTGGGAGCGATGAGAGCATGCTCAGCTGTGCACTTTGACTATTCAATCGGGTTGGCTAGATAAAGTGCGGGATGTGCAGAAAAGTGATCCAACATTGAAAAAGATATCTGGAGAAGTAAAGGGAGCAATACACCCATCTTTTGAGTATAAGCAAGGTCTGTTGTATTTCAGAGATCGGCTGTATGTGTTGAACAACCCGATGCTTCGAGATGAGATTCTTGAGGAGGCCCACGCGAGCAGATTGAGTGTGCATCCAGGAAGTGAGAAGATGTATCACGATTTGAGATCTCACTTCTAGTGGCCGGGCATGCGAAGGGACATTGTTACATATGTCTCTAAGTGTGCCACATGTCAGAGAGTGAAGGCTGAACATCAGAGACCTGCGGGGACGTTGCAGACACTACCTATTCCGGTCTGAAAGTGGCGCAATATCACCATGGATTTTTTGACAGGATTGCCTATGACCCGATCACATCATGACACTATCTGGGTCATTGTAGATCGATTGACGAAGTGTGCTCATTTTCTGCCTATGAGGATTACAGATTCCCTGGAGAAGCTAGCTCAGCTATACATTCGTGAGATAGTGCGGTTACATGGAGTTCTAGACTCCATTGTATCTGATCGAGATCCGCGATTCACAACGCGATTCTGGAGTGCTTTTCACAGGGCATTGGGCACACGACTCCACTTGAGTACAGCATATCATCCTCAGACGGACGGGCAGTCAGAGCGAGTGATTCAGGTGCTTAAGGATATGCTACACAGTTGTGCACTGGATTGGCGGCGAATGGGATCAACATTTACCTCTGGTAGAGTTCTCCTATAATAACAGTTACCAGAGTACTATTGGTATAACACCTTAAGAGGGTTTATATGGCCGACGTTGTGTGACGCCCCACTGTTGGGCAGAGGGTTCCGATAGAGTTGATCTGGGTCCTGAATTAATTGAGAAAACGACAAATAAGATCAAAAGGATTCAGGAGCGCATGAAGACCGCCAATGACATGACTACTTCTTATGTTAATAAGCGGAGACGAGATCTGGAATTTGAGGTTGGAGATAAGGTATGGCTTAAGGTAGCACCGACCCGAGGAACTATCAGATTCAGAAAGAGAGGGAAGTTGGCTCCGCGTTATGTGGGTCCTTACGAGATTCTAGAGAGAGTGGGCAAGGTAGCCTACAGCTAGCTTTGCCACCAGTATGGCAGCAAAGGCACAATGTATTTCATGTATGTTGAAGAAGTGTATCTTGGATCCGATTCAGACGATTGCGATTGAGGATGTGCAACTGGAGCCGGATTTGTCGTACCAAGAGGTACCTGTGGCTATTCTAGGACAGGATGTGCGGAAGCTTCATAGTAAGCTTATCCCGACGATCTGAGTTCAGTGGTCCCATCATTCCGAGTGTGAGGCAACCTAGGAGGTTGAGCAGGATGTGATGGAGCGCTATCCAGATGAATATCAGAGACTTAAGATGGCCTTGGTGGACCAAGGGTCTTAAGGGGGGAGGAATGTTACCGACACACGGTAAGTGATTACGCTAATTACGCGATTAAGCGTATTTACTGGGATTAGCGACTTTTTGTGGTGCTCGGGACTCATAATTAGTCATGTGAAGCATGTTTTGTGCGTGATATGAGGTCCTGAGAATGTGTCTCAGATTTCGTGCCGTTTGCGGTTACGGTTTGAAAGTTGCAGTTTTCGGGTTGGACTAAATCGCAATTTTTGAAAGTTTGGCGGCTAAAGTGAAAAAGAAAAAAAAACAAACAAAGAAGAAACGACAGGTGAGGTGGTGACTTAATATTGCAAGTGAGACACGTATTGTATTATTATTATACTATTATTATTACTATATATATGTATATACGTAATTAGAAAAGAAAGAAGAGTATCAGGAAGCAAAGCTTCATCTTTTTCTTTCTTCTCTGCACATCGCCGAGCGCACAAGGAGCAATATGGGATCTTTCAATTTCTCACCAAAATCTTGAAGGTCAGTTGGTTAAATCGATCCTTAAGAGAAATAATTAACTCCTTATAAATCAGTTTTTGAGATGGTGGCTCCGGTTGGAAACTGTGAGCTTCTGAAAATTGCTCCATATTTATGGAATTTCTCCTATGGTTGATTTTACGGTTCCTACACCTTCCTTGCTTCTTCTTATGCGCACTTTGTGTCAGGACTGTGAGCTGAATCTTTGCAGAAGTGCAGCCGAAATGGTTCTGAAATTTTGAATAGAAACTCAATTTTAGGCGTGATTTGACGAAAGGTAAGGATACATTATTGATCAGAGCGAAGAGTTATACATTTTGTACGGTTCAGATTTCGTCAAAAAAGCCGTATGTGAAAGCCATTTTTTTCCTGCCCGAGCCCCATTTTTGGCGCCATTGTTGTGGGTCAATTTTGTGAATTCTGAATGTATATTCCGGATTTGTGGATCAATTGGGAACAGGGAGTAGTTGGAAACGCAGCCGGAACTCTGCCGGAACTCTGCCGAAATCCGTACCGGGACAGCTGATCAGAAAATTCCATTCAATCTTCTACTTAAGGTAAGGGTTCAGTGTGTCTCTGGGTACTACATTTTGGAGTACATTATAAAATGCGTATCGGAGTATATTGAGGCTAAGTTTGGTTTGAGGGGTTGGCCCGGTAATGCCAAACTTGGTCAAATGGTATAAGCATTGGTGCGCAAGTTGCAGGATCAGCATTGAGGATGTGTATCTACACCTAAATGGTGTAAGTCTGTGTGATACACCTTTAAGGTGTTTGTGATATGACGGTGGGGATCATGACCCCGAGCTGGCCATGCTCTTGTGTGTAGTTATATGTGTGTCTCGGCTAGGGCCGGGAAGACCGTCATTGTGCCTAACTACATCATAATCCATTGTTTGACTTGCATTGCATTTGGTTGAATCTGCATTGGTTGAGCATGTGTATGTAATTACATTATGTGTATTCTTGTATATCTGCATTTTTCTTTGGTTGCAGGTTTCTTGTGCTCCAAGAAAATTTTTGCTTATTCTCTCGAGAACTTACCCCTTATTTCTTCATTTCAGGAGGATTGACCCGCAGCCCGCTGAGTAGAGTCGGGGGTTGCTTTTGTGTGTGATATTTCAGGTACCATTTTGTGTGTTCCGATCTGTTGTGATTCGTATTGAGAAAATAAGGGGTAATGTCTTATGTGTGTGTATATCATTACGGGATTTCCGATATTTGTGTGATCAACTTTTTCGGGATGTGTTGGGTGGTATTCAGTTGTGGAGTTCAGATTATGTTATTGAGCACTGTGGTTTTCTAACGGTTAAACTTTCTTATGTGTGTAACAGCAGCAGTATTTTGCAGTCGAGGACGTTGGTTGGACCCCGGAGTGTCACCACCTCGCACGTTCTGTATGTATTCCAGTAACATTTTTGCGGCTCTGTATATTGTAGATGACATGTATGCATGTAGAATTAGTAAAACCCGGGTTTTCATCAAAAGTCAGATTTGTACTGGATTTTTTGCTGGGAAGCATTCTGAGCAAATTCTTTTAATGTTTGTGATTCTGAGTGTGGAATGCATGTTTTTATCAGTTTTGGGACTTGAACGTCTGAAAAGGGTAAATCGCCCCGTGGGGCCTATGCCCCGGGTTTCGGATTTTTGTCAGAAATCACCTGTATGTGTATATGTGTAAGCATATGTGCGTGATACATGATTTGTGTGGAAACATTCTGAGTAGGAAGCTTAAAATGAACTGTGGGGCCCACATGGCCCACTTGTCAAATTTGATATGTGTGTGATCTGTTACCCCAACTGAGTGTGGCTACGGTATTAATAAGCATCGTAATTGCTTGTGTGCTTCCACCGTGGGGTGACAGAGGAGGTGCGTCGAGAGGCGGAGGAGACCTGACACATTGCCGAGGAGGAGATCTAGGTGCTCAGGGAGTCCCAAGCGGTGTCGGATGTTTAAGTTAACAACCTCCGACCTGCACTTGTTGCGGGGGGATCAGGATCGTCCTTCCGGCGATCCTGCGAGCAGGTGCCATTGCCAAACTGTTATGCCAGCCTTTGATTGTATCATCAGCAACAGCCACCGCAGATGCCACGCGTGACCCTTCCCCACTGTACACCCATCTTTCAGGGGAACGACTACTACAGGCCGTAGATGCAACAAGAGCAACAACCATTGTACAACTGTGACTCCGGCCCGAACGTGTGGGACAAATACGATTTTGAGAACTTCGACCCGTTCAACATTGGGTATCATCAGCGTCCGTCGGGTACCTCAAAGCAGTAGCAGCAGCAGCAGCGGTCGCCGCACTACGATTACGATTTCCCTCCCCCTCGCCCGTAGGATTGTATTGTAATAAACAAACTTATTTGGATCTTTTAGTTGTATTTAAAACATTTAATTAGAATATATTTATTTAAATAATTTAATAATTTAATATTTATTAAACTTTCAGAATATGCAAATTAAATAAATTAAAGCAAAACGAAAATAAAGTTAGGGGCTGGTAATGGGCTGGTGTGCTACCAGCCTGGGCTAGCTGGATGTGCCATTGTGGCACCTGGCTGTATCGCCCAACTAGCTACAGGGCTTGTTACCGGTAGAGGCCTGGTAATGATTTGATCGAGGATACGGCTTGATTGGTAATTCCCCAGCCCGCTACCAGGCCCGTTACCAATTGTAACGGCCTGGTAACAGATTTGCCGTTACCATAGAAGGATAGTAATTTAAATTGGTCCTACCGTTATTCCTTGAGTAAATTACACAATCTATACCTAAATTATACTTATTGTTGTAAATCTATATCCAAACAATCTTTTGTTGCAAAGGTGGCGCTAAAGTATGACTGCATTGTAAATCTATACATGTTTAAATTCCGTTAAAAGTTAACGGTAATTATGGTTAAAATGCTCAAATTCATCCCCAAGGTTTTTTAAATGTGTTGAACACCCCTATAGCTTTGTAATTTTACATTTTGAGTAATTACATTTGGCTTAAAATGTGTGTATTATTTCAAATAATCTTTACAAATCAATAATATTAAATATAAATTGAGTCTAAAATATCAAAAAAACAATAACAAATAAGAAAAAAATGTTTAAATAATATCAATAATAATATTTTTACTTAAATTTACTTTTTTTATTACCAAAAATAGTAATTATCAAAATAAGGCGCAAGAATGAATAATACTTTACATAAATTAGTTTTATGATTATTTTCTTTAGGACTTTGTAAAAATTAAATTTTTAGATACTTCAATCATTAATTAAATTATGCATGTAAATTACATGGAAATTTATATCAAATTGTTAAAGAAACAAAATTCATAAACTATAAATGCTAAATATAATGTATAATTTCAAATAAATTAAATATCATTGTGGAAGATTTTGTACATTACCTAAAAATTTAATAGCTATTGTTGAAGTTTTAGAAAATTAATATTCCTTCTTACATTTTCTTTTGATAATTACGATTTGTTTGCAATAAAAAAGTAAATTGTTTTTTAAAAAATATGTTTTATATCATTTTAAAATTTTCTTTTCATATTAGATATTGTTTTGGATATTTTAGACTCAATATATAATTAGTATTCACGATTTGGAGAGATTATTTAAAATAATACACACATAATTAAGAATAATGACCCAAAAAGTAAAATTATAAAATTAGAGGGGTGTTCAACACATTGCAAAAATCCTATGAGTCAATTTCAACATTTTAACCATAATTTCCGTTAAATTTTAACGGATTTAAATCAGAGGTATAGATTTGTAGCGTACTCCTACTTTAGAGGCAGTTTTGCGACAAAATTTGGTTCAAGTATAGATTTGAAACATAGGGTATAGTTTAGGTATAGATGGTGCAATTTACTCATGTCGGGTACATATTTGGATGAGAACACTTCACTGAGTGGAGTCTATACAGTTTTCTTATTTTATACATAGGGTAGAGGATTTGGAATGATGAAAATTTGAACAAAAGATTATCCGGAACACGCACACACCATGTTTAGGTGTCACTTTCTGCTACACCAGTTTGGATTTGTTTTTTTTTGTGTATTTGCTATTTTATACTCCCTTCATCCCTTTTTAGATGCAACAATTTGACTGACACATATATTAAAAATGTGTATTGACTTGACGGTAAAGAGGTAAAATATGTATATCATACAAAAATAGTGTTTTTAAGTGGAAAGAAATGTAAGGATAACAAAGTAAAATTGATGTAAAAAATTTGGGTAAAGTACATTTTTAGTCCCTTAGCTTCTGTGCGTGTCCTATTTTGATCCACTTTTAAGAATTCGTCCTATTTTAATCCTATAGCTGTTGTTTTCTGTCCTATTGTGATCCTACCGTTAATTCAACGGTTAAGTTTTCCATTTTCTTTTTATATTTTACGCAAATACCCCTATAATTGTAGTCCAATTACACATTTAATAGAGATATGGTCATTAAACCTTTAAACAATATACATAAAAGTCCTTATAAATTTTTTTCTCACATTACTCTCTCTCTCCTCTAGCCCAGATCTGATCAAGCTCGTCGGTCTTCAAAGCCCAATCATGAGCAGACTCAGACTCCCACCTCCATTGAGCACATGCATCGCCGACGAGAACCTCGAGTATAACGAGGATCGGTTCCAATGCGTCGGAGTTGCTCCCCTCTGCCACCGGATCTACTCATCTACTCATCTACTCATCTCCGATTAATGAACTTATGATTCGAGTTTCTTCTTTGTTGATGCTTGACTTTTTTTGCTGCAAGCTGTTGTTTTGTGGAACATCTAACTCGTAACCCTTATAAAAGCACGGTCATGTTTCCATAAAATGGAAGGTGGAGGTGGCTGTGGCCGTGTTTTTTTCCGGAGTGTATGATGTGTGAAACTATTGTTTTGCCTCTGGTGATGTTTCAATCAACTAGTTCATCAAGGTTATCTTTTTCGTCAGTGTTTTCAAGCCAGTCTCTCATTTTTTGTTTTTACAACTTACATTCTCTCTTATGAACATGAGTTTTGTGTTGGGTTATTTGAATATCTAAAGTTTGATTTCCAAATTTGTTTCACATGTAGCTTTGAGATGATTCCTGTGTTCTTTAGTGTTAATATCTTAGGAATTTTGGTTGGTTCCATGTGGTTTTAGGAGTAAAAGTTCATGACTTTTGCTTCATGTGCTGTGTTTTGTTACTGTTTTTGATGTCATTTGGTGTTACAATTATTGGTTTAATAGTGTTATCTTTTCCAGGTTAGCACATCATGGATCAGAAAGGGCATAGACAGAGCTCACCAATGAGCATGGCTGGTAATGCGCCACCAGTACCCTATGGTCTGAACGCTTATCAACCTAACCAGATGATAGGGACCTCTGCCCCTGGATCCGTTGGCACGATCCAGTCTCCTATACTCATGCTGCAGGTCTATCTCCTACTTCAGCTCAACTTGCTCAGCACCAGCTTGCTTACCTACACATGCACCAGCAGCAGCAACAACAACTCCAACAGCAACTCCAGAACTTCTGGGCCAATCAGTTCCAAGAAATCAGTTCCAAGAATGACATTGCTGCTGCTATCACAAGGACTGATATATTCGATTTCCTGGTCGACATAGTCCCAAGAGAGGATCTCAACGACGAGGTGCTCGCCTCAGTTCCAAGGGTTGGCAGCAATGTTCCAGCTTTCGGTTGCCGCCGACGCCTTGAAGGTCAGAGAGAAGATTGGGAAGACGATGGAGGTTAATGCTTTGGAGGAGTCTAGACATGGTGGACATATGGAGAGAAAAGAGAGTTTGGGATTAAATTGATGGATTGTTATAAATTTAGGAATTTAGTTGTAAATTTAGTTATGGGTATATTAGTCATTTCATTAATGTAACGACGTATTTAACAGAAAAATTAACGAAAGGACTAAAACAGGACACGAAACCACAATTATTGGATTACAATAGGACGAATTCTTAAAAGTGGACCAAGATAGGACACGCACAGAAACTAAGGGACTAAAAATGTACTTTACCCTAAAAAATTTATATAAAAGGAAATGTAGTAAAACATTTTGGAAAATCGAAAAAGGAAATTGTAGTAAATTTTAAAAGATGAATGGAGTAGTATCAAGTAAATTTACAAGGTTTCACCGTAGATAATGATGGGGTGTGTTACAAAGAAAAAAACAAAGATAATTTAAGAAATAAAGTTTGTGTTTTTGAATTGTGGTGTATATGGGTCAATTGCCCATATAAAGGCCTAGGCCCGGCGAGGCCTGAAACATCTGACGAGTCTTGAGCCCAGTAAGGCCTATTGAAATACAATCTCTCTACCTAAATTGCGGGATCAAATTCCAATTCTACTGACCTGATATGGTTACACCTCTCCAGATACAACGGACAAGCTTTTCTCCAAGAGACCCACTCTTATCCTAACTGTACCTAGACCTCCATTATATAAAGATTATTCCATAATCTCTTAAGGTACGTTATTTTCTCTACAACTGCTCAGGGTTATACTACCTAACTTCTCATCTCTTTCGGCACATACTCTGGTGACTTGAGTGTCGGAGTAGGTCACCAAGCAGACAACCCCCCGGACTCATTTCTTCCTTGCAGTGGCAGTACCATAAAAAAGATTGGTTTGGGGGTAAATTTGAAGTCACCAGTTACACAATCTTCAATTTTTATAGAAATCTTCAATTTTTATAGCAACTGTGGAATAAATCAAATTAACTATCTCAAATAAAGAAAATGGATACTAAAAAGGAAAAACAAACTATGTAAAGTGTTCGCGTTAGTCATGTAGGCTTAACAAATACAGTGGTGAAGACAAACTACAGTAATTTCAGGATTCATAAGATATTTTTTGTTTAAATACTGGTGAGTCATAATGGGTTGAAATGTTTAGTTTTTAAGTTAGCTAGCTAGGGATTTAAGTGTACATTTAGCTATGTCGCAAGTAAGTAAACAACTCTTAAAGCAAACACACAAAACTAGTATCCAGCCAGTAGCGTCAATTTTATATGTCGCAAATCGGATAAGACAAATAAATTTATATACCTAGCCCACTCTCAAGTGTAAGAATCATTTTGCAATAAAGAGGTGAGTAGGGGTCGATCCCACGAAGACTAGATGTGGGATCGAAGACTAGATGTATGATATATTATGCAAATTAAACTATCGAAGACCATTGAGAAAGTTATATATTATGCAAATTAAACTATTTAGAAGATGAGTGATGTGAGTGATGGAATGAGGAAATGATGTTTGAAAATGAATTAAGACTAGCTAAAACTAATAAGTAGGGATTAAAGAAGCAACAATTAATGAAAACTAACCACCAAGGGTTTGGTCTATTGCTTCCATAATGCATGATCTTAGCTAGATGGATGATGATATAAGTGGAGAGGATTCAATCATATGTTTCATCCCTCTGGAGTATGAAACTTGTTCTCAATGTGGACATCGACCAAGTGATCCCCGAGCCTCCAAAAGAAGCGCCAAATCCTTTCCAAGGACTCGGAGGTCCCATGACGAGGGCTCGATCCAAGAAGCTACAAGAGAAGCTCCAATCGTTCATGAGGATTGTGGCTCAAGGAGAGGAGCGGGAGGAAGACCAAGCACGGTCCAACAAACTGCAAGACTTGGGTGTTCAAATGGGAAGGCATCCCAACACCTTGGAGAGCATCAACCTTACAACTCTCTCGGGCGACAGTTCAGGCGACCCCAACCCCTGGATCAGGCGGTCGCCCGTTCAGGCGAAGGATCCAGGCGACCAGCCCTCCAACCAGGAGGTCGCCTGGGCAGGCGAAGGAACCAGGCGACCCCTTTCATCAACCAGGCGGTCGCCTGACCCCATCTACAGTGATGGGCAGGCGGTTGGCGAAGTCCAGCGAGCCAACCAGTGGAATCAGCGGTCGCCCGGGCCAAAGCGAGCGTAACCAGCGACCCCTTCCTCCAGCCAGCGGTCGCCTGGCTTGTCTACGATGATGGGCAAGGGACCAGGCGAGATCCAAGAGACCCAAACCCTGGATCAGGCGGTCGCCTGGCTCTCCGGAAATGCTTTCCTCCATTTTTTGAAACCTAGCCATTTTTGTTGACTTTCACTATTTGTAATTCTAATTCCTATTTTCAGCCACTTTTTGTAATTTCTTTGGTTTCTATAAACCATATAACTTCATAAATATGAGTTATATGATTTATGGAAATTAGAGAAAAGGGTTTTCAACCCTTCCCATCCATCTCTTACACCCCTCACCTCACCCCCCTTAATCCTAGGAAGCTTGTCCCTAAGCCTCCTCTCTCCTCCCTTCCCTCACCATCTTAGTTAGGCTTGGAGACCATTTTGCAACTTAGAACTCATTTTGTAAAGAACTATTGTTGCTGAAAATACAAGGCCAATTTGTTCTTCATTTGTTCTCAAATCTTGCTTCATCAATCCATTAGTGATCCATGCAAGAGGGTCCAATTAAATACCTAGCATTGTTTGATCAAGTAGTCAAAAGGTTCTAGGTTCCATTTCCATCCCCCCCATTGCCGAAATTGTGGCTCCATTTCTTGGAGTTCTTCCTCACTCAAGCTAGATCAAAGCTCATGATCATGCAACCCTTGTGTGATCATATCAAGTGGTATCAGAGCCAACTTGCTTGAATGAGGTAAATGTTGATTTGTGTGATTTTCTTCAAGTTATCCTCTTGAATTCCTTTTCAAAACTTGAAGAAAATTTCGGTTTGTATCTCTTGAGAGAGGCCGAAAATTTGTGAATGGTTCATGTGCCTAGGGCAAGTTTGTGTGGTTCATGTGATTAGGGCAAAGTTGATGATTGAATGTGATTGTTGAAGTGTTGTGAAAAGAAAGAGAATTTCGGATTTGAAGAGAGAGAAAGTATTGAAAAAGAATTTTATTGAAAAGAAATGCAAAAGTGTTCTTGGTGTTCTTGAGTGTTCTTGGTGTTCATGCAAAGTTCATATGAAGTTCATGTCAAACACATGTGAATAGTAACTTTAATCCAAAATATCTTATGAACTTGCACAAAAGGTGTTTGTATTTATAAAAGAGCCTTTCTATATCACACCTAATTTCTTTCAACCACCAACCAACCTCATTTCTCAAAACCCTAGTTCAAGTAACTAGAACTTTTGCATTGCTAATTTTCGAATTTTGCTAGACTTTCATTGGACTCTCCTTGTGTGTTTGCATTTGATCTTAATAGAAGATTGGTGACTAGAATTGAGACTTGTGAAGTTCATTGAGTTCCAAACACGAGAGACGAGTGTAAACACTTAGGGAGTGTGAGAGGATTGTGTGCAAAATATATACTTGTTGTGAATTGCCACGGAGGCAATCTTCTTTGTTGTAGGAATGACTTCACCCACGGATTCACCATCACCTCCTCACCCAACCCAACTTGATCTCTTGGAAGCCCTCCAAAAAATTAATAGAAGGTTGGATGGGATTGAACAAAGATTTGAGGATTCAGAAGCTCAACAAGCCACCTTGGGAGCCAAGCTAACTAAGCTTGAGGTGGCTCAAGGAAACAACCATCATCATCTCGGCACCAAGAGGAAACCGGGACACCTAGGGGCTTTGGTGGCCATACACATACCACCATTGAGCCCTCTTCCAAGCAACACCAACAAACCCCCATTTCTCGGTCCACTCAACAAAGAAGGAGTGCACCTTTTGTTCATGACATTCCGGATGAACAAGAGGAATATTGTGAAGAGGGGCCAATTAGAGGGGCAAGAAGGAAGGTCTTCCAAGATAGGGCACAAGCAAGAGCCTATCTTGAGAGAGACCTAGAAGAAGAGGAAGAAGCCGAAATTGGCAATGTTCATAGGGGTTTCAACCGGAACCTTGGGGCAAGAGGGCAAGGACAAGACCAACAAGCTCTCAACAATGTCAAGCTTCAAATACCTTCATTTTATGGATCAAGTGACCCGGAAGAGTTCTTCACTTGGCTTGCCAAAACCGAAAGGGTCATAGATGTGATGGGATACAATGAAGCCACTACCTTGAAGCTTGTTGTAATAGAGTTTCAAGACTATGCCCTCACTTGGTGGGAGCAAGAGCACCATGAGAGGGCTAGGAACCGAGAGCTTCCCATCTCTTCTTGGGAGGAATTGAAGAGAGCAATGAGAAGAAGATTTGTACCAAGTTACTACAACCGGGATTGTGCACAAAAGTTACAACATTTGACTCAAGGGAATAGAAGTGTGGAGGACTACCAAAAAGACCTTGAGAGTGCCTTGATGAGGGCAAATGTCAAGGAAGGTCTTGAGGCCAAAATGGCAAGATTCTTATATGGGTTGAAGGAGGATATTGCCAAGACGGTGGAGCTTTGTGACTACCGGGACTACCAAGACCTAGTTCACAAGGCTATCAAAGTGGAAAAACAAACGAGAAGAGGAGGTTCATACAACTCCTATTATACACCCACCCGGAGTTCATGGAGTAAGCCTAACCCCTCTCCTAAACCTACCTCAACCAAGCCTTACCAAGCTTCCACCACAAAACCCACACCTCACCCAAGTCAAGCCAACCCGCGGCCTCCACCCTACCAAACTTCATCTTCCACCCAACACCCACGGCCAAACACTTACCCAAAGTCCCAAAACCCACCTCAACATACAAGGAGCATCGAATGCTTCAAATGCTTGGGCAAGGGGCATTACGCAAGAGAGTGCCCAAACAAAAGGGCCATGGTGATTCGGCCTAATGGGGACATTTCGAGCGAGGATGAAGAAGAGGCTCAACTTGAGCTTCCACATGAAGAAGAAGAGGAGGAAGAAGGGGAGTTGCCCCTTGAAGGTCACATCTTGGTAACCAAGAGAGTTTTGCAAAGTGTGCCAAGTGTGACCGAGGTTAGCCAAAGAGAGAACCTTTTTCAATCAAGGGCTTTGGTTAAGGGGACTTTGTGTAGTCTCATCATAGATGGAGGGAGTTGTGTCAATGCGGCAAGTGAAGATATGGTCAATGAAATGGGACTTCCAACACTCCCTCATCCGAAACCATACCAACTTCAATGGGTTGATGATAGATCCCATGTGAAGGTGGTAAAGCAAGTGGAAGTGCCTATCAAAATAGGCAAGTATGAAGATGTGATTATGTGTGATGTGGTGAGAATGCAAGCAACCCACATCCTCCTTGGAAGACCATGGCAATTTGACAAGGAGGCCATACATTATGGCAAGGCCAACAAGTACTCCCTCACCCATCTTGGCCAACCCTTTACACTACTTCCCCTCACCCCCACCCAAGCCCTCCAAGACCAAATTCATTTGGCCAACAAGGCCGCAAGCAAGAGGAAGGGAAAGGGAAATGAGAAGAGAGAAAATGAAGAGAAGGTTCAAGTAACCTTGAGAGAAGAAAAAGAGAGTGCACATAAGGGAAACACTATGAGAGATGAGAGAAAACAAGAGAGTAACCTTCCAATGGCCAAAGAGAAAGATTTGAAAAGAGCATTGCTTTCAAACAAAACTTGTTTTCTCATGATTCCAACCAAGTGCATGCTAACCCTTGATAACATTTCTTCTCTTCCTTTGTATGTGTCACAGGTGCTTCGAGAGTTTGAAGATGTGTTCCAAGAACCACGGGAACTTCCACCATACCGTGGCATAGAACACCAAATAGACTTGCTCCGGGAGCACCATTGCCCAACAAAGCCGCATACCGAACCAATCCAAAGGAGTCCCAGGAGATCCAAACCCAAGTTCAAGAGTTGCTTGACAAGGGGTTCATCAAGGAGAGCCTTTCTCCTTGTGCGGTGCCGGTCATCCTAGTCCCAAAGAGTGATGGAACGTGGAGGATGTGCATGGACTGCCGGCCCATAAATTCAATCATCAGAAAGTATCGCCACCCTATACCTAGACTTGATGACATGTTAGATGAGTTGAGTGGTGCATGCGTGTTTTCTAAGATAGACCTTAGGAGTGGATACCACCAAATAAGGATGAAAAAGGGAGATGAATGGAAAACCTCTTTTAAGACTAAAATTGGTTTATATGAATGGAATGTCATGCCTTTTGGTTTATCCAATGCACCTAGCACTTTCATGCGTTTGATGAATCATGTCTTGAGAAAATGGATAGGAAAATTTGTGGTTGTTTACTTTGATGACATACTTGTGTATTCCAAGAATCATGATGAGCATGTTAAACATCTGAGGCAAGTCCTTGAAACACTTAGGTTAGAAAGATTGTATGCTAAAATGGAGAAGTGTACTTTTGCATCGGATGAAGTGAATTTTCTTGGGTATGTTGTAGGAACACAAGGTGTTAAGGTAGATGAGGGTAAGGTTAGTGCAATCCGAGATTGGCCCACACCTAGGTCTCTCACCGAAGTGAGGTCTTTCCTCGGGTTAGCTAGCTTCTACCGACGGTTTGTTAGGGACTTTTCCTCCATTGCTTCCCCTTTGCATGAGTTGTCTAAGAAAAATGTTGTCTTTGATTGGGGAAAATCACAAGAAGAGTCCTTTAACGAACTTAAAACTCGGTTGACAAATGCACCATTGCTTGCTTTACCTAATTTCGAAAAAGTGTTTGAAGTGGAATGTGATGCAAGTGGGATAGGCATTGGTGCCGTGTTGCACCAAGAAGGCCGTCCCATTGCCTTTTTCAGTGAGAAGTTAGGTGGAGCAACATTGAACTACTCCACCTATGACAAGGAGCTTTATGCCCTTGTAAGGTCATTGCAAGTGTGGAGTCACTACCTATTGCCTAGAGAGTTTGTAATACACACTGATCACTTGTCTTTGAAGTATCTTCAAGGACAAGGGAGTTTGAGTAAAAGGCATGTTAGGTGGGTAGAGTACATTGAGTCATTCTCCTATGTGATAAAATATAAGAAGGGCAAAGAGAATGTAGTTGCCGATGCACTTTCTAGGAGGTATGCTTTGCTCATGACTCTAGATACAAAGATTATTGGTCTTGAATGCTTGAAGGAACTATATGAACATGATGATGATTTTGGTGATATCTTTGCTAATTGTGCTAAAGAAGGCCGAAATGGCTTCTATGTGTTTGATGGTTTCTTGTTCAAGTATAAAAGGTTGTGTGTTCCGAGGAGTTCAACGCGGGAGGTCATCCTCAAAGAAGCGCATGGTGGTGGTCTCATGGGGCACTTTGGTGTCCAAAAGACACTTGAGGCCGCCAAAGAGAACTTCTATTGGCCGGGCATGAAGAAGGACGTTGCCAAGCTTTGTGCCAAGTGTGTGACATGCCACCGCGCCAAGGCCACTCTACAACCGAAAGGGAAGTACACCCCTCTCCCTACTCCTTCCATTCCTTGGGTTGATATTAGCATGGATTTTATCAGTGGCTTGCCTAGAACTTCTAAGGGTCATGATGCAATTTTTGTGGTAGTGGATAGGTTTTCTAAAATGGCACATTTTATTCCATGTCACAAAACTGATGATGCATCTCATGTGGCCGAATTATTTTTCAAAGATGTTGTGAAGTATCATGGCTTGCCTAGATCTATTGTGAGTGATAGGGACTCAAGGTTCCTTAGTCACTTTTGGAGGACTCTTTGGAATCGGTTGGGAACGAGCTTGATGTATTCTACATCAAGCCATCCTCAAACCGATGGCCAAACGGAAGTGACTAACCGGACCTTGACAACCATCTTGAGAACCCTCCTTAGGAGTAATTTGAAAGAGTGGGAGAAATGCTTGCCTCATGTAGAATTTGCATATAACCGAGCATTCCACTCATCTACATCTCATAGTCCATTCGAGGTAGTTTATGGATTCAACCCTTTAGCTCCTTTGGACATGATTGCATTGGAACATGTTGAACAACTTGATGTAGATGGTAAAAGAAAGGCCCAACAAATGAGAGACTTGCATGCTAAGGTTCACAAACAATTAGAGAAAATCAATGAATCTTATGCTAGGAGAGTCAATAAGGGTAGGAAGTTTCGGTCATTTGAGGAAGGGGATTGGGTGTGGTTACACCTAAGGAAAGAGAGGTTTCCCCAAGCTCGAAAGAGCAAGTTGTCACCTAGAGGGGATGGACCTTTTAGGATTGCAAGAAAGATTAATGACAATGCATACATGCTTGAGTTGCCTAATGATGGTTCATACAATGTGCATGCTACTTTTAATATTTGTGATCTTATTCCCTATGAAGGTGATCTTGAAGAAATGAATCCGAGGTCGGATTCCTCCCAAGTGGGAGGGAATGATGTGGACATCGACCAAGTGATCCCCGAGCCTCCAAAAGAAGCGCCAAATCCTTTCCAAGGACTCGGAGGTCCCATGACAAGGGCTCGATCCAAGAAGCTACAAGAGAAGCTCCAATCGTTCATGAGGATTGTGGCTCAAGGAGAGGAGCGGGAGGAAGACCAAGCACGGGCCAACAAACTGCAAGACTTGGGTGTTCAAATGGAAAGGCATCCCAACACCTTGGAGAGCATCAACCTTACAACTCTCTCGGGCGAGAGTTCAGGCGACCGCTTCCTCCATCCAGGCGGTCGCCTGACCCTCAGCTACAGTGATGGGCAGGCGGTTGGGCGAAACCCAGGCGAGCCAGCCCCTGGATCAGGCGGTCGCCCGGGCCAGGCGAGCAACACCAGGCGACCCCTTCCTCCAGCCAGGCGGTCGCCTGGCCTGTCTGATGATGGACAGGCGACCAGGCGAGATCCAGGCGACCCAAACCCTGGATCAGGCGGTCGCCTGGCTCCCCGAGAATGCTTTCCCTCCACTTTTTGAAACCTAGCCATTTTTGTTGACTTTCACTATTTGTAATTCTAATTCCTATTTTCAGCCACTTTTGTAATTTCTTTGGTTTCTATAAACCATATAACTTCATAAATATGAGTTATATGATTTATGGAAATTAGAGAAAAGGGTTTTCAACCCTTCCCATCCATCTCTTACACCCCTCACCTCACCCCCCTTAATCCTAGGAAGCTTGTCCCTAAGCCTCCTCTCTCCTCCCTTCCCTCACCATCTTAGTTAGGCTTGGAGACCATTTTGCAACTTAGAACTCATTTGTAAAGAACTATTGTTGCTGAAAATACAAGGCCAATTTGTTCTTCATTTGTTCTCAAATCTTGCTTCATCAATCCATTAGTGATCCATGCAAGAGGGTCCAATTAAATACCTAGCATTGTTTGATCAAGTAGTCAAAAGGTTCTAGGTTCCATTTCCATCCCCCATTGCCGAAATTGTGGCTCCATTTCTTTGGAGTTCATCCTCACTCAAGCTAGATCAAAGCTCATGATCATGGAACCCTTGTGTGATCATATCAACAATATACATGCATGCAACTACACCTACAGAGCCACCAAAGTAAACCCTAGAATACCTAGGTGCGGAATCAAGAAAACCTCTCGCCCAGAAGATTCCCACACGAGGTACTGCTGCTGCTGCTGAAAACCAAAACAACCAAAAGCACCGCGGATCCCTAGTCCGCAGGCTGCTTATCAGATCAACCTGAAAGGTGGTAAACAATAAGGGGTGAGTCCTCGGGAGGACCCAGTAAGGGCTGAGGTAAGATACAGTTTGTACAAGGACTCATGAACCGAACCTGCAAAACAGAACGAACACAAACACAAATATACATATATATGAATGTATGCAAAGTCAGAGGTGAGCCGGAACCCATCACATGCGGTTCAACCGCTGACCCACAGAACGACGGCCCTCTCTAAGAGGTCAGAATATACAGAACAGAAGCACGGTACCGGCTGGGGTCATGATCCCCAAACTGTTGTAGGGTCACAGAAGTATATCGACACCCTCAGTGCGGATATACACAGAATGTCGGCACCCTCCAGTGCAGACACATAACAGAAGTATCGGCACTCCCGGTGCGGATACGCAGAACAGAACCAAGGAGCACCCGTGGCCTCTAAGACCATCCGGGTCTCGTCACAGAACAGAACACATCAGAATGCATATGCAAAACGGAACAGAATATACCAAAAACGTATAAGTATAAATATCGGCGCCTAGCGCGGATATACAAAACAGAATATAAACCCGTGGCCTCCAAGACCATCCGAGCCTTGAAACAGAACAAACGTGCATCTTACCATATGACGGGTCTCGGGGTCACCGAACCACCGCCCTCACCCGGAACCCGCCTCAACTAAACCCGATATACATGCAAATACTCCCAGAATGCATAACGAGAGAAGTTGAACCCTTACCTCGAAAAACTGCTCCGCAGCACAAATCCCGGGAAATCCCGGCTCCCGGCCCGAAAAGTGACAACTTGACTTTTATGGTCCCGCACAACTCCACCAATGCAGAAACACACTGAACAACCACAAACAAATCAGAACTCACCAAAATAACCCCCAGAAACGAAACCCGCACATTCCCGCACATTCTCGCAAAAATACACAGATAGCTCGGTTCTCAAACCGAGCTAGAACATTGTTACTTATACATCCATAAACACAACAAGACCTTTAAATCATACCTTCTTCCCAAATCGTTCACACAAGTCCGAATCGAAATTCTTGGTTGTAATCATCAACCACGCAATTGGCGCTAATCATACCATCCAACGGCAAACGTCGGTGTAAAGATTGTATTAAAAGTAGTGGTTGTAATAATTTACAACCAACAAGTCCGTTGATGCTACAACAGACATACAACAAACGACTCGGTTGTAGGCATCAACACGTGGGATTTTCAATCTCACATTTCCTACAATGACATTACAACCAAACTCGTTGTAACTATTTAATAACTGGTGGTGGATCTGTTTGGGTAACCGCCACGTCCCGGTTATGTTGAAGTGTCCTGACATTAGCTGACGTCATCGAGTTAATTCGGAATTTGTGAAGGAAAATTAGGAGAAATAGAGGATGGTCCTCTGTTTGTATTTAGCGGGTGTTTGCAGATTTCGGCGACACTGGGGAGTCTTTGTCAAACGTTACCCTTTTAGGTGTGGATAATGAATGCATTTATAGTCCAAGATCAGAGTGGTATTATTGTAATATTCCAATATAGTGTGATACTGTGTCAGAAGAGCACGTGTCCTTAAAATGTTCGGAAGTATAGTTCGAGAATCCCCTTGGTACGTTCGGGTCTATTATGTCCGATGATGTTCTTGTGCGGGTTTATGAATTTTTTAATAGTCCCTTATTTTGGGCTATTGTTTGGGCCTTTTGCTAGGCCTTTTTTGGGCTTTTTATGTAGATTGAGCCTGGTAGTCATCAAGTCCCCCCTAGTACTTTGGCCGACTGCAAGGAGTCCAAAATTATCTACAGATTCCGATTTTGGAATGACAATGTTCGGGTATCTGAATTGCTCCTCAAAATAACGTTCGGGCTTTTGAAGTATTTCTTGAACGATAACGTCCGGGAAATTGAGGAATAAGATTTCTCCTTTCGTCTCGAACAACGTTCGGGCTTTTGAAGCTTTTCCCGAATGATAACGTCCGAGAAATTTAGGAATTGGATTCGTCCTTTCGTCTCGAACAACGTTCGGGCTTTTGAAGCTTTTCCCGAATGATAATGTCCGGGAAATTGAGGAAATGAATTCCTCCTTTCCTCTCGAACAACGTTCGGGCTTTGGATGTATTTCCCGGTTGATAATGTCCGGGAAATTGAGGAATTGAATTTCCTCCTTTCGTCTCGAACAACGTTCAGGCTTTGGAAGTATTTCCCGGTTGATAACGTCCGGGAAAGTGAGGAATTGAATTTCCTCCTTTCTTCACGAACAATGTTCGGGCTTTGGGGCTTTTCCCGAATGATAACATCCGGGAAATTGAGGAATTGTATTCCTCCTTTCGTCTCGAACAACGTTCGGGCTTTAGAAGTATTTCCCGGTTGATAACGTCTGGGAAATTGAGGAATTGAATTTCCTCTTTTCGTCTCGAACAACGTTCAGGCTTTGGAAGTATTTCCCGGTTGATAACGTCTGGGAAATTGAGGAATTGAATTTCCTCCTTTCGTCTCGAACAACGTTCGGGCTTTGGATTTGTGGCGGTTTTTGAATCTGTATCTCTGAGATTTGTGACGGTTCACCCTCAATCGTCCATTAACCGCTACTTTTGGATGAACGGTAGAGATCGAATATCTTTTGACATTTCGTCTTCCCGAACTTCCTTCAAATAGTGAGTAGAGGAAACTCATTTCCTCACTTCTCATTCTTACGTTCGTTCTCAAGTTCTCTCCCTCTCCTTTCTTCCTTGCAAATAAAAAATCGTCACGTCGGACAACCCATCTCTCAAGGAGGCTGTTAGCATCTTTAAGAAGTGAAGAACCGTCGAAGAGGTCCATCCAGAAGACTTCCTCGCCCCTTTCTCAGTTCAGCCACCGTACCGGAAGGCTATCGAGGTTTGTCGGTCGTCCATCAGTTTTACCAGCTTCACCGTCGAGTGGTTGACGCTGCCGCTGCAGGCCGTTCCTTCGACCTTCGTCTTGCGGCTCGCCCTTCTCTCCTCCGACCGATTATCCGAGGTATATGAGAATGACCCCTACTTTTCCCACCCCTTCTAATGTTCGTCCCTCGGGTTGCTTTATTAGAGACTAAGGGTGACGTCCCAAAAGGTTATGGTTTGAAATAGAAAACTACCGGAGCAAGGCTACTCCGTAGTTAATAAGGGAGTGACTATCCGTTTTTTTCTTCCCCATGACGGTTCGCACTCGGGTGCCTTCTCCGGAATGCCGAGCATACGAGCTCGGTGCAGGCTGGTTGGTGATTTTCAAAGACCAGATGTTGTGCTCTGTTCGGGACAGAGCCGACCATAACCACTTTTCTCCAGTACTACAAAGTCAACATCAACCCGAGGAACTGTTTCTATTTCTTTAGTGCTCGGGGTTCTCCTAACTTTAGAACCAGCTTCACTTGGAACTGCCCTTCAAGTCGCAAGGGGTGACATCGGGAGTTTTTCTTTATGAAACCCGATGCTTCGTGGGGTTTTCAAACAGCACAAAAGGTAAGAGGGCTTCTGGATGTACAGAATCCTCAGCGCCTGCTGAAGAAGGATGATGCTAAGATAAGAGGGCTAAGGACAATTTTGACCGGTTCAACAGTAAACTCTGGACCATTGCTCCTTGGTTCGGGGTTGAGCCGAAGAAAGTCTTCCCCTTCCCTTTGTACTAGAGGTTGATTACCCAAGGGCTCCTATCCCACTTGGGTATCTTCCGGGGTGATTTGGGGAGTTGGGCATCCGGGAATCTCCCCTTCGTCCCAAGACTTGGCCTTGGTGCAACGTCTTCGGGTGACATATCCCTCGAGGAGTTTAACAAAGATTTATACCCTTCTTTTGTTCAACGTTGTATTTATCAGATATTAACTAATTTTCTTTTTTTTAGAGATGGATCCCGAGTCTGACCTCGGGGCTATTTATCGGGATGTGAAGAAGACTAAGGTTGCGGGGTTTAAGGCCGGGGGTTCCAAATCAGCTGCACCGGAGAAGAAGAGAAAAAGGGCTGCTTCAGCTGAGGTAGAGGCCGTTGCTCCTCCCCCTTCGAACACATCCGGAGAAGTGCCATCTCCGGTACACGTCGAGGGTAACCCTACCCGGGATGACGTGTATGAAATGCTCAAGAATTCCCCTAAACACATCCCGAATGTTCAATGAAGACCCACTACATGACGTGGTTCTGTCGCATTTTTGTACTCTAGGTTCGGACTGGAGAGAAGCCCAGGAAGAAAAAAGGCGTCAGCGAGATGAGAGACTCTCGCGCCTTGGTACCGAGCTCATTCCCCGGGAGTCCGGATGGCTGATCCATGAAGATCAATACATCCCAAATGAGGAAGACGCGAAGGATATGCCTCCCAAGCTATGGGAAGGAACTACAACAGCTCGGACCCTGGAAACTTTGGAGCACTTCTACCCGGACCTAGATGTGGCTACGTCTAAGTTGTCCGTCCTTGGCTACCAGGTATCTTCGAAATTCATTATTTTGGTTTGTACCTTCGGGGGATATCACGGGATTTAATTCTTGCCCAGGGGATGTACAGATGTCACCCATGAGCGGATGGATTTCCCGGATGGTCCGGTCTACCAATAGAATCCGGACTGAAGCTGAACAACGGACAACGAAAGCCATTGCCGTCATTGCTAAGCTCATCCAGCGAGTTCATCATTATGAGCAGTTACTCCGGCATTCCCGCGGCTCATCTTCGCTTGCCCTCTCCGAGGGAAGCAACATCCGGGATGATCTCAGCCATTCTGAAGCTGAGGACTTTGCCATGGCTGAGACATCGTTTCTTAGCGCGATCAAAGAGTGCCGCAATTCTGAGGACGCTCTCCGGGAGGACATCCGGAAACTTGAGGCCGAAAAAGAGAAATCCCAGGTTGACTTTACCAACTCGAGGAACCATTACGAGCAAGACTTGAAAGCTAAGGATTAAGAGATCCGGAATCTTCGGGACGAGCAGAATTTGAAGGACAAGGACGCGGAGATCCAGAAGCTCCGGGACGAGCTAACTAAAGCCCAGGAATGCGTCCCGAAGTATCGTCAGGCGCTGAGGGATTCGGTTGAAATGGCACATGACAAGTTCACCCTTGGGTTCTGCCTGGCCAGGAAGCAGATTGTCGAGCTCAACCCTCACACAGATTTCTCCGGGCTTAATGGCGAAGATGAGCCCAAAGAAGACTCTTCCTGGTATGGCGAGGAATTTTTGCACCCACCCGAGCCTGTGACCGTGGATGACTTCGCCGATCCTCAATAGCGTAGTTTTTGTAATCTACCCATTTTGTAATCCCAGCCTCGGGCTTTATTAATGAAAGATTATTAGGGATTTGTTCAACACTTGTTTCCTGCTTGTTCTGTGCCTTTATTCTAACCTTCGGTTATACAAAATATTTTGTAAGTGCTTCAGAGTGGTAAGAGTTTACTAACTCCTTTCCTTCGGAATCTGATAACTTGTAAACTTCTTTCCTTTCTTCGGAAATGACTTTGAACGAGCCTTCCCAATTTGGGGCGGAGGCTCCTCCTTTTGGTCTCTGGGATCCTAACTTAGTCTGCCTTAGAACCAAGTCACCAATCCGGATATCTTGTCTTTACTTTTGAATTTGCTGCCAAAGCAGTCCTCTGTTGGAATGCTTTCCTCCGGATTTCGGCTTCTTCTCTCTTCCCTTTGAGCAAATCCAAATTTGTTAGCAGGCCCCGTTTATTTGCACTTTCATCGAACACTTCAGACCTGAGAGACGGGTTAGTTACTTCGATTGGGATGAGAGCTTTTGTGCCGTAAGTTAAAGAAAACGGAGTTTCTCCGGTCGATCTTCGCGGTGTGGTCCGGTAGCTCCATAGTAGGCATGGCAACGGAGCGGATTAACCGCGGATGCGCCATAACCACGACCGCCAACCGCGGATTATTCAATATCCACGGTTTCACGGTTTTTTTCATAGGGTTGTCAGTTACCACCCATAACCGCGAAACCGCGGTTAACCGCATCCGTGGTTATATCCGCGGATATTTAATATCTTGATGAATATTCACTAAAACATACATTTCCATAAACAATAAAGCTCAAATATAACTACATATCTCAAATTAAACTAAAATATGATAATTAATCTGAAATACAACCATGCAATATCAAAGTCCATGCAATATCAAAATCCATGGACTAGACAATATCAAAATCCACCATGCAATATCAAAGTCCATGGACTAGACTGCGACAATATAAAAGTACATGGACTAGATGCGACAAGTCACATAATGCAACAAAGTCCACCATGCAAAATTAGCTGCGACAATATCAAAATGGAGTCCGCCATGCAACTGCAAGCCCGCGACACAAAAATGGAGTCCACCATGCAACTGCAAGTTTGCGACAATATCAAAATTACCTTCTAATTTTGATTTCAGCAAACAATTCCATTCATCATACAACATTACCTTCTAATTCTGATTTCAGCAAAAAACCATACCATTCCATTCAAGTTGTTGGTACTGAAAACTTCTCTTTTTCCTACAACATAGCAAAGTTTTCCTTATTTTCTTAAGATTTAGCAAAATTAATATCTAAAAATGCACAATCAAAGGAAATAATTTCTTACATCTAAACCATCATCATCGATCATTTCATCATAATATCGGCAACATCCTTCATGAGCGTCTGAACAAGATCCTAAAATAATCAATAAAGAAAACCATAATATATATTAGAAGAACTTGTGAAATAAATTTCAGACAAGGGATAGTTAAAACTAACCTCTTATTTCAGCCCACAACCAATCTTGTGCACACATTAGAGCTTCCAATGTTTTGGGATGAAGTCTACTACGATGTGGACTAACAAATCTACCACTAGTGCTAAAGGCTGACTCTGAAGCCACAGTGGATATTGGGATTGCTAGAATATCCTTAGCAATCATTTTCAAGATTGGGTAATCATTTCCATTTACCTTCCACCATTCCAACACATCAAAGTCATTCGTCCTAGGTTGACACTTTTCCCCCAAGTACTTATCTAACTCTGATTTTTCAAAAATTGTGGAGTTCGACTCATCAACAAAAACATCAAAGTTACTCAAATCTAGATCAGCCAGCGAAGAAGTATTTGGACTTGAAGCATTCTTTCTCCCTTGTTCAGAATCGATGAGTTATATTTGACCACATAAGCCTCAAACAGCTCTGAATGTAACTTTCTTACATCCTCAAGCCGACTTCTAACACCATCTTTTCCATAAATTATTGGGAAATAGAACTCCATCAATTTCAGCTTAAATCTAGGATCTAAGATTGATGCTAAGGCCATTGTCTCATTCACTACATCCCAATACTGATTATATTTCCCACTCATTCTCTGTGCCATTCCCTCGATAATCAAATTACCACAACTTTTCCATCTCTCAAGTTGAATTTTGATTTGACATATCATAGGAAAAAACTGATTTGTAGTAGGGTATGCTGTTCCAGAAAACAGCTCAGTGGAATCATAAAATAACTTCAACTTATCACAAACTTCTCGTGCTAATGTCCAACTAGCTTCAGATGGATAACAATCAAACTTAGCTTTCTTAAGCTGTTCTAAATGACTAAAAACTTTTTGATAGCCAATAGCAACATCAAGCATTAAATATGTTGAGTTCCACCTTGTCTTACAATCTCAAACCAATTTCCTTTATATCGGTACTTCTAACAATCTTGCATATTTTTCAAAAGTTTCATCCCTTTTAGGAGTGGCTTTCCAAAATGCAACAGTATCACGAATTTTTTCAATGTCATCCCCCATTACTTCTAGTCCACACTTCACAATCAAATTTAATATATGAGCAGAACACCGCATGTGCAACAACTTGCCATTTAGTAAAAGATTTTTACTAGTGTACTTTCTCTTTAGCAAGTCTACCATGGCATTATTTGTTGAGCAATTATCTAATGTTACCGTGGATAGCTTTTGATCAACATTCCACTCCAACAATGTTGCATGCAGCTCATTGCAAAGTACTTTAGCAGTATGTGGACTTGGTACATAGATAAACCTACAAAGAAAATAATAAAAACAAGTGGGTGAATATACAAGTAAATTAAATTATTAAATTAGTTAATTAACATACAATAAGTCAAATATTATATATACCTCATGATTCGATTTTGTAGAACCCAATAATCATCTATCCAATGACCAGTCACCACCATGAACCCTCTCTTTTGATTGCTGGATGTCCACATATCTGTTGTGAATGCAATCCTACCCTTGGTCTTTGCCATCAATTTCATGGTTTTCTCTTTCTCATAGTTATAGATGGTCACTATATCCTTCTTCACTGTATTTCGTGATATTATCTTGAACAACGGTTGAAGCGCACTAGTGAATCTTCTAAAGCCAACATGCTCCACCATTGATAATGGGTACTCATGCATACAAATCATTGCTGCAAGCTCTTTTCTTGCTTCCCCTTGGTCAAATGTGTGAGTCCCGATAGTAATTTTTCCATCTACCATCCTTCTTCGGTTAAGCACAGTAGTTTGTTGTACCTTAGGTTTATCATCGATTTTTTTGGTATTTCGAAAGGGGCAACATTTCCAATGGTTACGCAAGTTGCTTGTTCCATTCTCAGTCTTTCCCGATAAGGCCTTGTTACAATAAGTGCATACAGATTTCACCTCATCACCAACTTGTATCCTCTTGAAATGATTCCACACATCAGATTTCAAAGGCCTTTTACATCCTAATTCCACCTTGCTGTCCGTAGCAGTACTATCATTTGCTGGAACCACTTGGTTAACCCTTGGAGTTAAAGTCTGATCAGTGGGAGAAGATGTAGTATGGATTGAGGTTTCAGGTGCATTTGAAGTATGGGTTGAGGAGGTTGTATTTGTCCCAAGGATTGAGGAAGTTTTCAGTGTAGCAGCATTATCAGCATCACTACTACACATAGTCTTAGATGTTTGAGATGGAGGTTGTGGCGGTGGTCCCATTGGGGTATGCTGCTGATCAGGAGATTTCTCCGCCGACATTTTCAGAACAAGCACAACAGCAAGCAACTAATTAAGCACATGGTTAGCTATACAAGTACAACTCATATAAGCACATGGTAGTGGTTGAAAAATCATTGCAAGTTGATCAACTTCCATGACAGTATGACACTAACACCTCAGTTGTTGGATTACTAGGAATAATATGGATACATACATACATACACACCACACGCAATTATACACACCACATACATACATACATACACACCACACGCAGTAGCTATACAAACAAGGAGATTTCTCCGCCGACATTTTCAGAACAAGTACAACAGCAAGCAACTAATTAAGTAAAACTTTGATCAAACAGAATTCTGAGAAAACATTCATGCATATACACAATTTAATCATCTGTATTTCTCAACAATATAAATCAAATCAAAGCATTATCTAGATTGGAAAACTTAATGATGGTTAGCTATACAAACAAAAATAAACGGCAGTAAACCTTGAAGTCGTGCGTGCGTGCGTGACTGAGTTTCGCGTGCACCTCTGCTGGCCTGTTCTGCTTCACCTTTGCTGGTCCACTTCAGCTTCACAATGACGGAGGAAGAAGAAAGGTAAGATTGAACATTGAAGTCGTGTGCGTGACTGAGTTTCGCGTGAACGGACTTGCGATGAGCAGCCACCGCGACAGCAGCTGCACCCACCGCGACAGCAGCTGCACCCACCGCGCCGAACTGCGATTGCGCTTGCAGCAGCTCGACTTCCGCTTTCTAACAGCGGAAGAAGAAGAAAGGTAAGATCGAATTGATTTCAGAAGCGAGTCGTTCGTGAGGCTTGAAAATTTCAGAAGCGTGGCTGCTGCTGTGCTGCACCTGCGTGTGTTTAGTTTAGGTAAGGGTTTTCAATTTCAAAACGGGTTGGGCTTGGGCTTGGTGGGCTGGTGTGTTGTGTTTGGTGGGCTGGTGTGTTGTGCTTGGTGGGCTGGTGTGTAGAGATTGGGATTAGGAATGATTAGATTAGATATTGGGTTAGGAATATGAAGGCTTGGGCTTCGCGGTTTTTAGGTAACGGATACCCACGGTCACGGATGGACCTTAACCGTAACCGTGACCGCCAGGTTAACGGTTTCCCTCAAACACCCATGACCGCGAAACCGCGGATATAATCCGCGGATTAAACCGCCACATGCGGTGTGGTTAACCACGGTTCACGGTTTTAACCAACCCGTTGCCATGCCTACTCCATAGGACATGCGGGAGCTCCCCGGGCCATTGCCTTTTGCGCTGCCGAGTCTCTTCTTCATCCTGTCTTTCAACGTTCGGTTCGACACTTCGACTTGCCCATTGCTCTGAGGGTGGGCGACCGGAGCAAAGTGTATTTTGATTCCGAATTCTTTGTTGAAGTCTTGGAACCTTCCATCTGTGAATTGGGTGCCGTTATCCGCTACGAGAACTTTCGGGCATCCGAACCTGCAAATGATGTTCTTCCAAACAAACTTTTGGATGTTGTCAGCCGTTATTGTTGCCAGTGGTTTGGCTTCTACCCATTTTGTGAAGTAGTCCACTGCCACCACGCATTACTTGAGTCCTCCGGGGGACATTAGTAATGCTCTGATTAAGTCGATCCCCCAGATGGCAAAGCGTATAGGGTAATCTGAAGATGTCACATACTCCGAGGGTATTCTCTGTATTCGGGCATGCTCCTGGCATTTCCTGCATTTGTTGACCAGTTTCCTAGCTTCTTCCTTCAGGTTCGGCCAGAAGAATCTTTGCCTAAGTATAACTGCAACTAATGCGACTGGCCTGATATGGGACCCGCAGGTGCCTTCGTGAACTTCTGTTAGAATGTCATCGGTTTCTTCTTCTCCTATGCATTTTTGCATAGGGGAAGAGAAACCCTTCTGGTATAGGTTGTCACCAATTATGACAAACTTACTGGATTTCCTCTGAATTTTTTCCGCGATGATGGGGTCGTCCGGGAGTGTTCCTTCGGTGAGGTACTTCCAATAAGGTGTTCTCCATCCCGGGATAAGATTGCATATCCGGATGAAATTGATACATGGATACGTCCTTTCTTCGTCATAAGAAGCTGATTTCGAGAGTTGATCAGCTTCGGAGTTAAGGGTGCGCGGGATTTTCTCGACACACAACCTCTCAAAGTCCGCGGCTAGTTTCTTGGCAACCTTGACGTACTTTTTGAGACTAGGCACCTTGACATCGTATTCTCCGTTCATCTGTTGGACCAGAAGGTTCGAGTCGCTGCATGTCTTTAGGGATCGGATACCAGCCTTCTTTGCCAGTTCTAATCCGGCGATCAAGGCTTCATATTCGACTGCGTTGTTTGTTACTAGAAAAGCGAATTGGATGGATTTGGTGGACCTCATTCCTTCAGGTCTTTTGAAAACTAGTCCGGCTCCTTGGCTCCTTGTCTGTCCGACCCCGAAGCCCCGTCAACGTACAGAGTCCAGACAGGATGGTCTTTGTTCCCTGGGCACTCATCCTCTGACTCTTGCGGTAATTCAGCTATGAAATCTGCCAACGCCTGTGCTTTGATCACTTTTCTTGGTCCGTACTTGATTTCGTATTCACTTAATTCGATACACCATTTCGATAATCTGCCAGAGTGATCTATTCGCTTCATGAAATCTTTGATAGGGACGTTACTCCATACGTTAATGGAAAATCCAAGAAAGTATGGTTTCAATCTTCTGGCTTAGAGGACCAAGGCATACACTACCTTCTGAATCATCGGGTAGTTAAGCTTGGCTCCATGCAGGGACTTACTGACGTGGTAGACCGGCCACTGTTTTCCTTGATCGTCTTCCTGAACGAGGATTGAACTTACGGCCTTTTCTCCGATCGCCAATTATACGATTAAGGGCCTATCCTCGGTTGGTTGCCGAAGGGTAGGCATTTCCAAGAGGTAAGCCTTGATTTCTTTCCAAGCCTTCTTGCAGTCAAAATTCCAATCGAACTTTTCTCGTTTAATTGCATTTTCTTCCTTTGATTTTTTCTCCCCTTTCTTTACGCCTATTCTTCCGGGTTTCGCACCTTCCTTGATCAGCAATTTGAAGAAAGGGCGGCACTTGTCCCCGTACTGTGATATGAAGCGACTGAGGGCTGTTATTCTTCCGAGAAGCCTTTGAACGTCCTTTATCGATGAAGGTGTCTTTGAGTTTAGCAGAGCTTTGATTTTTGTCGAATTTGCATCTATACCACGTTCGGATACTATGAATCAGAGGAATTTCCCCGCGGTTACTCCGAAGACACACTTGTTCGGATTCAACCGAAGACCATACTCCCGGATCTGACCGAATACTTCCTCAATATCCCAGATAAGATCGGTTTTCTCTCTGCTTTTGATAATGATGTCGTCTATGTATACTTCGAGAATCCTCCCTATCTTCCCGGCGAAGACTTTATCCATCAATCTTTGGTAAGTTCCTCCGGCATTCTTGAGTCCAAAGGGAATTCTAATGTAACAATGTGTGCCGGAGTCACTTATGAAAGATGTTTTTTCCTCATCTGTTGGGTTCATACGGATCTGATGATATCCGCTATAAGCATCGAGGAAGGAAAGCCTCGCATGTCCGACCATAGAGTCCACGAGCCTATCGACCAGTGGAGTTGGATATGAATCCTTCAGGCAAGCATCGTTCACATTCGTGAAGTCTATGCACATGCGTAGTTTGTCGATGACTCCCGCATAAGAGATTTGTTCTTTGATGAAAGCCCTTTTGAACGGCGCATTGTTTCTTTTCTTTTGTCTTATGGGTCTGGCGTTCGGATCGATGTGTAGGCTGTGTTGGATTACCTTCGGGTCGATCCTGGGCATATCACTTGGTGAGTAGGCGAATAAATCTTTATTTATTTGAAGGAGATTTACAAGTTTCGTCTTACTGCCCTCAGGCATGTCTTTGGCAATTTTAGTAGTTCGGTCTCCTTCCAGAACGACTTCTTCGCATGACATCTTTTGCCTCCCTCCCTCTGGCTAACATAGATCGAGGCGTCGCCTTCATCTGTTTCAAAGGTGACTGTGAGGTACTTCACGTCACTTCTCATATGAATTGCCCCCTGGGTTTCTCTCCCGATGATTGCGTTGTAGGCTGAGGGGACGTTAACGACCAACCATTTGACCATTAGTGTTGTGTACCGGGATTGCCCTTCGGGCCCAGTTCCTAGGAACATGGCTGGGAGATCAATGCACCCAAGTACCGGCAGTTTGTCTGGGCTTACTCCATAAGTTTCCTTTCGGACTAGGGTCAGCCTGGTCGACTTCAGCTTCAGCCCTTCATACGCCTTGGCGAACAGTACATTAGCGTTCGAACCGTCGTCACATAGGACCATTTTGACGTCTATAATGCCAATCCGGGGGTGATTATGAGCGGGTCATAATGCGGGAACCGTACCTCGGACCCGTTCGCACGCTTGATTCTCGAGCCTGGGTCTTCGTAACTTAGAGAAGCTATCTCCCTTGCCTTCCTCTTCCTTGCATTCGACTCCGGTAACCTGGGGTGGAGATTTCCTCCTCTTGTTTTTCTTGTCTGGACCCAGAGCGTCCCCTTCTACCTTCCCCTTTCCTCGAGAAGTTCCTTCATCAGAGGGCATCTTCAGGTACTCCCTCAGGGACCCCTTCTTGATAAGGTGTTCAATGTACCTCTTCAACTGGTAACATTGTTCGGTGTCATGTACGGTATCCTTGTGGACCTGGCAGTACTTGGAAGTATTGCGCTTTGCTTCCTCCGGCATGGTCCTGGGCCAACTAATGCTTTCGCTGCCTTGTCTCTGTAGCGCTGCGAGAATGTTGGTCCGGGTTGAGTTGAGGGGGGTGAAACTCGTGTTCCTCTCAAAGGGTTTCTTCTGCCCTCCGAAACTTCCCGGATGCCTGACGACCGTAGGCTTCGGGTTATCCCTTCTTTGTTCCTTGTTGTCCTTGTTATCCTGCCTCCCTTCCCTCTGGGACAGCAGCTCCTGCGCCAATCATATGCTCCTGAGTGACCGCATACATTTCCTTGACATCGTGACTTTCGCTCATACATTTCCTTGACATCGGATGAAGTTCTTTCGGGACAGCTCATGACGACACGGAGTTAGGGAGGAGAGAATTATACCAAGCCGATGTCGGAATTCGAAACACTTGCATAGCGCTTTCGTGAACACCATGATCCGGATGTTATCTTTGACTATCCCGAATTATGCTGGTAAATGATCCATCGTCGGGAGTGGCTTCATACTTGGGTTCCAGCTTACTAGAATTTCTCTCAACTTGCTCCAGACGGTGTAGCATTTGCCGGATAACATCGTCCCGGGGGTCACAAATTACTAATCTCTCGGGTCTTGGAGACAGCTCTCTTCGGTTCTCCATAAGGGATCTGGACCGATGTCGGCTCTGTCGGTCCAGAGAGAGAGCTTGTTGCGACGTAGATTGCCTGCTTCCGTGATTGGGTGATATCTGGTGTGATTGTTCATCCCACGGTCTACGGGATCGTTCTGGGCGGTTGTGCCGGTTACTCCGTTCTTCCTGGAGTACGATCCGAACTATTACTGTTACCCCCCCTCTGTGGAAGCTCACGTGATGCAGAACGCCAGGTGGCATAATGCGGGAACCGGACTTGGGTAACAGTAAACGGAGTCCCCTTGGTGTGGTGGTCCGAGCCCATTTGTTTAAAGATTTGTTGATCTGAGAGAGGTGTGTCAGAACGTAGTAGGAAGGTCGGAAGGGTTTGACCCTGAGTTTGACGGAGAAACCGAGAAATTCCAAACCTGAAACAACTTCAACCAAATACACTTCTACAACATGGATAGTGCAAAATTCAATCATATCCATCACCAGAACATATGCATCAAACTTAATCACATGATCCATGCTTTTCTTTCTACTACTGTTACTAACTTGCCACGCAAGCAAAAGAGATCATCTGAACACAATCACACATATATACATACGTAACAAGACGCGCCTTGCTCCCACTGAAATGGGCAAGCTCACGCCCCTGCTCCGCAGGCTCCAAAATACAACAGAACACGAGCAATCCTTATATATACATATGTGATGCAACAAATATACACACATGCATGCGTTTACATGTACAGAGCCCAAAACCTATTGTTCAGAGTACATACACACGTGGAGGGATCTGGTGCAACAAGATCCTGGAAACAAAACTCCACGTAGGACACCCGCTGCTGCTAGACAGATAACAGAAACAAAACCGTCAGTAAACTCATAATGTGCTCAAATAAGGGTCGGACTGTGCAACTGAGCAGAAATCTCAATCGAGACCACCCTTACAAACTCAGAAGACAAACTAAAACATAGTAATACATGAAACCAAAACACAAGTAAACACCGGAGAGATCTACTCTTCGGGTTTCTTATCACTTGAACCTGAAAAGGTAAACATATTTAAGGGTGAGTCCTCGATGAGAACTCAGTAAGGGTCAGACATAGGATAAGGTTTTTCAGAAATTCTGAATAATCTTGAGCTTTCACACCTGCACAAGAAAACACGAAAATACCAAATGCAAAACAAATATAAAAGTAATAATAATAACAACTCTGAACAGATCGGCAGACCTCTAAGGCTTTTAGCCTTACAGAAGAGGATTTTTCATAACAAACCGAATTAACCGATAAAATATATTTCCTGAGGCATGGTACCAGCCCGGGGTCCGGATTCCCCGCTGCCGTCAGAACAGAACAACATAACAAAATTAACAGAAAACTTACCAGACAGGGTATCCTATACCCTATACCTGCACACCTAAACCTATGCCATAAACTGAGTTCGGTATCACCGGGCCCCACCCTCAACTCGAACTCAGCCCCAATTAACCCTGACAAGCATATTATAATTATCCCAGAATGCAAAGTCAAGGAAAACTGAACCCTTACCAACTTTACCCGGAGGCAGGAACCTTTCCACTTTTTCAAACGGTTCAGACGTGAATTCGGCAGTACTTCGTCAGTTTTCTCGTACTCCTCCTTAAGATAAAATGGCATCTGAACACCCAAACAACACTTAGAACCCAAAATAATCCACCGACAAAAGTATCACAAATTTACCCAAATTTCAAACGCTCACGGTTTCCAACCGGAGCCACAATCACAAAAACTGATTTATAAGGAGTTAATTATTTCTCCTAAGGATCGATTTAACCAACTGACCTTCAAGATTTTGGTGAGAAATTGAGAGATCCCACTTTGGCTTCTGAAGTTTCGGCCATGCGCAGAGAAGAAAGAAGAATTCGTTTGCTTCTGATACTTCTCTCTTCTAATTACTATATATATACGTACTTACATATATATATATATAATATAATAATAATAATACTAACACCTTTCACACACTTCACTAACACGTACCTTTTCTTTCACCGCCTCTCCCTGCCGCTTTTAATTTTCTTTTTCTTTCTTTCTTTTTTTTTAAATTTATTTAACTTTTCTCGCAAAATGTCCATTTTACCCCCAAAAACGAAAATTCGTAAAATGGTCCGTAACACACGTACGACCTCAAAAGTGCTCAAAACTCTAAAAAATGAGGTCTAGATAAAATTTCGGGACCCGCTGATCCACAGAAAACATGACCCGCATGTTTAAAATCGAGCCCCGGTCTTCGCGGGAATCAACAAACGGCGGACATATGTACAAATATACATAAGAAATCACTTCCACACGTGGCGTTTGTAACAATCTCCCCCCTTAAGACTCTTGGTCCTCCAAGAGAAATTGATCCTTGAATATCAAAAGATGTAAATTCTCTCTTCAAATAAATTGGTTATGAATACTAACAAGCTCTAATATTCTACCATCCCTTAGGTTGTATTTAAAAGGAACAAGCTCTCCAATTGAACTTTATTTCACAATTAACCCTAAACAAGCTCTTAGGATTTAAATTGAAAATAACATTAAGAACTAGGAAAGTGACCAATTCCACCAAATAATACACAAGCTCGATTATTTAAAGTGGATGGAATATTCCCATCAACAATCACCACGACGATACATTGCATCAAGTGTGTCAATTTGCCTCTTTATTGAATCAAATAAACAAAATGAATTTACTGATCCAAAAAGCTATATCCATTCAATCAAAACATGACGTCAATGCTTTAATTAAACAGAATCTCAAAAGTAGCAGAGAATACTCGAATATTTGAAAGAAAATATTAAGAACAAATTCTCACAATTTAATCATGAATCAACCCTTGATAATCTTGGCTAGAAGAAATTAAATTAGCCACACATGGCTATAAAAGAATAACAGAAAAATATCATGAACGAATTTACCAATTGCAATAAAAGAAGATAGGTGCTGCTGCCGCTTTGTCTCTCTTGAAAAACTAATACGTCCTCTGTCGTAAAAAGAAGCCAGCCATTCCATTGTCCAAAACCTCAACTATTTATAACATAACTTCTAAACCTAGTAAATAAAGGAATCCTTAAGGATAATGGTTTCCTACCACCTTCAACCTAGTCACCCCCTTATGTTTCTACTTGCCAACCAAGGTCTTCCTCATTATATTCACATTTTGCTTCTTAGTCCAAAAGTTGATGTTGATTAGCATTCTAGTCCAAAATTCTTCTTTGTCCAATTTATAAACCTGAAAATAAATAAGGAATAAAATTCAATCATTTTAATATCAATCCAATAATAAATAGGAAAATTAATATAAAAATATATAGACAAAATTAGCTCTATCAAATTCTCCCACACCAAACCTTTGCTTGTCCTCAAGCAAACTAAATTCACTTACTACTTTTCGGACTTTCCAAATTCACCATCCCATATAAAATCCAATGAAACCAACAATCCAAATAAAAGCTTTTCATAGTGCAAAATATATCCATCAATAACAGTCACTAATCTAATAGCTTTTCATTGTAATCCAAAGATGCAAAATTTAGCACCCTCTCAAAGGTTTCACTCAATTCACTCATGTGTTTAGGCTGATTATAATAGAAAAGAAGCTCTCAAGCCATAACATAGAGTGAAATTAACCATAAGCTTGCAATTATATCAAATCTCCACCATCAAGTATGCATTCAATACAAGAATAAAGGGTACTTGATAGGGTTGTAATGTGGCTACGGTTAAGGGTATGGAAAAGGGATTTTATTGGGCTAGAATAATCTGTTGAGCATAATAAATGGATCATTAATTTCCTTGCACAAGTAACAGGGAGCAATTCTTCTAATGTAGAACATCACGCATCAATGGCTTCTTTGCCTTCTCTCTTTTTTTTTTACAACTATGGCAAGCTGATAAATGACCAACATAAATTGTCTTCTGTTTCTTGTTTTTTTTCATGAAAACCCGTGGTTTTGTTTACCTCACTTGGACAACTCCACCTTTCAACAATAAGTGCTCCCCTACTTCCAACACAATTTTTTTTCTTAATACAAATCCAATTTCTCAACAGATCATGGGTGGAAAGGATAATACAAGTGAAGGGATGGGTAAAAACTTTAAGGGTGATGAAAAGAACAATCTTAGGCTCAAGAGGGCTTACTAAGGAATATAATATAAGGGTGGGCATTTTAAGCAAGTCAAAATGGGTTATATCCTAATTACCCTTTTCATCTTTATATATGAATCCAAAATGTAGCCTCAAAATGCACATAAAAGCAAGTTCTAGAATTTCAGCTCAAATGTTGGCATCACTCAGAAAAGAAACATAACAAGCTGTAATGTCATGTTCAACAGCTCAAATTCTCACACAAAGCATGGTTATTTTGGTGCACTCATCTTGCATCATCATCAAACAAATCAAGCTGATTCATGAATGGAATTGATAAACATGGATTGACTAATATTACTTCTATTCATCAAATCAATTAAATCAGATCCTATAAGATATGAGAATATGTACTAATCTTTCCAAGAAGTAATATTTCAATCATTTTGAATATAAACAAGGCAGACCAAAACAGAAGCAAAGATGCTGCAATTTTAATTGATATGTAAATCCTCCCCCACCTAATTCTGCATTGTCCCTAATGTAGGAACAAAATAAAAATTTAAAGTATAAGTGAGGTGAGTGATACTTCCTGAAAAACTTGAGAGGGGTAGGTGAGCTTGGCTGCAAACAGATCTATTCAAGCAAAAACAGCATTTGAGCCATGAGGATAATAGACTCATGAATTCATAGGATTGCCAAACTTGCACCATTAACAACACATAAAACTCATCATCACAAAAGAATCCACTATCAGCAACACCAATGATAACTTTGACACAATTGAAGCGTCTACCGAAATAAATAAGTAAAATAAAATAAAACAATTTTTTTTATTATGATGGGTTGCCTCCCATTTAGCGCCTTTATTTAACGTCTTTGGCTAGACACCTAATTCAAATCAATCTCCATAATCTGGCTCCAAGTCAGCCACTTCAAGACTTCCAGCACCAACATTCAAATTTCTAAAATCAGTGCAAATCTTCCATTTATCCCATACTCGAATAGGAACAAACTCCAAATTACTCCTCTCATTTAATCTCCTAAAATCAATTTTAATTCTCCCACCATCCTCTTTTTGATCAAAATATGGAAAAACTAGACCAAAATCAAGCAACTTCATAATAAAGTTTTTCACTTCCTCAAAAATCAGAAATCTGTCAATATTATTGAAATTACTGTTTGAGTTCTTTCCATAAAGGGAGTCAATCACATCAACAACAAAAACAGAATCATGAGTAGAAGGATAACGCATGGCATCATATATGTTAAACTTTATTGTTTCTCCATCAAATTCCATAGTTAATATACCTTCAGCAACATCTATTTTTGTATTTGCGGTTTTCAAAAATGGTCTCCCTAAAAGAATTGGTACTGATTTACAAGAGTGATCTTCTTCCATATCAAGAATGTAAAAATCTGCTGGAAACACCAAGTCATTAACTTGTACCAAAACATCCTCTATAACTCCTGCAGGAAATGCATTGGACCTATCAGCCAATTGAATGACAACACCAGTTTCTTTAAGAGGTCCCATATTTAATGTTTGATAAATTGAGCTAGGCATGACATTTATAGATGCTCCTAGATCTATCATAGCTCTCTCAACTCTCAAATTACCAATCTTACAAGGGATAGTGAACATACCTGGGTCCTTACACTTTGGAGGTAACTTCTTTTGGAGAATAGCGGATACATTCTCTCCCATATGCACTGTTTCATCCCCTTTCAACTTTCTTTTATTGGTGCATAATTCTTTAAGGAATTTAGCATATTTGGGAACTTGTTTAATAGCATCAAGAAGGGGAATATTTACCTCAACTTTTCGAAATACCTCCAAGATCTCATTCTCCTGTTGAACTTTCTTAGATTTCTCCAATCTACTCGGGAAAGGAGGTGGGATAACCATTGGTTGTTTTGTTGGGGGTTGTTCTGAATTTCCCTTTTTCGGCTGCTCCACCTCTTTTTCTAATTCCTCTGCAGCATGATTAGACGCTTTGTTTGCTGCCCCTTTCAATTCTTTTCCGCTCCTAAGTGTTATAGCACTTGCATTTTGCCTCGGGTTCACCTCAGGTTGAGACGGTAGACGTCCAGAATTTTGACCTTCCAATTTTCCAACAGTAATGGCCAGCTGGCTCATTTGATTCTCCAAGTTTACTATGCTCGACTTCGTATCCTGTTGAAATTGTTGCACATTAGTAGCCAAAGCATTAACGATTTGTTCCAAAGACATACCTGACTTGGGAGGAGGTTCAGACACAGGAGCTTGTTGTCTTGGTTGAAAGTTAGGTTGCTGGAAATTGTTGGATCTCTGCCCATAACTCAGATTTGGGTGATCCCTCCACCCTGGATTATAGGTAGGAGCATGTGGGTCATATCTCCTCTGCTGGTATTGGCCTTGGAATCCTCCCACCATGTTAACATGTTGTTCCTCTTGGAGTGTTGGGCAACTATCAGTCGAATGGTTGTTGTTGGAGCAAATGTCACAAGCTTTCACTTGCTGATTATTACCAACTACAAAATTCTCCATCAAAGAAGTAAGTTTGTCAAGTCGATATTCAATGGAATTTGTGCTTACCTCATTTACCTTTCTTATAGGAGGATCTTGTCGAGTGCCAAATTGTTGAGTGTTGGCAGCAACTTTGTTGATTAGTTCCTTAGCCTGAGAAAGTGTCTTATCCACCAAAGCTCCACCGCTAGCTGCATCAACCATATTTCTATCAGATAACAATAAACCTTCATAAAAATATTGAATTAAGAGCTGATCTGGAATCTGATGATGTGGACAGCTTGCACAAAGCTGATTAAACCTTTCCCAATACTCGTAGAGAGTTTCTCCACTATATTGGCGGATACCACAGATTTCCTTTCGGATTGAAGTGGCTCTTGATGCAGGAAAGAATTTCTCCAGAAATTGTCTTTTCAGTTCCTCCCAAGTTGCAATTGACCCCGATGGAAGATAATACAACCAATCCTTGGCTTTATCCGTTAAAGAGAACGGAAAAGCTCGTAGCTTAATTTGCTCCTCGGTAACACCCTGGGGCTTCATGCTTGAACATACTATGTGGAACTCTTTAAGATGCTTATGAGGATCTTCACCTGCAAGACCACGAAAACTTGGCAGTAAATGAATTAAACCGGATTTCAGTTCGAAAGCTACCTCAACTTCAGGGAAATTTATGCACAAAGGCTGTTGGTTGACATCTGGTGTGGCCATCCTTCTCAAAGTCAATTCTGCAGCATTCATCTTTTGAGGCTCTTCAAAAAGTCTCCACAAATCAAAGGTTAGCTCAAAATTAGAACTAGAGGTAGAAGCAATTTTTCTCAGTTTTGCTTCTTTTCTTAGTCTCCTAGCAGTCCTCTCAATCTCAGAATCAAATTGTAATTTACTTGCACCAGAAGAAGAACGGGTCATAAAACAAAATTGATTAATGAAAATAAACAAGAGATAAATGAAAAAAAGGGAATAAAACCTATTCTAATCAAACTGTATGTAATTGGAGAAGAAAGCGATGTAGAACAAAGAAGCTAGCTAGCTCCACTAACTTCATCAAGAAACTTACCTGAACCGCCAGATTAATGCAAAAGAGGCAGCGGAGAAAAAAAACTTTCTGGCGAGATTACGAGGAACTCGGCAACAAAAGCTAGACTCGTGGGGCTGTGCTTTGGTAGTGCCGGACTTCAGTGGCAGGGGAGCTCAGCATCGGCAGGGGACAGGTTGTTGAAGATTTGAGTGGCTCGACGAACGCCTGAATTCACGGTGGCCAAATTGGCGGCACCGACTTCTCCGAAAATCTCTAAACGAGCAGATAGGGGCTGCAGCAGCACCAACTCTTAACACGGAGACGGGGATGCGAGCAAAGAACAACAACCGACAGCAAGAGTATTAAGAAGTTTCGCTCTCCAAGAACCGCTGATCGAGTAGAAAGAGGATCGCTGGATCAAACTGGTGGAATGAACGGCTGGGCTCACGGCTGTCCGATTCAATTTCAACGACTGAAAGAAAAAAAAACCTAAAAAATTGCCTAGAAGGGGGTCTCTCTATTGTAAACGATGAATGCAGTAGATAGAACCAAATGAAATAGATTTACGGGAAAAGAAATTTTTATAACTAGTCACTAAACAACAAATGAGGTAGTAATTAAAGCTACGAGATTCTTTTTGTTTTATTTTATTTCAATTTCTTTTTTAATAATTTAATTTTTTTTTGTAAATAAATGAAACAAGTGACAAAAGTTCAGATGAAATAATGACACCAGTCCCCGGCAACGGCGCCAAAATTTGGTGGGTGTCGAATCCGCCAAAAATAAATTCCTACTCCTGCAAAACAATTACTTGTAGATAGTGGTGAGTAAGGTCGTACTCCACAGGGACTAGCTGAATTATCAAATCTGAATTTCAAACAAGAAAAATAAAATTGGGGGATTTGTTCGTGAATTAATCTAAGATCTCGCAAGAAAAGAAATAGCAACAAGTCTAGTAGGAAAAAATATCAATGAGCAAAATTCCAGCCAAGATATATCTTAGTATTGATTCATGTAAATGATCCTTGAATATCAAAAGATGTAAGTTCTCTTTTCAAATAAATTGGTTATGAATATTAACAAGCTCTAATATTCTACCCTCCCTTAGGTTGTATTTAAAAGGAACAAGCTCTCCAATTAAACTTTATTTCACAATTAACCCTAAACAAGCTCTTAGGATTTAAATTGAAAATAGCATTAAGAACTAGGAAAGTGACCAATTCCACCAAATAATACACAAGCTCGATTATTTAAAGTAGATCAAATATTCCCATCAACAATCACTACGACGATACATTGCATCAAGTGTGTCAATTTGCCTCTTTATTGAATCAAATAAACAAAACGAATTTATTGATCTAAAAAGCAATATCCATTCAATCAAAACATGACGTCAATGCTTTAATTAAACAGAATCTCAAGAATAGCAGAGAATACTCAAATATTTGAAAGAAAATATTAAGAACAAAATTCTCACAATTTAATCATGAATCAAACCTTGATAATCTTGGCTAGAAGAAATTAAATTAGCCACACATGACCATAATCAATAAAAGAAAATTATTGGGAACAAATTTACCAATTGGAAAAGAAAGAAAGGAAGAGCTAAGTCTGCCGCCAATGCTGTTGTGAAAACTTGAAACGTTCTCCCTCTAATCAGCCGAAAACTAAACTATATATAACATAACAACTTTTAAACCTAATAAATTAAGAAATCCTAATAAATTAGGATTGTTGTTTCCTAAATTCTTTCAATTCAGGCCCCACTTGTATTTCTTTGCGAGCCGGCCCCTTCTCATCATACACTTCTTTGCTCCTTAATCCAAAAATTGATTTAGACTTGCATTCTAGTCCAAAATTCTTCTTTGTCCAATTTATAAACCTGAAAATAAATAAAGAGTAAAATCCAATCATTGTAATATCAATCCAATAATAAATAGGAAAATTAATATAAAAATATATAGACAAAATTAGCTCTATCAGCTTCCTTTCCAACCTGCTCAAGAATCTCATATTGACTGATATACCTTGGAGCTAACTTACCCCGTTTACCAAATCTGATTGTTCCTCTGATCGGAGCCACCTTAAGCCATACCTTATCACCTACCCGAACTCTAGATCTCTCCGACGCTTGTTCACATATGAGGTGGTTCTGTCGTTTGCAGACTTCAACCGTGTCTGAATTTTCTTAATCTTCTGCTTAGTTTCCTCGATAATTTCGGGACCTAACTCAACTCTATCTGAAGCCTCTACCTAACAATGAGGCGTCATACATTTCCGTCCATATAGAGACTCGTAAGGCGCCATGCCGATGGTACTCTGATAACTATTGTTATACGAGAACTCTGCCAACGGCAAGTGCTGATCCCAATCACCTCCGAAATCTAACGCACAACTTTGCAGCATATCTTCCAGAATTTGGATAACTCTCTCCGATTGTCCATCAGTCTGAGGGTGATACGCCGTACTCAGATGGATATGCATGCCTAATGCTTTATGAAAAGCATTCCAGAATCGTGCGGTGAAACGCGGATCCCGATCAGATACAATGGAGTCTGGTACTCCATGTAACCGCACAATTTCCCTGATATATAGTTGGACAAGCTTCTCCAATGAATCCATCACTCGGATAGGCAGAAAGTGAGCACACTTAGTTAATCGGTCAACAATAACCCAAATAGCATCGTGATGAAATCGTGTCATAGGTAAGCATGTCAGAAAATCCATCGTGATATTTCCCATTTCGTAACCGGAATGGGCAATGTCTGCAACGTTCCTGCCAGTTTCTGATGCTCAACTGTCACCCTCTGACACGTAGCACACTTCGAAACATAGGTGGCAATGTTCCTCCGCATGCCAGGCCACCAGAAGTGCATCTTCAGATCCTGGTACATATAACCGATTTCTGCCAAAATTTCGAGTGAGCATCTGTCAAAATTTCATCCCGGAGTGCTTGAATGCCGGGCACATATAACCGATTTCTAAAGTATAACAATCCATGTTTTTACTCAAACAACGGATGTAAATCTCCCTTACTCTCGCCCGATAGTTTCTTCAGTTCCGGATCCTTTCCTTGCGCATCTCGAACACTATCTAGCCACCCAGACTGAATAGTCAGTGTAAATACATGCGCCTCTTCCCAACGCCTCCATTTGTGCCATAAGCACGCTAGATCATCCTCCTTCTCCTTATGATCGGTGTCTCCGCCTCTGACCAATCCTGTATATTTTCTGCCTAGAGCATCCGCCACAGAATTACCTTTACCAGCGGTGTACTCGATGCTGCAATCGTAATCCTTAATATACTCGAGCCACCTACGCTGCCTCATGTTCAACTCCTTCCGAGTGAACAAGTACTTCAGACTCTTATGGTCGGTGTATATCTGAAATCTGCTCCCGAGCAAATAATGTCTTCACTGCTTCAGAGCATATATTACCGCGGCCAGTTCTAGATCATGTGTCAGATAGTTTTGCTCATGCGGTCGAAGTTGTCTTGACCCATAAGTAATAACATTATTCCCCTGCATCAGAACACATCCCAACCCAAATTGTGATGCATCTATATAGATAACATATTGTGCATGCGGATCCCGTAATATTAGAACTGGTGCGTTCATCAATTTATGCTTAAGCTCCTGGAAACTGCGCTTGCACGCGTCAGACCAAACAAAAGCTCGTCCCTTCTGAGTTAACTGAGTAAGAGGTGAGGCTAGAATGGAAAAGCCCTGAACAAACCTCCGGTAGTACCCAGCTAATCCCAGAAAGCTCCTGATCTCTCGCATATTCGTGGGTTGCTTCTAATCTTGTACAGCCTTGACCTTCTTGGGATCCACAGATAGGCCATGTTCTCCGATAATATGACCCAGAAAAGCAACCTCACGAATCCAGAACTCACACTTGGAGAACTTGGCATATAGCCGGTGTTCCCACAATGTCTGTAGCACTATCCTCAAATGATCCCGGTGTGCATCTTCATCCTTGGAATAAACCAGGATGTCATCGATGAATACCACAACAAATGAATCTGGGTAAGGGTGGAAGACTCTATTCATCAGATCCATAAATGCTGCTGGAGCATTAGTCAGACCGAACGACATAACCGTGTACTCGTAGTATCCATAACGAGTTCGAAAAGCAGTTTTCGGTATGTCTTCCTCCTTAACGCGTAACTGAAAGTATCCTAACCGCAGGTCGATCTTCGAAAAAATCTTTGCTACCTTCAACTGATCAAACAGATCGTAGATCCTAGGTAACGGATACTTGTTCTTCACTGTAATTGCATTTATCTTCCTATAATCGATACACAACCTGAGGGTTCCGTCCTTCTTCTTCACAAACAGAACCGGTGCACCCCATGGAGAAGTGCTCGGTCTAATGAACCCTTTCGCAAGTAATTCATCAAGTTGCTTCTTCAACTCATTCATCTCAACTATTGGCATGCGATAAGGGGGGACAGAAATCAGAGTAGAACCTAGTTGGAGCCGAATCTCAAACACAATTTCCTGCTTTAGTGGTATCCCTGGAAGATCCTCAGGAAACACCTGCGGAAAATATCTCACAATCGGAATTTTCTCCAACTCCATTCTGGTATCTGCCGGATTTAATTCATAATATTCCTCTTCACTCACCACATTCACCTGATCCCAAACCTTAAGTTCCATGCTATGTTTCACGACTTCAATGTCCGGCGTAATAGATAGAGGTAATACCTCCCCAGATATCATAATCTGCCGCTGGGCACAATCAATCTACACAGAATTCTTGGATAGCCAATCCATCCCAAGAATCACATCTTCGCTATATCCAAAACTAATAGATCAGACAAAATATTGTGTCTCCCCACCGTCAAGACACAATCCCGAGCTAGCTCATTCGAGAACAGATATTGACTTCCAACAGTTAGATAATTGCAGAGACTCGCCCTGTTCGATCTTTAACAGATCTATCTTTAAAAAATAACGTACCTTTCAGTGCTCCCTGCCGAACCGACTCGCCCTGTTCGATCTGAAAAACTCTGCCGGCTCGAGGCTGCTGTGAAGATGGGAGTGGTGGTCGTGGAGGCTGTCGTGAACATCTTTGAGGCGTCCTGCGCCCCCTGTGCGTATTAGGCTGAGGTTGAGACTGTGGAGGCGGTGCCCGAGGAAAACTGCGAGACTCCTGTCTCGGCATCTGAGGGCAATCGCGAATCTAGTTCTCTGTGGACCCGCATCGCAGACATCGACCGGATCCACGGTAACACGGTCGACCAGGGTGGAATGTCCCACAGCTCTTACAGGGAAGTTCAGATGGTGATGCTGCTACACCCTTTCCCTTCTCGTTCGGCCCAGCCTTAGACGATTCCCCGGTACCCCTGAAAAATCTCTGTGATCTCTGAAATCCTCGACCTCGTGCACTCTCCCGAGGTCGATAAAGAGACTCTTCCTGCTCCAGAAGTTGAGCCTTCTGGACAGCTTCGCGGTAGGTGGCGATGCCTAATGGTCGCAACGCCCATCTGATATCGGGGCGCAATCCCCATATAAACCGCTTTGCCTTCTGCTCCTTAAATCCATAGTACTGGGGAACAAACCGAACCAGACGATCAAATTCTAGTTCATACTCCTGTACGGTCATGCTACCTTGCTGCAGATTGTTGAACTGTCTCTGGCGGAGGTCTCCGCATCACCGATGTAGTACTCAAGGAACAATCGGGAAAACTCCTCCTAGTCTATCCCCGGATCTTGCTCTTCTCTATGCTCATACTCCACTCTCCTACCACTGTGTACACTCCTCCACCACTGATCTGCTTGCCCGACCAAGTTGTACGTAGCTAAGGATACCATGGTAGTGGAAGGCAACTGTAACATCCCAAGTGTCTTCTCCATGTCAGTAAACCAAGTCTCCGCTGTTTCGGGTCCTCCTCTACCATCAAACTTTGTAGGATTCAGATGCGGGAATCGTTCAAGCAACCTGACTTCTCCTGATCAGAATTCCTGCTGATTATGTCGCCTACGAGACCTGCAAGAACTTTCTGACTCATCATAATCATCATCCCTATGTCATCGACGATGTCAATGACTCTCATCATCCCGGTGCCAATCCTCCTTAGAACGATTAGACCTGACCTCACAGTCAACCTCTGATCGTACCCTCCTAGCCCGAGGTTGTCGTCTCTCTGCATCCTCCTCATCGGTACTCTCCCCCTCCTCCTCCTGTAATGAAGTACTAGTTTGAGCTGTGGCACGTGTGACGGTGTTCTCCTCGCTCAGCACCTGCTGAACCCTCGGAACTCCTCGAGCCACTACAGGCAATAATGCGATGACTATATCTCTGATCTGCTTTAATGTCTGTGCAAAGTCGGGAGGAGCCTGTTGTTGTTGTTGTTGAGGGTGTTGTTGCTGCCCTGAATCCTGTTGTTGCCTGACATTTCTTAGAGGGTCGGGATCTCTGTCCCGCTCCTCCTGATCTCTCTCTAGCGGCGAGTATTAACCATGGTTCCTGTAAATTCACATATATAGAGAGCACATACAAAACGGTTAAGTATCTAACAGAAGCTAGCAGCGGTATTTCTATAGGCTCTGTAATGTAAATGGAATGCATAACGAATAGCACCTAATCTCAGAATCACATATGCATATCAGACACACCCACATTTATATGACTTTCATGGAACAATGAAACTTATCATTGTAGGAAAAATATCAGAAGATTTCACTCTGATCTTCAACCTTCCCTGATATCCTGATCCAATCCTGTACAGTACGTCTCGAAGGACCGCCCCCTGCTCTGACATGCCTTCCAAAATTGTTCAAGTAAGGGGGTGGCCAGACCCCTTATCGAACAACCCTAGAATTCAGTAGCAGAACAGTGGGCCGCCCAATCAAGCTCGTACACAGAACAAAAGTCCAGGTGTGGACTAGACAAGGCTCAGAACACAACCCCTGCTTGACCATCGTATCTGAATAAACCTGCTCTGATACCACCTTGTTACTGTTACCCGCCCTCTGTGGAAGCTCACGTGATGCAGAACGCCAGGTGGTGTTGTCACGACCACCCTGCCCGGTTGCGGAGGCGGGGCCAACCGCGACGTACGGAAGCGGAAGCTACGGCGGAAAGCGCGGTAACGGTGCTATCGAAACCCGCTACGTGTAGCGGTCCCATGACCCGGCCCGCAATAATGGAATGGTCGTACTACGACCTGCAACCTACAGAACACATACATTGCAAGTATACAAAACAACTTAACAATAAAACATGCAGTTCATGGAATACCTTTCATTACTCATGATACCCAAATCACGGAAACCATTTCGTACATAAAACCAATATAGGCAAGTCGGGGCTCCGCCCTCGACTCAGAAGACAGATACAGAATCATCACATAATCCAGAACATACGTCAAATATAGTATCATGATCCGAAATACATGCATGCATCTACACCTACAGAGCCACCAAAGTAAACCTTAGAATACCTAGGTGCAGGATCCGGAAAACCACTCGCCCAGAAGATTCCCGCACGAGGTACTGCTGCTGCTGAAACCAAAACAGAAAGTATCGAGGATCCCTAGTCCGCCGGCTGCTTGTCAGACCGACCTGAAAGGTGGTAAACAGAAAGGGGTGAGTCCTCGTGAGGACCCAGTAAGGGCTGAGGTAAGATACAGTTTGTACAAGTGCTACTGAACCGAACCTGCAAAACAGAACGAGCACAAACACAGATATATATACGTATGCATGTATGCAAAGTCAGAGGTGAGCCGGAACCCATCATACGCGGTCCAACCGCCAGAATGACCCAAAACGACAGCCCTCTCTAAGAGGTCAGAATATACATAAAATAACATAACAGAAGCACGGTACCGGCTGGGGTCGCGATCCCCAAACTGTCGTAGGGTCACAGAAGTATACCTGCACTCCCGGTGCGTGTATACGTAAAGTGTCGGCACCCTCCAGTGCGGACACACAGAACAGAATATCAGCACTCCCGGTGCGGATACAAACAGAATGTCGGCACCCTCAGTGCAGACACTACAGAACAGAACCAAGGAGCACCTGTGGCCTCTAAGACCATCCGGGTCTCGTCACAGAACAGAACCACATAATAATACATATGCAAAACAGAACAGAATATACCAAAACACACAAGTATAAATATCGGCGCCTAGCGCGGATATACAGAACAGAATATAAACCCGTGGCCTCCAAGACCATCCGGGCCTTAAAGCAGAACAAGCTACAAACAGTATCCTACCATGTGACTGGTCCCGGGATCACCGAACCACCGTCCTCAACCCGGAACCCGCCTCAACTAAACCCGGTATACATAATGTCTCATTCCAAAATGCAAAACGAGAAAAGTTGAACCCTTACCTCAGACAAAAACCGCTCCGCAGCACAAACCCCGGGAAATCCCGGCTCCCGGCCCGAAATGTGTAAACTGAACTCTGATGGTCTCACACTGCTCCACCAACGCAGAATTAAGCAATGATTTAAGCCCAAAACCTTGATGTTTCCTTGCCAAAAATGAAGAACACCATGGAGAGCTTGAGGGAGGAGAAGAATGGCGGATGGAGAAGAAGGAAGAAGAAGAAGAAGAAGAAATGAAAGAAAATAGGTTTTTTTCTTCCTTTTATATTTTCCTTTCTTTTTTTCCCTTTTCTTTCCACCTTTTATAAAATAAGGACAAGTGTCCCTTATCCTCCCCTTTATAACCGACTTCAGCCTCCCTTTACCCAAATAATTGCTGACTTTAGGCTAAATTGTAACTTAGTCCTCTAACTTTCCAAATCTTTGCAATTTAGCCCCAAACACAACTTTCCAACCCCAATTGAAACCAAAACTGAACAGAACCTCAGAATATCATAACACACCCAAAACCTGTTTCCAAAGTCCATTTGCAAATCCCGAGTGTCCTACCGGGCCCGCTGAACCCGCGCAAATCCCGACGTGCGCGTGTGTCGACACTGAACCAAAATCCCGTCATGCCAAAATTCCACAAATATTACCATAAAATCCGTCTTAAATTATAACATACCTTACCCTAGAGCCGTCGGAGAAATTCCATCCCGAGCCCCGGGAGTCGCCCGGGACCGAACGTCCCCACCCAAAAATTATACTCTGTAAAAACATCCGGGACGTTCCCACTATTCCAAATATGCAGACGGTTTCCCAATCCGAGGTTCCGGGAGCGCTACCGAGCCCGCTGTACGTCCCGAGACAACCCCACGGCCCCGAAAATTATTTTCGGCGAAAATGTCCGGGGGACCCACACGACCTCAAATCCCGAAGGATTCCCAGAAACAATTCTTAGATAAGTTTCGGGAGCCGTCTGACCGTCCAAAACCGTGACCTGCAGGCGAAAACCGAAGCCCCGGGTCACCCGGGTCACAACCCGCTCGGGGTGACCGTAACAGGCGTAATGCGGGAACCGGACTTGGGTAACAGTAAACGGAGTCCCCTTGGTGTGGTGGTCCAAGCCCATTTGTTTGAAGATTTGTTGATTTGAGAGGGGTGTGTCAGAACGTAGTAGGAAGGTCAGAAGGGTCTGACCCTGAGTTTGACAGAGAAACTGAGAAATTCCAAAACCTGAAACAACTTCAACCAAATACACTTCTACAACAGGGATAGTGCAAAATTCACTCATATCCATCACCAGAACATATGCATCAAACTTAATCACATGATCCATGCTTTTCTATCTACTACTGTTACTAACTTGCCACGCAAGCAAAAGAGATCATCTGAACACAACCACACATATACACATACGTAACAAGACGCGCCTTGCTCCCACTGAAATGGGCAACCTCACGCCCCTGCTCAGCAGGCTCCAAAATACAATAGAACACGAGCAATCCTTATATATACATATGTGATGCAACATATATACACACATGCATGCGTTTACATGTATAGAGCCCAAAACCTATTGTTTAGAGTACATACACACGTGGAGGGATTTAGTGCAACAAGATCCTGGAAACAAAACTCCACGTAGGACACCCGCTGCTGCTAGACAGATAATGAAACAAAACCGTCGAGTAAACTCATAATGTGCTCAATAAGGGTCGGATTGTGCAACTGAGCAGAAATCTCAACCGAGACCACCTTTACAAACTCAGAAGACAAACTCAAACATAGTAATACCTGAAACCAAAACACAAGTAAACACCGGAGAGATCTACTCTTCGGGTTTCTTATCAGATGAACCTGAAAAGGTAAACATATTTAAGGGTGAGTCCTCGATGAGAACTCAGTAAGGGTCAGACATAGGATAAGGTTTTCAGAAATTCTGAATAATCCCGAGCTTTCACACCTGCACAAGAAAAGACGAAAAATACAAAATGCAAAACAAATATGAAAGTAATAATAATAGTAACTCTGAACAAAACGACAGACCTCTGAGGCTTTTAGCCTTACAGAAGAGGATTTTTCATAACGAACCGAATTAACCGATAAAATATATTTCCTGAGGCATGGTACCAGCTCGGGGTCCGGATTCCCCATTGTCGTCAGAGCAGAACAACATAACAAAATTAACAGAAAACTTACAAGATAGGGTATCCTATACCCTATACCTGTACACCTAAACCTATGCCATAAACTGAGTTCGGTATCACCGGGGCCCACCCTCAACTTGAACTCAGCCCCAATTAACCCTGACAGACATATTATAATTATTCCAGAATGCTAAGTCAAGGAAAACTGAACCCTTACCAACTTTACCCGGAGGCAGGAACCTTTCCACTTTTTCAAACGGTTCAGACGTGAATTCGGAAGTACTCCATCAGTTTTCTCGTACTCTTCCTTAAGATAAAATGGCAGTTGAACACCCAAACAATGCTTAGAACCCAAAATAGTCGACCGACAAAAGTATCGCAAATTTACCCAAATTTCGAACGCTCACGGTTTCTAAAGGGAGCCACAATCACAAAAACTGATTTATAAGGAGTTAATTATTTCTCCTAAGGATCGATTTATCCAACTGACCTTCAAGATTTTGGTGAGAAATTGAGAGATCTCACTTTGGCTTCTGAAGTTTCGGCCATGTGCAGAGAAGAAAGAAGAATTCGTTTGCTTCTGATACTTCTCTCTTCTAATTACTATATATATATATATATATATATATATATATATATATATATATATATATATATATATATATATAATATAATAATAATAATAATAATAATAATAATAACACCTTTCACACACCTCACTAACACGTACCTTTTCTTTCACCGCCTCTCCCTGCCGCTTTTAATTTTGTTTTTCTTTATTTTTTTAAACTTTTAACTTTTTCCGCAAAATGTCCATTTTGCCCCCGTAAATGAAAATTTGCACAATGGTCCGTAACACACGTACGACCTCAAAAGTGCTCAAAACTCTAAAAAATGAGGTTTAGATAAAATTTCGGGACGCGCTGATCCACAGAAAACATAACCCGCATGTTTAAAATCGAGCCTCGGTCTTCGCGGGAATCAGCAAACGGCGGACATATGTACAAATATACATTAAAGTCACCCCGCACGTGGCGTTTGTAACACGGACTGCCTGATCAAGGTCCGGGTCCAGGTGTCGGATATCGCTCCGACAGAGGCTAGAGGTCAGCCGTAAGGAGGTGGCTCCGTGAGTTGTCTCTTTAGAGGAACTCCGGTAACTGGGATCGGCCGTGCGGCCATCGGTAGAGCCTTCCCCTTCTGGTTTGGATAGGTGGGAACGGGAGTGAGCCCCACGCTCCGTTAAAAGAACTCGGTGTTGAGGACGTCCACGTTTCCCACAGACGGTGCCATTTGGTGGCGGATCTGTTTGGGTAGCCGCCACGTTCCGGTTATGTTGACGTGTCCTGACATTAGCTGATGTCATCGAGTTAATTCGGAATTTGTGAAGGCAAATTAGGAGAAATAGAGGGTGGTCCTCTGTTTGTATTTAGCGGGTGTTTGCAGATTCCGGCGACACTGGGGAGAGTCTTTGTTAAACGTTACCCTTTTAGGTGTGGATAATGAATGCATTTATAGTCCAAGGTCAGAGTGGTATTATTGTAATATTCCAATATAGTGTGATAGTGTGTCAGAAGAGCACGTGTCTTTAAAACGTTCGGGAGTATAGTTCGAGAATCCCCTTGGTATGTTCGGGCCTATTATGTTAGGTGATGTTCTTGTGCGGGATTATGAATTTTTTAATGGGGCCCTTATTTTGGTCTATTATTTGGGCCTTTTTCTAGGCCTTTTTTGGGCTTTTTATGTAGATTGGGTCTGGCGGCCATCAATAACGAAATTTAGATTCATTTTCATTTTAAATTCATTTTGATTAGATAAATAGTTAAATATAAATAAAATAAATTGATACGAAATTTAAAATAAAATTAGTGCAAATATGATATCAAAATTAAAAGATCCATTAATATTCTTAATCTGATATAGTCATTAAAATATGGGTAAAGTGCGCCGTTAGTCCCTTATCTTTCACTATTGTCTTAAATAGGCCATATTTTAAGATTTTGCCCTACTGAGGTCCCTTATCTTTCATTTTCATTGCATACCAAGTCCTTCTGTTAGTTTCTCAGTTAACTCTGTCGTTTAATGTGTACGTGTGAAATAAAGAACAATGAATTTACAATTAAACCCACTACTCTTAGGCCACATCATCACTCCTTAAAACAAGTGGCAATTAAGGGTACTTGTGTTGTAATTGGGCGGGATTTAAAGGAGAGGGAGTATAGAGTCAAAGATAAAGGCATCAATTCTGATAGATATTGTGGAGATATCAAAGATGTCATCGGCGACCGGTGAGTGGAGAGATTTGGGCTATCGGCCACATCTATGCAAGTGTGGTCTAGAGACAAAGCTAGTGATGTCGTGGACAAGAGAGCATGCCGGCCGTCGATTTCTGGGCCTCCGAAATTATGGGGTAAGGTGCTCAGACCCTTGAGTTTCTTGGGTTTGTTTGGATATTTAAAATGGGTTCATCTATTGATCCTGCGAGTATGTTATAGGGTCCTGGGTTTTGTGGGTTTCAGGTGTGGTATGACGAACCCACACCTGATCGTCTGAGAGTTATTATTCACGGACTCCTGAAGAACTTGAATTTGAAGGAGAAGGAGTCTTTGTTGAGGAAGAAGAGTGAAGAAGCTGTGAAGTTTAGATCTTAAGCATGGATTTTGAAGATTGTTTTAGTTGTTTCTTGGATCTTCTTGTTCTGGTACTGTAAATTGAAGTGATGATGGAGTGATGTATCGTTGATTCTAAATGTTTGATGAATCTTCCTCTTCCTCTGGCATTGTAAGAAGCTTAGATCTGAAGTTGGTTGTAGTGGTGTTGTAAGGATATTTGAAGTAATTTGTTATTGTCTGTTGTCCCGATCGAATCCCAAGAAGTAAAACTATCGTCCTATTTAGGTCCTATTGGTAGAAGTATTATCCTATTGAGGTCCTAAAGGTCAAGGAAGTGTCCTGTATAAGTCTCAATTTGTCATGTATAAGTCTCAATTCAATCTGCTTAACACTTGTAATCTCAATTCAATCTTTTTAAACAAACTGAAACATCTAGAGCATCAACATCAGCATCTACAATATATAATCAAGCATTCAAAATATAGAAACCAACCATAGCTAAATGACCAACCTAGCTAAATATAGCATCTACGATATATAATCAAGCATTCAAAATATAGAAACCAACCATAGCTAAATGACCAACCTAGCTAAATATACCAGCCACATATTCACATATCCACATGAACAGTTTGGGGTACTAAAGTCTACTTCACATCAACCACTTCTTCACATTCAAAATACAGATCTACATGAAGGAAAGGGATGGACATTCCAAAGTCCATGTGGTGGCCTCATTGTTGAGTGATTCTTCTATCTACCTCCTACTACCACTTCTCCCTCGTCTTGGTTGTAGTTTTTCCCTCAACCTTGTGCGCTGTTGTTGCACGAAAGTATTGGTTGCTGGCAGACTTGTTCCTCTTCCTTTTTGTGATCGCTGTAAAGTGGGAAGATGCAGGAAAGAGTTAAGTACAAAAATGCAATTATAACCGGAGCAATAATGTTAAGAACGCTACATCAGTCTGTTTTCTTAGGTTGATGAAAGCATTTCCCTGGGAGTTTTGAGGGTTGTAGGATCCATCTTGTTGGTGTGGTAGCCTATGTCAAACAGTTACAACCAATTACACTGTTACAGTCACCACGAGAGGGTGGTGACTTCTGTGTATCTCGGGGCTCCGTTTCAAGCATGTGGTCCATGTCTTCGGTTGGTCAGACAGCTCCCGGATCTTTTCTAAGTAGCATTTTTTGGAATGCTTTTATATTTTTAAGGTCGCACGAGTCAGCCGCACCTTTCTGCGGAAATTTTTTTTCGGGGGCGGGACATATTTTCTGTCGATCAGTAAGCTCGAGAATTCTATACGAGCATATAAAAGTGATTTTTCAACATATTTGAGGTCATACGAGCATTCCACATCCTTCCGCGAAAAATATTTTTCAGGATTGGGACGTTCGTTCTCGGGCGACGCTCGGGGCTCGGGATGAATAATTTGTGACAACAATGATGTGCGGTGTGATATGACTCGAGATGAGTAATGCGGTGATAACCGAGCAAGGACACATGATAAGATTATTTGATCAGGCAATCAAGCACACACGTCGAGATTTACTCGGGTGAAGTTGGTGCGGGATGACATTTCCACACTTAGGAACTTTTCGGTGTTGGCTTGGTGTGTGATTCACCTAGGTGACTAAGGTGGTGAGTAAGATGTGTGTGTCATAAAGAAATAAGGTGAGAATTAGGAAGAAAAGCATTTTTGGCTCACTTTCTCTCTTCTCTCAACCGTGAACACTTCTTCTTTCTCTCTACCTCTCAAGTGTTCATCTTTCAAGGGCTTAAGGAAGGATTAATCTTGGTGTTAAGCTTGAGGTAAGCTTGTTTCTTCATGAGTTTGGTGCGTTGAAGCAAGGTTTGTGGTTGGAAACCTATGTTGGAACCGAATTCATGTTAAACCCTAGCTACATGTTATGTTCATCTTCTTGCTTCAAGCTTTGAGTATGTTGTTCTTGGCATGATGTGGTGTAGGAATTAAGGTTTGGATTATGAAAGAACATCATGGTTTGGAAAATCCTAATTTGGGCGAATTCTTACCTAAACCCTAAGTATGTTAAATTGATGTCATCTTGATTCATGCTTTGGATATGTTGTTCCTAGCATGATTAGGAGTTGATATTAGGGTTCAATTTGAAGGTGAACATGTTGGGTAGAAAGTACCCAAATGGTCGAATTCTTTAAGTATGAATGGGTATGATTTTGGGTGATTAGGGTGAAGTATGTTAGTAAGCATGCTTGGAATGTTTAATTGTTGAATTAAGCATGTGAATGGAACCCTAATTGGATTGAAATGGAGTTTGGTATAAAACGGGGGTTAAGGACGAAAGTAAGGAAGGGTAGGGTTATGGTTGTGGTGTGTTTCGGGGATGTTTTGGTAGTGAAATGGTATCGGGAATGGAAGTAGGTAACAAACGATGTTCGGAACGTCGTTTTCTGAAATTGTGGACATAACCGACCTACTTGCTTGTTTGTGTAAATGTTGGGAAGTAGGATGTGAATGCCTAGTTGTGTATGTTTAAGTATAAACATCAATGTTCTAACTCGGTTTGAGAATCCGAGCTTTCTTTCTGTGGAATTTTGCGGGAAAGTGCGGGAATGAGCGGGATTAGTTCCCGGGGCTCTGGACGGGTGATTTCTGACTTGTATGTGGTTGTTCAGCTTGAATCAGCAGTGGTGGAGTAGTGCAGGACTTCAGAAGTCACACTACCGCGTTTCGGGCCGAGCTTCGGGATATTCCCGGGATTTCACTGCAGATCGGTTTTAGTAAGGTAAGGGTTCAACTTCTCTTGTTATACATTCTGGGAGGGATATCATGTATATCGGGTTTAGTTGAAGCGGGTTCCGGGTTGAGGACGGTGGTCCGGTGATCCTGGGACCAGTTATATGGTAAGGCCCGGGATGGACTCGGAGACCTCGGGTTCTTCTTCGGTATTCTATATCTGCACTGGGTGCTGATATTCTGTATATACCTTGCGGTATATTCTGTCTGTTGTATACCCTGCGGTATACTATGTCTGTTATATACCCTGCGGTATATTCTGTAACCCTACAACAGTTAGAGGATCGCAACAATGGCTAGTACCATGCCTCTGTTAGCTTCGGCTTCTGACCTCTTGGAGAGGGTTGTCATTCTGTTGATTTTGTTTTATGGGTCTCTGGCGGTCTGCACCGCGTCCTTCGGTACTCTGGCTAACCACGTCCTTCGGGACTTTGTTTATTTTTTTTGGTTATATATATATATTTTTTTGATTGGGTGGTTATATATATATATATATATATATTTTGTATATGTGTTTTTGTGTTTTCTTTGTTTTGCAGGTACCCGCACACTTAGCTTGCATATGCAACCTGTATCTTACCTCGGCCCTTATTAGGTCCTCCCGAGGACTCACCCCTTATGTTTACCACTTTTTAGGTTTACCGGACAAGCAGCCGGGAGACTAGAGTTCCGTGGTGCTTTCTAATTTGTAATCAGGTATCTGCAGTTCCGACACGGAACTTTTGTTAAGTCTATAGGGTAGTTTCGGTAGAGGTTGTAGTCTGTTTTCAGACTTATGATTTTATGCTAAGTATATCATATGGGTTTTACAGTTAACTGAGTTCTCTCTTCTGTTGGTGTGTTAGCAGCAGCAGTGGTACTTGCGGAGATCTTCTGATCTCGGAGTTTCACCTAGATCCCGCACTTGGGTATTCTAAGGTTTTCCTTGGTCGGCTCTGTAGGTGTATATGCATGCATGTCATCTGTCTGAGCATGTTATGTATCCTAGATACATTCTGCTTTTGTATATATGTTTTGGATACTCTGTAGGACCGGGGACTCGCCCATGACAGTGGAAGGCGGGACCCGAGGCATGATCATATTCTGATGTGTTAGACACATTCTGTATATGTATGATTCTGTGGATCTTATGAATGATGTTATCCATGAACTGCATGTTTGGTGATGGTTGAGTGCTCGCCTATTTCATTGGGGCGAGGCTCGCCATGGATAGTTAGGGTTTATACTGTATACTTGCAATGTTTGGAAATTGTAGGTTGCGGGTCGAAACACGACCGAAGGTTATAAGCGCACAACTCTGTCTGCATACTCCATGAGCAAAGTGTTCTCAGGCACCGAGCCTTCGAGAAGGAAACTTTGCGGTCCGGGTCACGGGACCACCACACTCAGCGGGTTTCGGTTGTACCGACCGCTTCAGTTTCCGTTTCCGCCCCAGCTTCTGCTTCGGCCATCGCGGGATGGCCCCGCCTCCGCAACCGGGCGCGGGCACACCCGTGACATACACTTTTCATCTCACATTTCATTGTGGATAAACTTAAAGTGAAAGAGAACTTACATTAGATTTCTGCTTCTTTTGCTTTCTACCTCTAGCGTTTTGGATAGGTATTTTCCCCCTTCCATTCTGCCTCCCACTTCCCCATGAAGCAGTTGTTGATCCAGTGTTAGGAGCAGCCTTACAGGTCCTCATGTTATGGCCAGAGTGTTTACAATTTGAACATGTAACAGACTGTCTAGTCCTTTTCATCCTCTTGGCTGATGGCTCTTCACCTTCTTCTCTTATTCTCTTCATCTTTGGCCTTCCCCTTTTTGCCCTTTTTTTATTGGGTGGCTTGACTGCTCCAAAGGTTGTTTCTTCACAATCTGAATCATTGAACCCTGGGTTTAAATCAGACTCATCTGAACTAGAGTCTTCATCAACCATGTTCAGGTGCCTCCATCTTTTCCTCTTCTTTTCAAGTAATCTTTTAACACTCTCTGCCTGAATCACCTTCATCCTTGCATTAAACTCCGCTTCAATTGTTGATTTTCGGATCGTCTTTAACATGTTTGTCATGCTTACATATTACATGGATACTACATTTAAGTAATAGCACGATGTGTTTCTTCCATAATCATGCCTTATATCCATTAGCATCATACAGAGAACCTAGCATGATACTAATGGCAAAAAAAACTTAGCATGATACTAAAGAAAGAATTAAGGGTGTGTACCTTTCTTCTGGATGCTCCAACCTTCTAAGACTTCAATGGAGGATGGACTTGGAAGTGCGCTAAGGAAGCGGACAAGAAGTGAAAAGCTTTTTGTGAAGTTCCACCCACAAACTCTAAGTAGAATGCCTGCAAAAGCTTATTGAGAGAGAAGAGATGAGAGGCAATGCTGCCAAAAGGGACATGTCTCATGCCTTTTGCCTTTTCAATTAAGTAATTAATTAGAAAAGGAATAAATGAATAATTGTGTCTAATAGGAAATTAATTAACTAATGAATTAATTATCCAAAAAATATGGTGAAGAGGCAAGAGAGGTGACCCATGCCCCTTGCCCATTCGGCCATGGGACATGAGACATGTCCCTTTGGTCGAATGGTGCAAGGCATGGGGTGCATCCCCTTGCCTGGAGGCACCAAGGGCGAAGGGGCACTCACACCACTAGGCCTATGGATGGATGGGTGCAAGGCCCCCTTTAGGGTGCCCTTTCGGCACCCAGGGGTGCTACGCACCCTTAGGACATGGCCGAAGGTGTGCTTGGCCCTTTGGGTGCCTCTTCGGCACCTTTTCACCAATTATGCACCTTTCCGCCAAGAGACACATCTCTTTACCAAAAGGTGCCTAGACACATTTGTACTAAGCTCACATAGAGCTAGTCCAAGACATATTAAACCATTCATTGAGCTCCTTTGAGCTCATATCAGCTCACTAAGAGCAGATACACATCTCTCTAGCTCAAACACTCAGATTGAGCCGAGTTGAGCTGTGCTTAGCTTCGTTTAGCTAGCCCAGGTCATCTTGGTGCACAAGAATTCTAACATCAACATCGGTGTCTGATGAATCCTCAATCACCCTTTCTTTACCTTTACTTGAGATTGGTGACTGCCTATCATGTTCAGATCCTACAGTTTCAACATTGTCCTGTTCAGGTCTTATAGTTTCGACATTGTCTTCTTCAGGTTTTATAGTTTCAACATTGTCCTGTTGAAGTCCTACTCTATCCTTATCAAGTGGTCCTAATCCCTTCTGAGTGTTAACATCCAACCACTCCATCCATGAGTCATCAGCATTTACTCCCTCATCCTCCACCTTAATCGTTCCACCATCACCGTTAACTCCATTATGCACACTACTTAAACCTTCCACTTCCACCTCAACTATTCTCTCGAACTCAACTCCCTTTTCCTTTCCTCATCATTAGTATACCACGTCAATAGTGTTAAAAATCATTTTTTTTAATTAAGTTCACTAATTTAATTTTTTGGGAACTTATTTAACTAATCTAACTTTGATTCCAACTCAATCAAAAGAAAGGGGGCTGAAGTGAATGTTTTGAACATTATACATGATAAGATGTCATTTACCCTTTTTTTTTCTCTTGCTTAGCATTCAGCCGACTTCCGCCTTCTTCGTCTCCCACCTTCACCCAACCTCTTCAAACCCTAGCGTCCTAGCTCCACCCAACCTCTTCAATCTCAGCCTAACCCTAGCCTCCCTCACATAACCCTAGCCTCCCTCACGTCCCTATAAGTAGCACCCAAACTCCACCAAGGAGAGCATCCGGGAGAAGAAACCGAGCGCCTCCTTCTTGCAACCTCCAGCCAACACCCGGAGCTTCATATCCCAACCTTGGTTCCAGCCCCAGCAGGAGGCTTTCGGACCTGCCCAGGAGGCTGACGGACCGAGAGGAGTCCAGCAGCCGCCTCTGCTCCCCAAAATCGCCGGCGGAGGACTCCGTTTCGCGGTTCATCCATCAGCCCGCTGCTGCCTCCACCTGAAGTCGCTAACCGGGGCCACCTTAGCGCCGCCAAGCCGCTGCAGGTTACCCCTCCAGTCGCCGGAGCACCTGCTGCAGCCCAAGTCGCCGCCGCCTGGTCGCCGTTCGCCGTGAAGTTGCGCAGCCCAGCCGCCGGACTTGCGAGTTGCGTCGCGAAATCGCGAGTTACAGGGACAAGGACACGTGTCGCGTGTGTGTAAAAAGAAAACCCGGTAAAACCCCCATCCAGCCCTTACTTGTTTTTAGTTGTGTTAATAAAGTCCCTAACTTCTGTTCTTTTGCGTTTTTACAGGTTTAACAAGTTTTAACTTTGTTTTCTTACAGAAAGGTCACCGGACAGAGTTGCTTATTTTGTTCTTTTCATGATTCCTAATTCTCTTTTTTCCAATTTTGTTCATAATCTATTTGTTTGTTATAATAATTAATTCTAATCATCTTTTAATTTAATTGTTACTATTATCCTTTTCTTAAATATTCATGAAAAATTTCCTAAAAATATATTGATTGTGGTTTTATTTATTTATTTGACATTGATCATTCTTCATTATTTTTGCTAACATTCTCATCTCTCATTATTTTCATTTACATCATCATAATAATTATAAGTTTTTTTGTTATTATCATTGAATTAATTCTAGAATCTTTTTTCCATTCTGACAGAGTTTAGCTCGGGTTTTTTAGAACCTCCAAGAAGAAGGCTATTTGACTGCCACACCGCATCAACAAATCTCCGAGGCAACTTGACCGTCTCCAACATCCAGGCAATTCGACCGCCGCTTCACCGATTTGACAGGTACGCATTCTAACCCCGACTCTCCCAGTCCGACGGGAGCGAACTACGTGGGCTTTGATCCCGATTCAAACGGGTACGTAGGCAGCTAGGATGCCCGTAATCCAGGCCCAAGTCCAGTTAACTAAAATTAACCCATTGTTTGAAAATGAAAAAATTAACCATTTTGCATTAATTAATTTACGGGAATCGGCTTTTATTTTGTTTTAAAAATTATTTTTAGACAAATTGGGTGCCTAACACCTTCCCAATTTGTACACAATCCCTGGACTTAAAATCTCTGGTTTTCGCAGAATTGCCTTTTCTAAATTTCGGAGTCAAAAATTGGGTTTTTCCTTAATTTCCCATTTTCTAAAAAATAAAGGTGGCGACTCCCTTGTTTTCCCCAAAATTGGCGGAAAAGCTCCCCGACGAGCGACCCTCCCGCTCACAGTGGCGACTTCGCTGGGGACCATTTTCAAAATTCTTTGAAAATAAGAGGATTGAATGCTGAAAATATTTTTTAAAATATTATGAAAGCCGATTATGTGTGTAATATTTGTTGATTGCAAAGCATGGTGATTGATAACATGGTGATTGACATATGTGTGCTCTGCATCTACATTAACCTAGGTAGTGAACCCCGGAGACCATGTTGCATAAGAAAATTAGTCCTCCTAACATGACTACACACTAGTCCCAACTCCACGGTGCTTGAAGGTCGTAAAGTATCGTTTGACCAATGGGTGCTTCTCGCACCCAGAGGGAGGTATATGCACACCTAGTTGTTGGAGAACCTTTGACCAATCCATTCTCACCCTCATGTACATAGTGACTTTAGAACTAAACTTTAGGTACCCAATATTCACGGTGTATTGCATATCTCGGTGTTTGCTATATGTTTGCCTCGCACGGTGTATTGACACGCTCACTGCATGACACTCACCCACATGCACCTAAATCAAGACAATGTACTTGAAAGCTTAAGAGACTTAGACATAGGCTTTAAATTAAGCGCTATACTCTAATTTCCACCGACCTGTCTAGGCTGCAAGACCTAAAGTGAGTCAACTAAGAGCATCAGAACTTCAAATCCCGAGCATAGTACCATCATGCACCATGCACTGAGGGCAACCCTAATCTCGTCAACCTTAGTGTGTCATCTACCTTTATAGGAGGCAACCACCATGTTAACCATAGCGTTGCTATAACCCGACTTACTCCTCACCCATGGTCATCCACCATTCTGTCACTCTAGATAATCCATGCATCCATGCATTTGTGTACGTCCATGCATACACGTCATGTAACATGCTCATGCATACAGGCATTTGTGTCTCATGCATACACATAATTATCTGACATGCATTCATATAGGTGCATCACATGCATGTAAAAGCTGTTAGACATAGGAGGATTAATCGAAGGTCATGGATTCGGTCTGAAAGTTCAAAGTCCATCGAGAAAGAAGCAAGGTCAAGGCGCACTAAATTGAAGACACGATGAAACTAGATGCCCATTCTCACTTTCTGGTGGAACTTATCTCGTGTTCATTGCACTTCTATCCTACAATGCCAAATGTCAAAATCACCAAAGACGAAGAAAAATGATCAAGTTCTTGACAAGAGTACCATGACCTGATTGAGAAGCCCCTTGATTGTCCCACATCAACTTGAAGAAGATCTGTCTCATTCCCCCCATCTCTCGCAAAATTTCTTGATCTTACATTGATGTACCCTTCTCTGCACTCTTTTGATGTTTAGGATGACTTGAGCTTTTATGTATTTTCTACACTATGATTTTTCTATGATCCAAAGCTAGTGAATATCAATATGCTTTTGCACTATTCAAGAATGTGAGATTTCAAATGTGGAGAACGAACGACAATTAAGTTTTTAAGTCACTCGTGTTTCGGTCAATATGACATGATCCACGCAGGAATGAGTCAAAAAGATAGATGGCCGTCTTTCGTAGCCTAAATCGTCTTTACACCTGAATGACATTTTATCCTTTGATTACCACTTTGAGCCTCAAACACTTGAGCCTGTTCTTTCTTTAACCCACAATCCTAACCTGGGAAAAGGGTATGCATCCCGCGAGTGTTGAGTCTCGAAGACCACTGATCATCGTTGCAACAGTTGGCGAAATGAATTGTGCAAGGAAGTCCAATCAGAGAAACTCGCATCAGAGGAAATTCAAGCGATGAAAGCTCAAATCGTCTTCACCCATCATATGGCGGTCTCGCTTGGTATTGTCGAGTTGTTTTGAGAAAAAGAAGAAAAAGAAAATAAAAAAGTAGAAAGAAAGAAAGTTTGATGTGGAAATTCAATCTAGCCTTGAAACTGAAAAGGAAGCCTTGCTAGGTCGAAAACCTATAAGGGCGGCTTAGGCAAAAGTGGAGGTAAAAAGTGTTGGAATTCTTGCGCACCAAGATGACCTGGGCTAGCTAAAGTAGCTAAGCATCGCTCAACTCAGCTCAATCTGAGTGTTTGAGCTAGAGAGATGTATATCTGCTCTTAGTGAGCTGATATGAGCTCAAGGAGCTCAATGGATGATTTAATATGTCTTGGAATAGCTCTATGTGAGCTTGGTATAAATATGTCTAGGCACCTTTTGGCGAAGAGACGTGTCTCTTGGCGGAAAGGTGCGTAAATTGGTGAAAAGGTGTCGAAGAGGGCCAAGCACACCTTCGGCTTATGCCGAAGGGTGCGTAGCACCCTTGGGTGCCGAAAGGGCACCCTGAGGTGGCCTTACACCCATTCAGCCATGGGCCTAGGGGTGTGAGTGCCCCTTCGCCCTAGGTGCCTCTAGGCAGGGGGTGCACCCCATGCCTTGCACCATTCGGCCAAAGGTACATGTCTCATGTCCCATGGCCGAATGGGCAAGGGCATGGGTCACCTCCTTGCCTCTTCACCATATTTGGATAATTAATTAATTAGTTAATTAATTTCCTATTAGACACAATTATTTATTTATTCCTTTTCTAATTAATTACTTAATTGAAAAGGCAAAAGGCATGAGACATGTCTCATGGACCAAGGGGCATTGGTTGCAGCCCTTGGTCCTAGGGACATGTTACTTCGCAAATGAAAGGGCATTGTGCCCTCTCATTGGCAGCCCATCCTCCTTTATAAATAGAGGGAGGATGCGCCATTTCTAATCATCCCACAACCAGCATTGGTTCTCTCTTCTCTCCTCATACTTCCTCTTCCAAACTAGAAGGCATTCTAGGAGCATTGTGAGTGGAACTCACCTTGGAGACAAATCATCTTCAAGCCGCCCTTAAGGTGTTCCCCAAGCCGAGTCTTCTTCATCAACAAGGAGCAAGAATCTCTAAGATTCTTAAGCTGCATCCAGAAGAAAGGTACATACTCTTAATCCTTTCTTCGGTATTGATGAATGCGAACATGAGAAGCATGTTAAAGACGATCCTAAAATTAACAAAAAGGGGGAAAAGTTGCGCTTCAAAAGCAGATCACAAAGTCCTCAAGAAGTAAGCAAATTTCAAGAAATATCAAACATTCATCAAGAGAATCGAACCCATCGGAGGTTGACAGGCTTTGCATTTCGCGAGAAGCATATCCTGGGGGCATCATTTGGGTATTTGAGCCTATATATCATTTCTTTCTTTGAACCTTAACCGAGGCCACATTACAACCTTACTGAAAGTCCATACTATCGACTCATTCTTATGTTGATCGTTCATGTTGAGAGAGGCATTGGTCACTTGATTGTTTTTTTTAGCTGCGTTTAGTCAAGACACATTTCTTCCATGGTTCATTAGCAACTATTGTTTAGGTTTTGGAAATCTTATAGTGCAGAGATGCTTAAAAGTTCTCTTTATCCCGAGCACAAATGAGATCACTTCTCTCAAATCAAATCCATAAGTATCACATTCATTTCTTTCCTGACCATAAGTCCATCAAAATAAAGCTCCCTCGAAAAGCATGTCTAGACTATTGATGAGAAGCCTTTCCTCAAAATTCTGTGATTTCACCTCAAGCCTTCCAGAGGCAGAGCAAGCAAGCCATATTGACTCCGAGTCGACATATTCATAAGCCGAGAGAAGTAGGGGGCATGAATCCTCTCAAGTCATCATGTAATCAAAGAATTGCACTCACCTAGCATAACTACCGAAATGCCATCGACACATACATGGGGCATCTCTCCCTCCGAAGTTGAACATATGCAAAGGCCTTTCAGTTTGGGCCCATGACTTTCAAAATGAAGAAAAGAGTCTTAGAGTCGACCTAATAACTCATTGCATCTGACTATAGTCTTAGGAGGCATATCATGCATCATGACGCCCTGCCGAGCACAAGCCCTACCAGATAGGCAACCTTTAGTCAAGCCCTACCGGATAGGCAACCTTTAGTCAAGCCCTACCGGATAGGCACCCATCTCAAGCCCTACCAGATAGGCGACCCTTCATCAAGCCCTACCAGATAGGCACCCATCTCAAGCCCTACCAGATAGGCGACCCTTCATCAAGCCCTACCAGATAGGCAACCTTTATTTAAGCCCTATTAGATAGGCACCCATCTCAAGCCCTACTAGATAGGCCTCGATTTAGGCGATTAGACTGCCTGGGCAATTATAGGTCCCGATTTAGACGATTAGAGTGTCTGGGCGATTATAGGCCCCGATTTAGGCGATTAGACTGCCTGGGCGATTATAGGCCCCGATTTAGGCGATTAGACTGCCTGGGCGATTATAGGCCCCGATTTAGGCGATTAGACTGCCTGGGTAATTATAGGCCCCGATTTAGGCGATTAGACTGCCTGGGTAATTATAGGCCCCGATTTAGGCGATTAGACTGCCTGGGTAATTATAGGCCCCGATTTAGGCGATTAGACTGCCTGGGTAATTATAGGCCCCGATTTAGGCGATTAGACTGTCTGAGCGATTATAGGTCCCGATTTAGGCGATTAGACTGCCTTAGCGATTATAGGCCCAGATTTAGGCGAATAGACTGCCTGGGCGATTATAAGCCCCGATTTAGGCGATTAGAATGTCTAGGCAATTATAGGCCCCGATTTAGGCGATTAGACTGCATGGGCCCGATTTAGGCGATTAGACTGCCTGAGCGATTATAGGCCCCGATTTAGGCGATTAGACTGCCTGGGCAATTATAGGCCCCGATTTAGGCGATTAGACTGCCTGGGTAATTATAGGCCCCGCTTTAGGCGATTAGACTGCCTGGGCGTTCAGGCCCACTGACACTCGGACATCAGCTAACTTTTCCTTAAGTAAAAGTAAGCTGATGGGGGGCAAACTGTTAACAATCATTTTTTTAATTAAGTTCACTAATTTAATTTTTTGGGAACTTATTTAACTAATCTAACTTTGATTCCAACTCAATCAAAAGAAAGGGGGCTCACTACGTATCTGAAGGAGGCCTGGTAACGCCAAATTCGCTACCAATCCATTACGAATGTAACGCACAAGGGCGTTACCAGGGCGCTACAAATCGAGGCGTTACTTCAGCCCAATGCGTTACGAGGGCGTTACCAGATTAATGAAAAAGGTGGCTGGTAACGCCATAAGGCGTTACGAGGGCGCTACTAGCTCTGACAGGCTCTGACCGGTAGCGCCCTCAGTAATGCCTTGGGCGCTACAACGATGTTCGGCCCCACATTAACGCCTTGGGCGTTACTCTGTGCATTACGACACCAGCTGCAACTACGTAGTGGCTGAAGGTGGCTGAAGTGAATGTTTTGAACATTATACATGATAAGATGTCATTTACCCTTTTTTCTCTCTTGCTTAGCATTCAGCCGACCACCGCCTTCTTCGTCTCCCACCTTCACCCAACCTCTTCAAACCCTACCGTCCTAGCTCCACCCAACCTCTTCAATCTCAGCCTAACCCTAGCCTCCCTCACGTAACCCTAGCCTCCCTCACGTCCCTATAAGTAGCACCCAAACTCCACCAAGGAGAGCATCCGGGAGAAGAAACCGAGTGCCTCCTTCCTGCAACCTCCAGCCAACACCCGGAGCTTCATCTCCCAACCTTGGTTCCAGCCCCAACAGGAGGCTTTCAGACCTGCCCAGGAGGCCGACGGACCAAGAGGAGTCCAGCGCCGCCTCTGCTCCCCAAAATCGTCGGCGGAGGACTCCGTTTCGCGGTTCATCCACCAGCCCGCTGCTGCCTCCACCTGAAGTCGCTCACCCGAGCCACCTTAGCGCCGCCAAGCCGCTGCAGGTTACCCCTCCAGTCGTCGGAGCACCTGCTGCAGCCCAAGTCGCCGCCGCCTAGTCGCCGTTCGCCGCGAAGTTACGCAGTCCAGCCGCCGAACTTGCGAGTTGTGTCGCGAAATCGCGAGTTACAGGGACAAGGACACGTGTCGCGTGTGTGTAAAAAGAAAACCCGGTAAAACCCCCATCCAGCCCTTACTTGTTTTTAGTTGTGTTAATAAAGTCCCTAACTTCTGTTCTTTTGCGTTTTTACAGGTTTAACAAGTTTTAACTTTGTTTTCTTACAGAAAGGTCACCGGACAGAGTTGCTTATTTTGTTCTTTTCATGATTCCTAATTCTCTTTTTTTTCCAATTTTGTTCATAATCTATTTGTTTGTTATAATAATTCTAATCATCTTTTAATTTAATTGTTACTATTATCCTTTTCTTAAATATTCATGAAAAATTTCCTAAAAATATATTGATTGTGGTTTTATTTATCTATTTGACATTGATCATTCTTCATTATTTTTGCTAACATTCTCATCTCTCATTATTTTCATTTACATCATCATAATAATTATAAGTTTTTTTTTGTTATTATCATTCAATTAATTCTAGAATCTTTTTTCCATTCGTGAGTTTAGCTCAGGTTTTTTAGAACCTCCAAGAAGAAGGCTATTTGACTGCCACACCGCATCAACAAATCTCCGAGGCAACTTGACCGTCTCCAACATCCAGGCAATTCGACCGCCGCTTCACCGATTTGACAGGTACGCATTCTAACCCCGACTCTCCCAGTCCGACGGGAGCGAACTACGTGGGCTTTGATCCCGATTCAAACGGGTACGTTGGCAGCTTGGAAGCCCGTAATCCAGGCCCAAGTCCAATTAACTAAAATTAACCCATTGTTTGAAAATGAAAAAATTAACCATTTTGCATTAATTAATTTACGGGAATCGGCTTTTATTTTGTTTTAAAAATTATTTTCAGACAAATTGGGTGCCTAACACCTTCCCAATTTGTACACAATCCCCGGACTTAAAATCTCTGGTTTTTCTAAATTTCAAAGTCAAAAATTAGGTTTTTCCTTAATTTCCCATTTTCTAAAAAATAAAGGTGGCGACTCCCTCGTTTTCCCCAAAATTGGCTGAAAAGCCTCCGACGAGCGGCCCTCCCGCTCACAAATAGCAGCTTCTTGTTGTTTTTGCCACAACCCTCACTAACTTCCTCTCTTCAATGTATAAATAAAACACCTTCTGTTCATCCAGACGAAAAGTTCTAAGCATCTTCACCATGTCAGAATCGCTCTTCAACTCTTCCACAACCAATTCCTCAACTCTGCCAACATTCTCGCCCTCATCATCCATGCTTGATGAAGGAACTCGCCAAAAATAGTTGACATAGTCTCCATCAATGTCCAATGACATAACCATGACATCCACCTCACAAAACCCAAACTCTTCAAATTTGCAGAAATCAAAATACGCTACGTACCTCCAATATAGGCCTTCCATGGTAGAGATGCAAAATGACCACCATGGTGCACGTGGGTACTGAAAAAGGGTTCACCAAGGCTTGCCCAAACAAACAAAAAGTTCCAAATGAAGAGCCGAAAACAGAGGACAAAGTCCAAAGTCCAAAATCCGACCCTACACTCACCCACTCTCAATCATACCTCGCTAAACTTCTACAACCACAAATATTTCATATACCAAACCATGATTCATAAAACAAAAGGAGCGGGAGAAGGAAAGAATTTGCTTACAGTAGGGCATTGGGTAAAGATGGTTCGCCATTCGTTTAGAACGCCAATGATGGCGAGGGGGCAACGACGGCTTCTGAAACACTTTCATGTTCGGTCTGCGCACGTCTCCACCGCCTCCTTCTTCCATTTCTGCCGCCTCTTCAAAATTATCGTTCCCCTCCATCAACGCTAGGGCTTCGTTTTTTCCTGGGTTTCGTTTTTGCAATAATACTCTGCTTTGAGAATTGAGAGTTCCAGAGCTGGTGGTTGGGAAATAAATGCGAAGGGACGTTGCATCTCCCTCTCCCCGCTTTTCATTTTTTTTGGACATCTAGGATCCGAATAAGCACGACACGTTACCACTGGACCCCACATTCTTGCCACACTGTCAATGTGCTAGGGGCTTTTTTTGCCAATTCACATGTTTAATGGCAGAGTTAACTGAGAAACTAACGGAAGGACTTGGTATGCAATGAAAATGAAAGATAAGGGACTTCAGTAGGGAAAAATCTTAAATTAGAACCTATTTAGGACAATAGTGAAAGATAAGGGACTAATAGCGCACTTTACCCATCAAAATATTGACCATCATAGAAATATTCAGAAGGAAATGAATCATCTACATTATCAATATGGCGTGAGTACGGGATATGAGTCGACATGAAGCCTATCCTAAAATGATTCGGCTGTCCCAGCTGGGTAGAGTCAAGGATCCCTGTCATATCCGAGTAATAGCCATCCTCCCCAATGAAACCTGCACCTAAAGAGAGGTTGACATCAATTAAGGGCAACAAATCTCGAGGCCATGGAGGGGGCGGAGGTAGAGGTCGAGGCGGCGAAGAGTGAGGGTCCTCTGAGGATGAGCTAGATGCCCACTGTGATGGAACCTGATCGCTGGCAATAAATTTGTTCTTCACTAGCTGCTACCAAAAGTTTCTGAATGCAGAATTCCACTCATGTTTATCCCGCTCTTGGTCCTGCTTAAACTGACGAACCTCCATTTCTAGCTCAATCTCGCGCTGAAAAATGTAGTTTATTATTTAACAATAGATTTAAAAAATATGAAAAAGATCTTTTAACTTTAGAAAAAATACAATTTAGTCATATAACGTTTAACAAGTTACAAAATGGTTTTACATGGGCATTTCACCATCTCGTCAAAATACTTTCTAGTTTTAAATTTTTTACACCGGCATTTCACAATCTCGTCATACCCATTCTCCACATCAATGGTAAAATAAAAATTCAAAAAAGACTGGACCACCTCACAAAATTTCGAATTTAAATCACGAGTCCCCTTGTACAAACGTTTATACATCTAAGAACGTTCTTCCACCATTACTCCTACAAATCAATATTAAATAATGAAACAAAATAAGTAAACCACAAATTCATGCATACATACTAACTTACTTAATTGGTACATTCCAATCTTACAATTTTTTCCCTAATTATTAGTTAAGTAAGGGTACATGAGTCCTATACTATATATAAAAATTCAACCAGTATTAAACTATTATGATTGTGTGTGCATAACTCATACAGCCTTTCGACAACATTTCGTCTTAGTTCCTCATTATATCATTTTTTGGGTTTCTTATTTCCAAAGTAGGTATAATGAGGAACAAGACTAAAATGCCATGAAATTTATGTGAATGTATCATTTTTGCACACACAACTATTCATGCAAGTTTATAATACTGATTGAATTTTTATAAACTGTCCAATCTGGAAAATCCATGAATACTTAATAGGAGACAATATTTTACAACATCGTTCCCAAGATTCACTTGAAAAACTGTGCACATAATCTTCTAAAAAGTATTCACAGACAAGAACTATGGCTTGATTAGAAAGCTAAACTTCGCAATCTACACTAATATACATACATGAAAAATAAAAAACTACAATTTACAAACAAACCATGTTCATAAACATATTCATATACTAGAAAACAACATTCTACATACCTAATTCAAAAAGCTCTTCTTTCTTGACCTTACAGATCTTTTCCGGTTGTAAATGATGAGAATGAGTGAGTTACAACCGCGTAAGAAATCTGGAGCTGTGGAAGAAGCTTCAACTTCAAATTTCGCTGAACATTTGAAGAATGACGAGATCTGAATGGTATGGATGGTTTAAACTCATTTACAACGGTTATATTAGTTGTGAAGCTGTTGTAGTTTGTCTAGTAGGTGGGGAAATAAATACTTGTAGGTCACGAGTCTTAGCAACGAAGAACTCTGTTGTCAAACCGTTGTAAAATGATAAATTACAACCAACCTCTCTGTTGCATGTATATTGTGAATTCTGATAGCAATTAAAACCAAAACTTACGTTGAATAGTTGTAATTTTCGGCCAGCCCTTCTATCACCACTGCAGAGTGTACGAGACTGAGAAAGTTTGGGGCTTAACTGTAAAATTTAATTTAGTTTATGGTCTCATTTTTTGTTTGACCTGTACTGGTATCTTCAGTACAGATATTGGAAATCTGGTTTTTGTCCTCGAACACAGACTAATTACGTAAGTTTAATTGTAATTCTAAATTGAATAAGGGTTGAGTATTAGCTTAATCAAAGACCTGGGTTGCTTTTATTCGCCCTTTATAATTACTCTTCGTTTTATGTGTGTTTTCACTTAATTTTAGCATTTTTGTATAGATTTGTTGTGTTTGGTAATTAGCTCATTTTACATGAATTTTCATTATTAAACCGACCTAATTGTATTATGAATAAAAAATAATCAAGTCTAAGCTAGGAACTCGAAATGCTCAAATAGAATAATCATTCGTCCCTTTTTAATAGTTACACGTTTATTTTTTAACATCTAATCTATATTTTTCTTCAATATTTTGGTATATAAATTTAAATAAATTATATACATAAGATAAATCAATGTGTTTGGTTTCTATAAAAAAAGTTTTATTTATAAAATTTTTTCTAGTAAAAAATTGAATCAGATAAAAACTTAAAATCAAACGAAATATTCAATTGATGGATGAAGCAAGAATTTACATATGCTAATTATTTATGAATACTACTTCATTACAGCATACTCTTTTGACAAATTAACATTTGTTGAATCCCATCACTCCACATTTGTTTCTCTCCTTCGCTCTTGCACTCAAATTCTATTACTCTCTCCAATGTCACGATCCCAAAATACGCTCTTTCTTCACACTCTCGACCAGGCCAAGTTGGGATGTCACAGCAAACTCCAATCACCACAACTAATTAACAAATTAACCAAAGGCAGAAGTGTTAATTAACTATTTAATCAAGCAGTAATAAACGTAATTATACCACTACTTGAAAAAGTTATTCTAACAAAAGTAATTATAGCTAGCTTACACTTGTTTTTCTTGATGAATGTTCCTCCCATGTACATGCTTTTCATTTTAACCACAACCTGCCAATTAGAGTTCATGTGAACTGAGACTTGCTTCCAATGGAGCGCACCTGGGGTAAGATAATCATCCAATGAATGACGTACCATACAAGTCACATAATATCCAAATTAAAGAGATAATTTAATATATGGACATGCAATTTGAGCCTATAAGTTTATTACTAGTATAAAAATATCATTGCCAAAGAAAGACCACAGATAATGATTGTGATTTTTTTCATTAACTGTTGATAGAATATTTACCTTTCCTAGTTCTTTTGAGAAGGTCACCGCCTCTTCTGACAAACTTCAATGCCGTTTCCATGCTAACATCTCTTCTCTCATTCATCTTCACTTCACCAACAGACAGATTGACGATCGGAAGAAGCCTCGCCCGTAACGTTGCAGCGCCTCTCAACGCCGTAGCTGCCGCCGCCGTCAGTGTCATGATATCGCCGCTGCTTCGTGCATTCACCGCCGACTTCACCGCCGCCAAGATGTGTTCACGTTCAGCTCCCATGTCCTCTGCGATTTCGATGCAGTGGGAGGCTACCAGCGCCGCTGCAGCGGGGAAAGCATGTGGTAATCGCCGGGAAGTCACGGAGGAGGAAGCGGTGGCGGATGCTGAAAGTACGGCTGCGACGGCTGATGCTACGCCGGCGACTGAAACAGCTGCGTGTAGTTGCGCGTTGTGTGTTCGAATCTCTTGCTTCTTTCTCTCTTTTTGATCCTTCAGCCATCTCCCCATTGTTCTTCCTTTCAATATGCCCTTGTACAGCTTAAAACGAACGTTGTGGTAAATTACATTGTAAGGCAAGAATTGATATGTTTAACTTTCAATCATGTGTCTGCCTTAAAATTTTTACTATGAAGATTTTATTAAAAATATCTGGAAAATAATACTTGTAAAGCTACAAACGCTGATTTTCCTGGTACATATAAGTAACTATATAAAGTATGTTATATATTAGAATATTAAAAAATAATAATTCATGATTAAACGGTGAAAAAGAAATATAAAAATTAAAGTGGTACAAAGTATTTGTAAAATATATTGGGTGTTCTTCAATATAAACCCTAAGCATTGGACAAGAAATCAGAATTGATGAAGCAGAAATAGCTCCTGTATGGTTGGTTTCACAATCAGGCAAGTCTGAGAATACTGACTAAAAGAATGATTAACCTAACACCCTGAGTATAGGTTAAATTTCTAGCTACACCCTGAGGTCTGAAAATGTACACCCTGAGTATAGGTTAATAGGCAGTGTGTTTCTAGTGAATTGAAGTCTACATTGAAATTTACTTTTTGCATTTACAGAAAAAGATGATAATTCTAAAATATTACTACTTGTAAGAGTACTTTTGTTTGGAAGACATATATTTACAATACGTTATAAAACTCCAAAAGTTTTTATGCAGGTGACGAGAGTGTGTAAATTTCATAACATCAAGGGCGTGACTTGTGTACAATCATAAGTTTTTCTTTGAGTCTCCTTAGCACAATTAACCAACATTTTCTTAATTTAGTAATTAACTGCATTGTATTAGATTTAACGGATAAATTAACGGTGTAAAAAGTGTACCTTCATTTCTTCACTATCTCTTGGAGAAACTGGAGGACTAATTACAATCCCACTTTTCTGTAACTGCTGATGTTCCTGTAATTAGAAACCAACACAAAGAAGAATGAACTTACATTTACTAACAGTACTCTAATTATAAAACACCATTTTCAATAAAAACCTCTTTTACAGATTCTGCTGGAAAGCTTGCAGCTGGTTGAGCTACTGCAAGAGCTTTGGAGACCTCCATGGCTGAAAGGCTCCATGACCTGGCCAGAAACTCCATAGTCTCAGTAGGAGTTTCTGGTGGAACACAAGAAAATGGCTGCCACTGATCAGCTGCACTTGCACCTTTTTCATCTACCATTTGAAGCTTCTGCAATGCATGTAACTCACTAACTTATATACTACTAGATGCTTAGAGGTTAACCCTCTTTTTGAAGCCTAGATATGGGAAATTAATCAATATTGGACCATGTTTTTTTATTGAACAAAGTTAAAGTAGGACAACATTGGATTAAATATTTACTTGACCTGGTATTATATTTGATTCAATTTTAGTTTAAGCTGCCCTTGAATAATTGCGCACTGTTATTTAAAAGAAAACTTTCTTTCTTCAAAGTTACTCAAGTACTATTTCAACTTTATCTTTATTTTTTCTATATCAATTTTATGCAATTTCCACTGAAGGGGTAGTTATATTAAAGTGTGTGTATATATATATATATATTCTTTATATTCATCATTATCTATGCGTTCAATCTATTAGGCATTCAATTATTTATGGACAAATAGAGTATTATTGGAGTTCTTCAACAGCTCTACTAATATGTTTCTAATACTCCTTCGATTCACAATAACCGCGTTATCTTGTTGGTGCACAAAGTTAATTAAGATAAAAGTAGAAAATGATGATAAAAATGTAAGATATACCTAAGGCAGTATTATTGGGAATGTTTGCACTTGGTTGAAGAACACTCTGAAACTTCCTGATGGATATGCGTCTAACATCGGAAGTTGTGTAAACATGTCTAATAATTCTTTTTACGGCATGAAGACGCATGATTGTCATATTTTTATGCAAAAATTACTTCCAATTGTTTTACGTGACAACGTTCCTGATGATATTTGGGTTCCAATAGCGGAATTCAGCAAATTCTTCAGAATAATTTGTGCCAAGGAATTCCAGTTGGAGGACATCGAGAAGTTGGGTGAATTCATTGTTGTGACGTTGTGCAAGCTTGAGAAGATCCCTTATATACACAAAAGAAGTCCAAATTAAAAAACTCAACCCAACCCAATCCAATATCTAAAACGAATTCTTAAATATACTACTTGTGATTAAGATATGTTAAAAATAAAATTGAAGGATTTAGGCTATATTCTTTTAGAGCATCTGATAATTAGTGAAATGGAAGTGTAAATGAAAGTTTCTATTTTTTAATGAGTAAATTCCGTTGGCAGTCCCGTAAAAATAATCATTGTTCTGTTTCGGTCATGTTTTAAAAACTTGTCCTGTTAAAGTCCTATCCTATGGTATCGTGTCCTATTTTGGTCATTTCCATCTAGTTGGGCCGTTAATTCTAACGGATTCGTGTGGATTTACCTTTTTAACATTATGAAAAATTTACCCGAGTCTCTGACTTTATATTTCCCCAAAGTTTTAACCCTAAAGTTTAATTGGGATCACGAAGACCACCGCTAAATCCTCCATCTCCTTCACCGCCGCTCCATTCACCCAATCCATTCGCAATTGCAATTAACAGCTGCTCCTCCGCCAGGCCCTGGCATAGCCTGCAGGCTCGTTACCTTGCCGATCTCAGTTGTTTCTGGTAGTTTAGGGGTTAATCTCCAGTGCTGTGGGTCTCGGATTGTGGGCGGCCGGTGGAGTACTTTCGTACTCGCTCGGTATGCTTGGTTTGGGTGCGCCGTCGGGGGAGTCGAGTTCGCCGCTTGTACCTGTATCGTTTTCCGCATCTGAACCAACTAGATTCGTTGATATGTTCGAAAGGGAATTCGGGGCGAGGCGACCGAATTTTGTGTCGGGGGGTTTCATGGACGCGCTTCAGAGGTCGAGTAAGAACCTGAACATGCAGTTTAATTCGTTGATTTACGAGTCTGTTGAATTTAAAGGCAGTGAAGATTACGAACAGAGCATTTGGGTTTTTGAAGCAGGTGATCACGATCCTATCCTAACATCAATCGCGAAAGCCAAAAGCGTGGCCTTGAAAAACCAGACACAGACACTGAAGATCCGTCTCGCCATATTCTATCTCCTCAACAACAAGAAACTCCTCGCCACCTCCATCTCTCTCTCACAAGCTCAATGCTTTGATGGGTGAACCATCAAAAACAGAGGACGACGACCGTGACGACTAGAGCAGAGCAATCGTCCTAACAAGTACTCCATCTTGAAGGCAATGCTAGTTTAAGGTGTTTAAGATGAGGGGTTTAAGATGAGCAACAACTTGAAGGCCTCTCGGTTCCCTTTCTGTGCTGTTGTCATGCCTGCCACCAATCAGAGGATTGCCATGCTTCAACAGGCCTGGCGGAGGACCAATTACTAAGTGGCGGTAAAGGAGATGGAGGATTTGGCGGTGGTCTGTTGACTTTAAGGATTTTGATGATAACAAAGTTTTGGGAGTTTTTGTAAAGCTTAGAAAAGTATGTGTCTGTTTAGCGCTTTAAGCCTATTATTCATTATTTGTGTGTGGGCTTCGTTTTATTTAATGGGCCTCCTATTTGAATTTCGAATCCAGCCCATTGGTAAAGAAATCTGGTTTTGAATGTTATTGAGTTCCAATAGAACTCTTCCTCTTGAGTGTTCCTCTTCAAGATTGCATCCGATTTTTGGTAGAGAAAAATCTGGCGAATTTACCTGCATTCCACAACGGAGAAAGACGTTGCAGCAGCTCCAGACGCTCCTCCCATGAGTCTTTAAATATCGACTTCAAACGCACGAAGAAAACAACTCTCTCCTTCTTCATCAAGCATTCAAGTGTTCGTTTCATAAGCAAAGCAAGTCAAATCAAGCTCTCCAGCATCAATCTTCAGTTGAACTAGCTTCATCATCCTTACAGCCTTTCTGGGCCATTTCGAGAGAGAGACAAATTGTTTTGGAAAACCGTTTTGTGTGTTTTCGATAAAACTTCAACAGGTTTAATTTTTCATAAAATTCAAAGTGTTTTCAGGTTTGTTTTGGTGAGCCTCGGGAAAACCAAACTGGGATTTGTTCTAGGTTTTTAGTGAGCCTTGGGAAAACTATTTTTGGGTGTTTGTTAGGTTTTGGTGATCCTTGGGAAAACCATACTTAGGTTTTTATTTGAGCCTTGGTAAAAACTATTTGTACTTTTTCTTGGTGTAACCTTGTTAAAGTTTAGTGGAAGAACTCTCAAGTTGTTGACTTGAGAGAGGACGTAGGTCTCAGACCGAACCTCTATAAACCTTGGTGTTGTTTTCTTTCTTGTTAAGTTTCGTGTTCTTTAAACGGGTTGAATCGAGTTGGTTCTTTCGGTTTGTTATTTAGAAAAGTTTTAGAGGGCAACCAATTCACCCCCCCCTCTTGGGTGCCTACTTGGGACATCAATTGGTATCAGAGCACACGGTGATCTGTGATAAAACCTCGCGGTTTCAGATCCAAAGATCAAATGGCATCAGTTCCCAGCATGATCCTTGAAGGATACAACCCATCAAGACCACCACTATTTGATTCAGCAAACTTCAACTGGTGGAAGACAAGAATGCAAAACCACATTCAAGCGCAAGATCATCATCTTTGGAGAATCATCAAAGCGGGACCTCACATTCCAACTATCGTCACTGCTGATGGACTAGTAGAACCCAAACCTCTCAAGGACTACACTCCGGACGATGACAAATTGTGTACCTTGAACGCCAAAGCGGTAAATGTAATTCTTTGTGCTTTAACTCCTGATGTTTTTAATATCGTTTCTGCATGTGATAGTGCACATGAGATATGGAACAAGCTCCTAGTGACCTATGAAGGAACGGATCAAGTCAAAGACACCAAGATGTTCATGTTGGTCAAAGCTTATGAAATGTTTGCCATGGATCCAAAGGAAACCATCGCAGACATGCACAGGAGGTTCAATGAAATCATCACACCCTTACGACAATATGGTAAGATCTATAAGAGTGAAGAATTGGTAAGAAAAATTCTGTGGAGCTTACCACCATCATGGAGAAATCTTGTAGAGGCTATAAGTGAAGGAGGTAGTATCAAAACCATTAGTGTTGATGAATTATTTGGCAAACTAATGACTTATGAAATGAAGGATAGAGAAGATGAAAAGATGAACAGGAAAAATAAGTCCATTGCACTGAAGGCAAAAGAATCAGAAGAGAGTTCAACAGATGAGGGAGAGACAAAGTGATGAAACAGCCATGATAGCAAGAAAGATTAAGAAGCTGCTCAAGTACAAAGGAAGGTACCAACAAATGAAGGACAAAAGGAGAAGCCCCTTCAAACCTCCAATCTGCTACAACTGCAGTGGAAAAGGCCATATGCAGTTCGACTGCCCTGAAAATGAAAGTAACTCAAAGAAACAAAAGAGCAGCTCAGACAAAAAGAGGACTTTCAAGAAAGGAAAGCCTGGATTAAAGGGGATGGCTGCCTGGAGTGATAGCTGTTCGAACTCAGAAGAGTCATCCTCAAGTGAAGAGGAAGAAGCACACCTGTGCTTAACGGAAGATGAAGAAAGCATCACGTTCGAAAGTCAACTCACACCTCAACCTGTTGAAATGTGCCTAATGGCTACTGCGGAATCTGAGGTAACCAGTGATGCTGAGTCCTTTAACTCTTCAAGTTCTTCCTATGTTAATGAAAGAAAGCAAATGCTAGAAAAATTTGCTGAGGTTTGTCAGGACTACAACACTCTCATTAAAAGGCTTAAAACCGAAAATGCTAGATTATTAGAAGAAGTAACAAAACTGAAGGTTAAAAATGAAAAGCTGGAAAAGACTTTATCCGGTTTCGTTAATGGTGAAAAGAATCTGAACAGCATGCTAGGAAGTCAGAAGTCTTACCATGATAGGACCGGATTAGGGTATGAACAAAAAAGACCTAGTTTTCAAACAAGGTTTGCAAATGTCACCTATATAACTTGTGAGACCTGTCGCAAAAAGGGGCATAGCAGATTCGAATGTCTCTTTAGAAATAGACGTATTTTGCATGGGGTCAAGCAAGTCTGGGTTATTAAAAATGTGACTAACCCTTATGGACCCAAGAAAGTGTGGGTACCAAAAGTCAGATGCAATGTTCAACCTGTTTAGGTCCTGAAGAAACACACATGGTACTTGGACAGCGGCTGCTCAAGACACATGACTGGGGATAAAAGTAAGTTTTTCAGCTTTACCCCAAGGAAAGGAGGAACGGTATCCTTTGGTGACAATAGCAAAGGTCAAATACTCGGTATTGGTAAGGTTGGTAAGGTTGGCTCTTCGGCCATTAATAATGTTTTACTTGTTGAAGGACTAAAACACAATTTGTTAAGCATTAGTCAACTTTGTGATAGTGGTTACCTTGTTACATTCAAATCCGATCAATGCCATGTATTGGATAAGACGTCCAACTGCATCAAATTCATTGGAAAGAGATGTGGGAATGTATACACCTTTGACTTAGATGACCTATATTCATTTAATGTAAAATGCCTCATTGCTTCTAACAAAGATGAAAGTTGGTTGTGGCACAAGAGATTAGGTCATGCAAGTATGTATACGATTGCAAAGCTGCTGAAGAAGGATCTAGTAAGAGGACTGCCGAAAATCAAATTTGATAAGGACAGACGGTGCGCAGCCGCTTGAAAGGCAAACAAACAAGAGCCTCATTCAAGTCTAAACAGGTTGTGACGACGACAGAATACTGGAACTTCTACACATGGATCTCTTCGGCCCCATCTCAACCACAAGCCTAGGAGGTAAACGCATTCTTGTCTAGTTATTGTTGATGACTATTCAAGATACACCTGGACACTCTTCCTTGCTAAGAAAAGTGAGACTTGCGAGAACTTTGTAAACTTTGTCAAAAAGGTTCAAAATGAGCAAGGTAAGAAAATTGTTGCTATATGTAGTGACAATGGTGGAGAATTTGTTAATTCTGAAATGGAATCTTTTTGTATTTCTCTTGGTATATCTCACAATCTCTCTTGTGCAAGGACACCGGAACAAAACGGTGTGGTGGAAAGGAAGAATCGAACCATTGGGGAAATGGTGAGAACAATGCTCAATGACTACTCTCTTCCTAAATACTTTTGGGCGAAAGCGAAAGCACCTCATGTTACATACTCAATAGAGTCTTGATTAGGCCTATCCTAAACAAGACACCTTATGAGCTATGGAAGGGTAAGAAGCCGAATATATCTCACTTTCATGCATTCGGATGTAAATGCTTTGTTCTAAATCTGGATAAACAGCAACTAGAGAAATTTGATTCGAAAAATGATGAGGCAATATTTCTTGGTTATTCTTTGAAGAGTAGAGCCTTTAGAATCTTCAATAAACGTACCTTGAAGGTGGAAGAATCTATACATGTTGTCTTCGATGAAACTAACCTGTTTTGAGAGAAGAAGATGATATTTCAAGGTCGAACAATGTTCCAACCGAAACTCGAAAAGAAAACAATGTGGAAAGAACGTCTCAACTTTGTTGAGACGGAACCAGCAGACCAAGATTGATTGCAGCTCAGACATCTCAAGACCTACCTCACGAATGGAAATTCAAACATAAATCCAGCCACCCTCAAGAGAACATTCTGGGTGATATAACCCAAGGGGTAATGACTCGTTCAGCCTTGAGAAATTTGTGTGCGTTTAATGCTTTTGTTTCTCTTGTAGAACCCAAAACCATAGATGAGGCACTACAAGACGAAAACTGGATAAACGCCATGCAAGAAGAGCTGAATCAATTCAAAAGGAATGAGGTATGGACTCTAGTACAAAGACCAAAAGACCACTCGATAGTTGGTGCCAAATGGGTCTTTAGAAATAAGCTCGATGAAAATGGTATTGTCACTAGAAATAAAGCAAGGCTAGTTGCTAAAGGCTACTCACAGGAGGAGGGAATTGACTATGACGAAACTTATGCTCCTGTGGCTAGACTTGAGGCAATAAGGATGCTTTGCGCGTTTGCATGCTTCATGAACATTCAACTTTTTCAAATGGATGTAAAAGTGCCTTCTTAAACGGGTTTATAAAAGAGGAAGTCTATGTAGAACAACCTCCCGGTTTTGAAGACCCTCACTTTCCAAACCATGTTTACAAATTACAAAAAGCTCTTTATGGGTTGAAGCAGGCTCCTAGAGCTTGGTATGAAAGGTTGAGCACCTTCTTAGTTGATCATGGTTTTACAAGAGGAAAAGTCGACAATACTCTCTTCATCAAGTCTTGTGAAAAGGATATGTTGCTTGTACAAATCTATGTTGATGATATAATATTTGGTGCAACTAATCAATCCTTGTGCAAAGAGTTCTCCAAGTTAATGCAGGGAGAATTCGAGATGAGCATGATGGGCGAACTAAGCTACTTCCTTGGATTACAAATAAAGCAATCAAAGGAAGGGATTTTTATTAGTCAAGCCAAGTATATAAAGGATATCCTGAAGAAATTTGGCTACACTACAGCAAAGCCTAGCCCGGTACCTATGAGTGCAACGGTAAAATTGGATGAAGACTCTAGTGGTAAACAGGTTGAATGAAGCTTTATAGAAGCATGATTGGGTCTCTACTCTATCTTACTTGCAAGTAGACCTGATATTCTCTTTAGTGTATGTCTTTGTGCAAGATTCCAATCTAATCCTAAAGAATCTCATTTGCACTGCATCAAAAGAATTTTCAGATATTTGGTTGACACTCCTACTCTCGGATTATGGTACTCTAAAGATACATTGTTTGAGCTTCATGGTTTTACGGATGCAGACTTTGCAGAAGCAAAGTGGATAGAAAATCCACAAGCGGAACTTGTCAATTTTGGGAAGCTGCCTAGTTTCTTGGTTCTCAAAGAAACAAAACTCGGTTGCTTTATCAACCGCAGGTTTAGTACATAGCTGCAGGAAGTTGTGTAGCTCAAATCTTGTGGATGGTACAACAATTGAAGGATTTTGGTTTCAACTTTAGAAAAGTTCCTATTAAATGTGACAATACTAGTGCAGTGTGTTTAGCCAAAAATCCAGTTCATCACTCAAGAGCTAAGCACATTGAGGTAAGATATCATTTTATTAGAGAACATGTGGCTAACGAAGATGTTCTACTTGAGTTTGTTGATACGGATCATCAGCTAGCGAGACATCTTCACAAAACCTCTAAGTGAAGAAAGGTTCACCTTCATTAGGAGAGAATTGGGGATGAGCAATCCAAGGTAAAAGTCAGGTATGTATCTCTAAACCGGTTGAAAGTCAGTCAAAAGGATAAATGTTGAGCAATGTGATAATCAATGTTACAATTGCAAAACAAAAATTCCTTTATATTAAATGTGTACGTGAATGTCCCAGAATTTTTCACTTTGTTTTTGAAACGTCAAACGTTTCTAAAACGTCTTCTCGTTTTTCAAAGGCTTTAAAAAGGGGATTGTTTGGAGTCTCCATAATCAAAAAGGATTCTATTTTGACAAAAACCTCTTTCTCGGCTTCAGTCTCCAGACTTCTCAAAACTCCCTTATTGTCTCACTCCCTAACCCTAAACCCCCAAATCGCATCAGAATGTCTTCAGCCTCCAAATCGAACTCTGCCGCTCAGCCTTCTGGATCTCCATCGGCGGATCAACCGCATTACTCGAGCAGCACAAGTAGCGAAGGTGATTTCCGAGTTCAGGCAAGAGCAAAAGCAACTGATTCAGAAACCCTTGACGATTTCAACCTGATGAAAACAAGATATGACCATCGAAGATAACTCCCTGGAAGATCAAGATTTTCTGACCAAAGTCGCAGAAGAACTAGCGCGACTGGGACTTGGACTGGGCAAAGCCCTCCCAGCACCGCCGCATGTCGCACCAGAGTTCAGTCCCGTGGCAAGTCCAGTTAGTAGCGCTTCCTCAGTGGTTAGCATCTCCTCCGAGGAGGAGGATGAGTTTGAAGAGACTCTGGCGAGCTTCCTGGCAGGGTTAAAGAAAACGAAAAACAGGCCTACTGCCCCAGTCTCCAGCAGAACCCGAAACAGAGGGGTTGGTTTGCAGAGAGTTGCGCCAACAACCTCACCGAAAGGGAAGTCTACCTTGACCTCTCCTCCAACTTCCTCCTCTGCGAAACGGAAGAGGTCAGTCATCTCCAGTCCCCCTACTTCAAAGAAACCAAAGGCTGCTGTTGCCAAGAGAACAAAGAGATCAGAGACTCCTGACAAAGCACGGTTTCAACCGGTTGAGGTAAACCCTAAGTTCTCAGTATTTCTCAGACACTGCTTTCTCACTAGGGAATCAGTTGAGGCTTTCAAGATCAGTGAAGTAAATGAGTGGTTAGATTTCTATGGTCTAATGCCATTTGTTTCGACTAAAGCAAAGGGATTTAAAGTTCTTGTCTCGGAATTCCTCTCTAAATTGAAAGTAGCTGCGGATGAACTCAGCATAGTGTCTAGAGTTCAAAGAAGAACAATAGAAGTTACTCATGATCAGTTCTCTGCTGCCCTAGGGGTCCTCGGATGTGAGGATGAGGAGTTGGATACTCCAGAACTCAAAAATATTGCTTTCACCTATTTTTTTGGTGATCTCGGAATCCCTTTAGATGCCATGCCCTATCAGTTTACTGCTATGATGTTCACTCAGCTAAGCCATCGGGTACTGCACTGGGTGCTTGGGGCAATAGTGTTCCCAAAAGAAGGAACACAAATAGTCACTTGGGGTGACTTGTGCTTAATGTACAAGGTGATTCATGGTAGGCCAATCGACTTTGGCAGAAGAGTGGTTCAACTACTTGGACTCTCTGTTGAGGGAAGCCATGGGGAACACATGCCCTATGCTACTCTAATTAGTGGTTTACTTAAGCAGCACAAGGTACCTGGGACAGAAGCAAAAATGGAAATCTGGAATAGCTCCACCTACCTCATTAGCACTACGTAAAGAAGAGTGGATTCAAGCAACTTCTTTGATGGCACATGGGTAAGGATCCAGAGCAAACATGATATAGCTATGGCCAGACTAAGGGAAAACAGCGCAACAAGAGTTGCTCGTCAGCAGAATCGAGAAAGAATCATCAGGGAACAAGAAGCTACACGTGTTGAAGAGGCAGATGAGGAATCTGAACTTGCAGCTCCACCAGCTGAGACATCACCAGAAGTGCCGGTTCAGGATGACACCACCACTGCAGACCCAGTAGAGTCTTGGACTACCCCTCCTCAATCCCCACTCCAGTCTTGAAAAATCTTTTTCAAAAAATTCTATCAAGCTTTCGGGTTATCTTCTTGTTTCACTCAGCACTTGTGTCTTTAAATTCTCTGGGACTGTACACACATATTGCTGCCATACTTCTACTATGCTTTAATCTGGTTACATCACTTATTCTGGTTATGTTTCTTTAACTCTTTTTGATTTTGACAAAAAGGGGGAGAAGTTGTTTGGAGTTTATGTGATGTTTCTATGTGATGTTTCTGCCTTTGATGTTGTTGATGCTTGTAACTTTGTTACCAACTTGATTTGCTCAGGGGGAGGTTTTAAAAAAAAAAAAAAAAAAGGAAGGGATTTGAAAAAAACACTTTGATGTGTACATTCCTTTTTCCAAACTGTGGTTTACTGTGATTTACTAAGGGGGAGGTTTTTCCAACATCTTCAAACATACTCGAAACTCTAAAATATTTTGTCATCATCAAAAAGGGGGAGATTGTTGACTTTAAGGATTTTGATGATAACAAAGTTTTGGGAGTTTTTGTAAAGCTTAGAAAAGTATGTGTCTGTTTAGCGCTTTAAGCCTATTATTCATTATTTGTGTGTGGGCTTCGTTTTATTTAATGGGCCTCCTATTTGAATTTCGAAATCCAGCCCATTGGTAAAGAAATCTGGTTTTGAATGTTATTGAGTTCCAATAGAACTCTTCCTCTTGAGTGTTCCTCTTCAAGATTGCATCCGATTTTTGGTAGAGAAAAATCTGGCGAATTTACCTGCAATCCACAACGGAGAAAGACGTTGCAGCAGCTCCAGACGCTCCTCCCATGAGTCTTTAAATATCGACTTCAAACTCACGAAGATAACAACTCTCTCCTTCTTCATCAAGCATTCAAGTGTTCGTTTCATAAGCAAAGCAAGTCAAGTCAAGCTCTCCAGCATCAATCTTCAGTAGAACTAGCTTCATCATCCTTACAGCCTTTACGGGTCACTTCGAGAGAGAGACAAATTGTTTTGGAAAACCGTTTTGTGTGTTTTCGATAAAACTTCAACAGTTTAATTTTTCATAAAATTCAAAGTGTTTTCAGGTTTGTTTTGGTGAGCCTCGGGAAAACCAAACTGGGATTTGTTCTAGGTTTTTAGTGAGCCTTGGGAAAACTATTTTTGGGTGTTTGTTAGGTTTTTTGGTGAGCCTTGGGAAAACCATACTTAGGTTTTTAGTTGAGCCTTGGGAAAAACTATTTGTACTTTTTCTTGGTGTAACCTTGTTAAAGTATAGTGGAAGAACTCTCAAGTTGTTGACTTGGTGAGAGGACGTAGGTCTCAGACCGAACCTCTATAAACCTTGGTGTTGTTTTCTTTCTTGTTAAGTTTCGTGTTCTTTAAACGGGTTGAATCGAGTTGGTTCTTTCGGTTTGTTATTTAGAAAAGTTTTAGAGGGCAACCAATTCACCCCCCCTCTTGGGTGCCTACTTGGGACATCATGGTCGTCGTGATCCCAATTAAACTTTAGAGTTAAAACATTGGGGAAATATAAAGTCAGGGACTCGAGTAAATTTTTCATAATGGTAAAAGGTAAATCCACACGAATCCGTTAGAATTAACGACCCAACTAGACGGAAGGACCAAAATAGGACAAAATACCATAGGATATGACTTTAACAGAACAGGTTTTTAAAACAAGACCAAAATAGGACAATAATTATTTTTACGGGACTGCCAGCGGAATTTACTCATTTTTTAATTGTGGATTTGATATTCGTGAGAGAAAAATTGATGGGAAAATGTGATTTAATGCATTTTTGGATGTTTTTCTTAATGTTTGCTTAAAAGAATAAGTCTTTAATTTCTCTTTTTTTCTTCTCAATCTATCATTTGAATCTATTTGTCTCTCAGAAATTTAACAAATCAAACTTTTTTTAAAAATCACAACAAAATAACACATCCTAAGATCCATTAAATTATAGAGAAACTAATATTTTATTCATTAATTCATCAAGAAAATTGAACCCCTTTCATAAAAATGAATTTCCTTAAATTATAATTGCTTAAATTAAATTACTTAAAGGATAGATGTTTAAATCAACGTGTGTTTGGAAAACAATTTTTAAAGTAACTTTTGCGTTTTGAAAATGCTATCAACGGTAACTTTTTTAGTTCAGCTGTTAGCTGTTTGATCTCAATCATATAAAATTTATCCAAAACGCTACAACTAATGGAAGCAGCTATTTCCCAAACTGGACGTCTGTCTCTGCCATCCCTGGTTGCGATTCCTAGCTTTGCCACTGCTCCCGTCCTCGGTGGTGTTCTCCCAGATTTCTTTTTGGGTGCACGTTTTGGAAGGCGTGCGTGGAAGAAGTTCGTGTTTCGGAAGCGGTGGCCGCTGCATTTGAAAGAAGCTTGCTTGGTTCGGGAGACTCCGAGCCAAATAGTGGGCCCTGAAGGGTCGCGGCTGCAACTTGGTTGAGGGGGCCTATTTTGTTTATGTAGTTTTGACTCTTGTTTCCTGCCAGATCCCCATTTTGCGGTTTTTTCATTTGCTTTTTTGGTTTTGGTTTTTTTTTCTCGCTTTCCACTAGTTCGTGCTGGAGGATGGTGTCGTCACTTTTAAGGTTCTGTGGCTTGCTCTCTCATTAATTAGCACACCATGATGCGCATATACTATTTATAGCTCATATGCGTTCAGGGTATCGGAAGCGTCAGTGGCTATTTCCCATCTGCCATGGTGATCAGGTCACTGCTTAGCCTTTTTCGGCCATTTCGAGAGTGCTGGTTTTCGGTGCTTGTTTTTATGTGTTGCTCGGTCCTTCTTCTACCTTTGTCACTGGTTTCGGTCAGGTTCTGCACCTTTTGGTACTTTTGTCATAAATTCTTTCTAGCTTATTTTGTAATGATCTTTCATTAATAAAATAAATTTTTCATGGTTCAAAAAACAGTTTAAACATTTCCATATAATAAAGAAACTTTTTAGTACGCTTTTATTTTGTTACACTCATTTTCTCTTATTCATCCAAAATACTACATAATTCCTTAGTCCAAAAACAGGTTTAAGCTTTTGACTAGGTATAAGGATTAATGAGTGTTGAAGACTTGAGAGTAACAAAACTATAAAATTGTTATATAACATAAAAATAATTTTTCTCCGAGAATGAAAATTTAGGGTAAAACAAATAAGTTGTGTTACAAAGCTTCCTAAATAGAAAGCTGTAAATTTTCATGTGATAACACAAAAAAGAAAACGATGAATTCTTTTCGGGATGAAGTGAGTTCGATTAATTTTTTTTTTGGTAAAATAGAGGGAATACTTTTTTATCAAATGTAGATTTTATTTTATTACATTTAAGTTTCCAACATTTCTTTGCACCCACATTAATGTTTTGTCTATGTGGATAAGAGGGTAGTTATCATGTCAATTGAGCACCAGATTGATCCTTTCTAGCTAGCAAGCTTTGACTTTGAAATGATCAACCTTCTTTTACTACTTTCGAATTATTGTAGGGTTGGGCTTGGCCTAAAATTTCTCAAAATGTTTTCTAACTTTCTCAATCGAATATACTTATAAAACAATCTTAAATTTATTAACTTATTAACAATTCTTTATCAATCACATTTTTTCAAATTTCACTACTTATATACATCTCATCCATTAATCAGAACGTGTATTCCTAAATTAATAACCTTAAATAAATTAATCCGTCATCAATTATCTATCAAATCATATTTTTCTCAAATCTCGCTACTCATATACATCTCACATATCAATCAAAACATAGATTCCAAAATTTCTCTAATTTTTTTTTCAAACTTTCTCAATCTTAATACATAAAATAACCATAAATCCATCAATTTTCTATCAAATTATATTTTCGTCAAATTTCTCTATTTACATGCATCTCATCCATAAATCGAAATACACAATATTCCTAATTTTCTCAAAAAAATTTTCCAACTCAAATGAACACACCCTAAAAGTAAAAACTTCCAAAGCCTAATTTCATGTCAATGCTTTTATTTTCCAGTACTGCAAAAGAAGCTGAGTAAAGGGGCAGTGTTTTATTCCTGACAGCGGCTTAGAATCATCATGAGATGGGCTCCTCCATGTCGCCATTAACTCTGCCTGGCTAAAGCTGAGCGCTAATAAGGCCCCTCCACTTCTCAATTCCCTCTACTTATTGCAAAATTTTGCAGTAGGAATAAAATATCTCCAATTTCCAATTTGTCGTGAAAAGAGTTAAGTATTTAGAAAATTAAAGTTTATCTTTAACTGAAGTTAAAATGACGTATTACATTACTGATGTTTACCAAAAGATCACATCTTACTACTAAAACATACCGAACTTTTCTTTGTTATTGACATTTACTCTTTAGATATATTTTACCATTAATGTTTACTCTTTAGACGCAATATATCACTTTAACGGAATATTCCGTAACGTTTTGACAAGTGGCATTAGGACTAGTGGTGCACCTGGGGATGGAGCTTGTTAGGGGCGGTGTAGGGACGATGAAACTAGTGACCGAAGTGCAGATTTCGTGGTTGGGTAGGAAAGATGGTTAGATTATAACTTTTTTCTACCTTAGTAAGTCATCGAGTGCTTAGGAATGAAGTTAGCCTTCAAACATTGTCTATTCGAAGTGGTATTCCATCAATAGCTGCAGGAGCTCAACTATAAAAGAATTAACTGGGTACAAATTCAGGGTCAATTTGTTCATTTTTAAAAATTTAAGGTATATTGAATATAGAATAATAACATGGTAGCGTCATATAAGCATGATCATCTCAGCAAATATTAAGCCACTGAAGCACCACAGTGAAGAATTTAATAGAGAGTGGTAAAAAAACTTTCAAAGAGTAAATGTCACTAGCTAAAAAATATATGTTTATATTTTAGTCATAAAATGTGATCTTTTTAGCAAACATGAGTGGTAAAATATGTCATTTTTCCCTTTGCTGAACTAATAACCAAAAAGATGTATTACTGCCCAAAAACATAAATGAAAGCAAGTAAAACAAATTATTTAAAGCCATATAAACAATAAATAGAGGTTATTACACTTTTGTCCTTGATGGTGGGAAGTGAAAGGGAGGTGGCACGAATGGGTAGGGATGTCAATCGGGCAGGTCATGTCGGGTTCGAATTGGGTCATTTAGGTTTCGGGTTATTTCGGATTGAGCTGATTTCGGGTCAGGTTGGGTTCGGTTTCTGGTTGCTTCAGGTCAAGTTCGGGTTCCGGCCATTCGGGTTCGGGTTGCTTCGGGTCAAGCTATTTTCTGGTCAAGTTCGGGTTGTTTCGTATTTGGGTTCAGTGTTGATGGGAAACTTTGCGTATATTTTTTGGTGAATATTGGATGCATTTGGACAAAGTTTCCCTCACAATGTATTGAATTTGATTAAATTTCATACAATAGAGGCTGAATTGATAATTGGAGGAAACTTTAGGAGACAATGAAGTATTGTGCCCAGAAAGTTATGCATGGTCATCACCATAGATTTGTGCATGGAAATCACTACATTTCCAGGCTTTGTCCTCAGGTTGTTTATGACAATCACCATGTACATGGACTAAATTTTGTACATGGTGATTGTCGTGACCAAAATCTCAATTCCACTAAATGAATTAATCCAAACAGTTGGATGGAGGGCATTGAGGCATTTCTCAAAAGCAAGCAGAGCGCAGTCGGGGACATTTCATTCAATCCACATTTCAACGAAAACAACTCATGTTCGCAACAGAGGAAGAAGAGCGATTAGAGGTGTAATAACCCTAAAATTCTCGGTCTGAATAGTTATTTAAGTTGCAGTAGATTTTAATTATTGTTGGTGATTTCATGCTTATTTTACCTTAATGATATTTTTATTATTTTATTATTTCATGTAATTTGTCATCTTCATTATTGTATGTACTTAATATCTATTTTCTGTATTTTAACATTTTTATACTTTATTTTTCTTGAAACATTATACTGTATATAATGGGCTTTGGGTAGGGGTAATCAGCTACACAGCCCGCTACCAGGGTAGCAAGATGGCCGCTACCCAACTCGCTTCTTTTTGGGCCGCTTCCTTCATTCCTAGCGCTACCTAGCCCGCTACCATTAGTAGGGGCTCGGTAGCGGGCGACTTGCTACCCCTAGCCCACGTGGTGCTGCCACCGGACACAGATGGTAGCGCCCTACCCCCACCAGACCTGCTACCAAAGTTTTTTTAAAGATGATTTTTTCTTATTCTCATCATTTAATAAATGATTGAATAATAATAATATTTATTATTATTTAGAAACTAAAATTAGAAACAAAAATAAAATTAATCATAAATTAAACAAATGTATCAACTACAATAAAAAACATCCGAAAACAAATTGTTTTACAAGTGTCATATGGGGGAGGTAAATTATAATCGTCACCCTGATCCTCACACGTCATCGAACGATGCCCCGAATCGCCGAATGGCTGTCTGTTGAACCCCAAAAGGAATGGGTCAAACGACTCATTACTCCGCCTGAACAACTACGGGTCGAACACGATGTTGGGTGGCGACTGCTGAGTCGGCGGCTGCGGCGTCGACATCATCGGGCTATGGTAATCAGAACCACAGATGTTGGGGGTCTGGAACCCTGTAATCGTGCGCCAGGAGGACCACTGAGGCTGAGGCTACTGCGGCGTCGGGATCATGTATGTGGAGTAGTTTGGCGGCACGTACTGGTCCTTCCGTGGTCTAGATGATCCTCCCGCAACCAAGTCCCGAGGCACGTGATGCTGTTATAAGATGCCCTGCTCTAGAAGTGCCGGCCAGAGGATGCTGAAGGATGCGTCGTACTGTCACCGCAGCTCTGTACAAAGAGAATGCTGCTTCTCCTCGGACCGACGTCGCTCCTGCTGAAGAGTACGGTTCATATGAACCTCGTACTCAGCCTGGCGCTCCTTCAGTGTACGCAACTATCCTCCATTCTGAGGCGTTCCTTCTCCGCTTTCTGGAGCGCCTCTTTTGCGGCAAGCTCGCACTGAAAGGATGTGAATAAAAATAACTTTAGAAAAATTTTAAAGCTTGTAGATATTTTAGAAAACTTCAAACTAGTTTCAAATTAGTTTACCTGAGATGGCCGAGGTGGCCAGAACTGCTCCGGATGGACCAGCTGCGGGGAAGCGCCAACCCAACGCCCTTTGTAGGGCCCGCCTGTCACAACTCGAAATATCGCCTCATCAAAAGGGGGCGAGTCATTATTCGGGTACTTCTCCAATACCAACTGTGTGTACTCCTCCTAGTTAATATATAACGCATCAGTTAGGATAAATAAATGTAAATGTTAAAATGTTGAGGACAACAACTTTGAACTTTTTACCTCGAATTGAGTGTTGTCTGCACCATCCTAATGATGTCGGAAGTCGGTGATGGTGATGACCTGACGCTCTCTGATCACCATCTCCTCGTAGGTGCTATGCGTCGTCTTCGAGCCATGCTTCTTCTGCGACTTCATTGTCGCCTCGGAGGTCGCATCCTTTCGGGCCCTCTCGGAGATCTTCTTGAACTTGTCGGTGTTCAACCCATCGATCAGCTTATCCCAGTTGGCTTAAGGGATCCCTTTTGGCCTCTTTGATCGCCAGTGATCGTAAGTCAGATTTTCCTCGGTGAGGGGGTATTTGCCCCGGTAGTCGGAGATGATCTTACTCTTTGTTACAGTCACCCCGAGCGGGTGGTGACTTCTATGTTTCGGGGCTCTGTGCCAAACAATGCGAGACATGTTTTATATTGGTCAGATGGCTCCCGGATCTTTTCTGAGTAACATTTTTGGGAATGCTTGTATATTTGAGGTCGCACGAGTCCCCCGCACCTTTCCACGAAAATATTTTTCAGGGTCGGGACGTTCGTTCTCGGGCGACACTCGAGGCTCGGGATGGAAAATTTGATGGCACCAAGGGTTTGTGGTATTTTATGACTCGGGATGATTATTGTGGTGGTAACCAAGCAAGCACACATGACGGGATTATTTGGTCGGGATAGCAAGCACACACATCGGGATTTGCTCGGGTTAAGTTGGCACGAGATGACATATAGCCACTTAGGCATATTATGGCTTGGTGTGTGACCAAGCTGTGTGTGTGTGCTTGGCAAGTGACTAAGGTGTGTGTGCTTGGCAAGTGACTGAGGTGTGTGTGTCGCACTTCTTCCCGACAGTCGAGTTTGTCTGGGATTCTTTGGCAAAGTCAGTAAAGTTCGGCAAGGGTTTCAGTATTGCTCTCGATTCTGCATTTCGGATTACTTTATGAAATGCGTGTCTGGGTGTACCGAGGTTGAGTTTGGACTGAGGGTGGCCCGTGGATACCCAAACTTGGTCAGTCGGGATAGGCATTGGTGTGCAGGTGCGAGGACTCGAAGATGCTGATGTTCTGATTCAACTCCTTCGGGGGTGGTGTTTTGATTCAACTCCTTCTGGAGTGGTGTGCTGATTCAACTCCTACGGGGGTGGTGTATGATAACCTGTAAAACAAAGACAAAGACAAAGAAAATACAAACATGCAGCAGATAACCAACATATGCTCAATCAATGCAAATCAATCATATGCAATGCACATAAGCAGAATTGTTAGTATAACATACAGACACTCTCGGAAACGATCGTCCACCCTGGCCCAGCCAAGTAATGAACTACCGCAGAGACATGAGTCTGGTACCAGCTCGGGGTAGCTAACCCCATCAGAACACCACCCCCATAGGAGTTGAATCAGAACACCACCCCCGTAGGAGTTGAATCAGAACACCACCCCCGAAGGAGTTGAATCAGAACACCACCCCCGAAGGAGTTGAATCAGAACATCAGCATCTTCGAGTCATCGCACCTGCACACCAATGCCTATCCCGACTGACCAAGTTTGGGTATCCTCGGGCCACCCTCAATCCAAACTCAGCCTCGGTACACCCAGACACGCATTTCATAAAGTAATCTGAAATGCAGAATCGAGAGCAATACTGAAATCCTTACCAAACTTTACTGACTTTGCGAAAGAATCCCGGGCAAACCCGACTGTCGGGCAAAAGTGCGGCCGTATCACAACTGAAGTCCCGCACTACGCTGCAACTGCATATCAAAGCTTCAAATTGAATCCTAGTATCAACTCCTAATCATGCTAGGAACAACATATCCAAAGCATGAAACAAGATGACATCAATTCGGCATACTTAGGATTTAACCAATAATTCGGCCAAAGTGAAGAACCAACTCATACCATGCTTAAACCACTTCCAAAACAAGAAGAAGGCATGCTCACATACAAGGAAACACAAAGATCAAGTCCCCTTTTGAACCCTAGAGAATTCGGCCCAAGCATGATGAAGAACACAAGTTACCAAAACTTGTTTTTCTTGTCAGATATGAACTAATCACACCAAGACAACCATGAATCCAACTTTACCTCAAGAAAACACCTTAATTAAGGATGGAAGGACACCTACTTGCTTGGTAGCTTATTCATAGCCATGAAGAACACCATGGAGAATGAAGAAAAAACCGGCCTTGTGAGAGAGAAGAAATGAGGTGAAGTGTTACCAATTTCCATGTTCTCTCTTTATATACTCTTAACCATTTAGCACACCTCATGCTTGCTATCTATGACTCACCATGCCAAGTACACACCCACACACCTTAGTCACCATGCCAAGTACACACCCACACACCTTAGTCACCATGCCAAGCACACACACCTTAGTCACTTGCCAAGCACAAACACACACACACACCTTAGTCACTTGCCAAGCACACACACACATCTTAGTCACTTGCCAAGCACACACACACCTTAGTCACTTTCCAAGAACACACACACACACCTTACATTATATCTATTGAGTACTTGCCCATTTCAGTGGGGGCAAGGCTCACTTTGTATGCTATCTGGATTCTGGTTATGTTATGTCTGCATGGATGTGCGGGTTTGACATATGAGGAAATATACTTGGATTTCATGTTTCAAACTGCATGTACATGTATGTGTTCAAACTCCGTGACTTTATTCTGTGATGTTAGTGTAGGCCGAATACTTGCCCAATTCAGTGGGGGCAGGGCTCGTCTTACTTGTGGATATATGCCGTGTATGATATGTTGTTTGGCGTCTGTATGTTTGAATCCGGTGCAGATTTTTCGGCCACGTCAGAACGTATCCCGGGATAGCGATTTACGGGATTTACGGGATTTTTCGACCACGTCAGAACGTATCCCGGGATAGGGATTTACGGGATTTTCGTTTTTCAAAGCGCTATATCTTCCTCGTTTCACGTCCAAACGGGGTCATACAATAGTCCGTTTTGTAGCCCCGGAAACGAGGAAGAGGCTGGAAGCGGTTTCAGACACGCCTGAGTTCTACAAGTTAAGTTAGAAGTCCTGGAAGTCAACAACCTCAAGTGCGGAGCAAGAAAACCAGCAACGAACCGTTTCCAAGCCGCGTCGAGGGTGATTGTCATCTTCATATGGGTCACCTTTGGAGGAAATTTTATGGGCCGGGTTATGGATCCCACCACACCGGGAGTGTTTTCAATTTCCACTCTCGTTCCGGTCGTGACACCGTCGTTCCCCCGGGCCACTGGGGCCCGGGACGCGACACTCTTCCTCCCCCGTTACATCTTGGCCCACATCTGTTGCAGATGTTCCTCTACATCATCTGCAGCAAATGTCCGCGGAATCCCAACATATTTTTCCTGGAGTTGGAAAACTTGTAATTAATACTATATATCACTATACATTAATGAATAAACAACATATTAATTATGCAATAGTCTACCGCGAGTTTTAACCCATGCGTCCTTTTCTTCCTGTGTCAACTCCGTGTAAGTCGGCGGGATACCGACATAACACTAACGGAAGACAGCCTGAATGTCTTGGTAGACAGTGTGAAACGTCGATCTAAGGCTACACAAATTAAAAGAAAAAAATAGAACAATAAAGTTCGTATATATAAAATTAAAAATTAAACATAAATTTAAACACTTACTAGCTTACGAGAATCAGCCTCCTACCATCTGGAGCTATCTTTGGAGGAGGGAGCAACTGCGCGAGTGCATCATCCATCGGGTCGTTATCCTGATGCTCCACGGTCTGCTATGAACCAGTAGTGTGGGAGGATGCGGCTGAAGTGGTGGACTGCGGAGTGCGACCATTGATACCAGTGCGCCCTCCTGTACGACCAGAGCCGGTGCGACCCCCAGAACGGCCCCCACTCGTGGAATAACAACCTAACTCATGGGCATTATCATGCGAAGGAGACGTCATATCCTTACAAGAACATAGTAGTTAATACCACAAAACTTATGAAAATACTAAAATAATACCCAAAACTTTAAGAAATGGTACAAATTCATCCAAAATACCACAAAATACTCAAAATGTTCAATTTAACCCAAAACTGTTGTGCCTGACTTGCAAGTATGAAAGGGTCGTACACTTTTAATCGATATGTGTGTTCGACATGTCGAAGATCCCAGAGTTATTATCCGTTCTTACACCGTTATATGGGTCAACCCATGCCCTTGAACATCGTTAGCTTTGATTTGTTGTAGCGAAGCACCAAGATTTCGTCAATCCAACCATAAAAATCTACGTAATCTTCCTCATTTATATCTCCAAAGACACAGACGACCCAATTAACAGTTTTCTTTTTCCGCCCATTTTCTTCTGTTTGGAACCTGAACCCGTTTACAAATGTGCCACCCCATGATTTGACCGTCGTCCGTGATCCACATACTAAGTCATACAATAACGGGTGTAACAACCACCGATTTCTCTCAGCCAAGTTCTTGAACCACGCAGGAAATTGTGAAAAGCGGTACTTATCTAAGCCATCAGTGGCCAATACCGGGTAATGAGAGCATGCAACCTCGTTGATCTGACTACACAAATGAAACACAGTTAATTTGATATGTAAGGAAATGAAATAAAACTTAAGCGATCAGGACAGTTACCTTAAATATGGTTCAACTTCGGAACAATTCATGAGAATATATGTTTGCACATGTTACAATTCCTTGTCCGTCCGTTCTCTATTCCTAAGTTCCTCAAAGTGTGATATTGGATGGTTAAAAACTAATAAACCATTTTCATTGGACATTGTGATGTACACTTCATTGCGTATCTGCGGATTGACATGCGTACCGAGATTGTCATCCATGTAGTGCTCGCAGAAATGTGCAACATCCATGTAGTGATCTTATTAGATCAGGATTGAACCGCTTCTACCGGTCAGGTGCGGAGGGTTTTCCGATTGTTATAGTGTGCTCATTCGTCACTCTGACTGATCAGGTGTAGAGGGCATGTATCCACTGTTGTCTTAAGAGTATTATATACGAATAAACATGATAGCTTTGTATTAGCGAGGAAACATTATACAAAGTATAGACGTAGGTCGTCCGCATGATAGTTGCGAGGGAGTGTTTTCCCGTTGTGATCCTACAGTTCAAACACGCCTTGTCCTACAGGTGTATTATGTATGGGCCATCCCAGTTGGGCCATAGGACTTCATCCCTTATTTCGCGGTTGGCCAGGCTTGAGCGGAGCAAGGTGAGGCCACACACGCGTATGGATTTGGGTCTGACTTTGGCGTCGTGTCTTGTGTTGACATGTTGTTTGAAGGTGAACATTCTAAGGCTTGCGCCTTCACGGAGTTCTTCCAGGAGGTCGAGCTTTGCGCGAAGGCCTTGGCTATTGGCCTCATTGGTTAAGTTGATTGTCCGTATTGTTGGGAGGTCCGCTTCTATTGGGAGGAGTGCCTCAGTTCCGTATACGAGGGAGAAGGGAGTCTCGCCCTTAGGCATTCGTGGGGTTGTGCGGTAGTCCCAAAGCACGCTTGGTAGCTCTTGTACCCATCACCACTTTGCTCTAGTGAGACGTTTTCTGAGTCCCTCTTTCAGTGTGCGGTTGGTGACCTCTACCTGCCAGTTGGCCTGGGGATGGGCCACATGGGCGTACAACATTTGGATGTTGTTATCTTCGGCCCATTGCTGTACTTTATGGCTGGCGAACTGGGTTCCATTATCCATGATGATGGCGCGGGGTTTCCATATCGGCATACTATGTTCTTCCAGAGGAAGTTGATGATGCGTTCAGAAGTTATCTTTGCAAGTGGTTCCACCTCGACCCATTTGGTGAAATAGTCAACTGCCACTACACAGAACTGGAATTGACCTGGTGCTGTTGGCATCGGGCCGATTAGGTCGAGGCCCTATAGGGCGAAAGTGATGGGGTTAGTGATTGCGGGTGACTCTGTAGAGAGGAGCCGCTGCACTCTGGAGTTCATTTGGCACTGATGGCATTTGTATACCATCCCCACCGCATCCTTTTTCAGTGTTGGCAATTAGTAGCCCAGGCGTAGGGCTTTATGAGTCAGCGTGTCTGCCGTAATGTGTGTTACCCACACCCGGTACGTAATTAAATTAATTACGCATTTAAGTTTAATTACCGGGTTTTTGATAATTTTGTCTTGGGACTCGCATTGCATGTTTGGTAATTGTGGAATTAATTTGGTGATTTTTGGGGCAACCCGGGACGGATTTAGAATTTATTACGCGGCTGCGCGTAATTCCCGGGAATTGCGATTCTGAGTGGCTCGGGACTTATAATTGGAGAAGAAAAATATGTTTTATGGGTTTTATGATGTCCTGAGTAAGTGGTTAAAGTTTTGTTCCAATCGGAGTAAGTTTGGTAAAAAGTTGCATTTTCGGGCTGAACGAAATTGCAATTTTGTAATGTGTGTGAGATAAAAGAAAATTGCACATTTTTGGTAAAAAAGAAGGGAAAGGGGTGGCTAGGAGAGGGAGAGAAGGGACAAGTGTCCCTTCTTGGTTGAAGAAGAAAACGGAAAGAAAAGAATTAAGGAAGATGTATATGTATATATGTAAATAATACATATATATAGGTATAAAGAAAAGATTATTTTTGGTCAACTCTCTCATTTCTTCTTCTTCATCCGTTTCTCTCTCTCTCCCTCTCTTGTGTGCCGCCATTTTTGAAGCTTGAGCTCCATAACTGATCTTCGTCGTTTTGCGATTAAACTTCTAGGTAAGGTACTCAAATCGTTCATTGAGATGTGTAGATGAATAATCTGAAGTCTGTTTTGGAAGAATCAGTGTAGTTTGCAAGTTATGAGCATTTGAAATTTGGAGTGAATAGTGAAATGTGCTCTTTGTGTGATTCATTGGTTCCTAAGCGTTCCCGGCACCTTCTTGTGCATGTTTGATAACAGGAACGTAGGAAGAAACGCGCCCGAGGTAGTGCCGAAGCGCGTCTGAAAAATCTGGTGTAAAATCCAACGGAGGATTCAGTGAAAGGTAAGGGTATATTTGTGATCAGAGTGAAGTTCTGGTTCTGATAGTGTAATTGGTTATGTTAGAAAAGGCTCGGTGTGAAAGCCGTTTTTCCCGGCCCGAGCCTCGGATTTGGCGCCATTGTTAATGGCTGATTCTGTGAATTCTGAACATATATTCTGTATCTGTGGTTGTTTGTGAACATGGAGTGGTTTGGAAATTGGACTGAAACTCTGCCGAAATTTTTACCGGGACCGTCGATCGGGAATTCTGATTCGGACTTCAACCCGAGGTAAGGGTTTAGTGTGTGTTAGGAGTATTGCCTTGCGTAGCAAGCATACTCGGATATAGACTGAGGCTAGGTTTGGAAGAGGGGAGTGCCCCGATGACGCCAACCTAGTTCCGTGGTATAGACATTGCTTGTGCAGAAATCGATTGGGATTCCGATATACCTACGATGGTTATCGATGAATTGACTGAGAGTCCGATATTCCTACGATGGTTATCGATGATTCGTATTGATTGATTGATGGGGGTCGCTCCCCCGAGCTGGTACCATGCTCTACCGACCGATTGTGACCGATATGCCTTGGCTAGGCCAAGGGCATCACCGTTTCGATTGTGTTATTGATCGTGATTGTGATTGACCGATTTGCATTGCATATGGTTGCGTTGCATTGATTGAGCATATGATTGGTTGTTTGCTTTGTGTATCTTGTGTTTGTTCTGTTTTCAATTGCAGGTACATTGTATCGAATGATATTGATCACTGCACCATGTCTATACCTGCACTCTTACTAAGTTCTTGCGAGAACTTACCCTTATATCTACGATTTCAGGAAAAGGAAAGGAAAGGCAAGCCGCCGAGTAGTGGCGGGGTTGCTAGTTTGAAGGTTTTGGACTAGAGACAGCAGCAGCAGCAGTATCATCGAGTAGCACGGTTGGATCCCGAGAGACCGCCACTTGGTTGGTTTTTGTATTCCGAATCTGTTTCTGGCTCTGTATATTGTTCATAACATGCATGTTCCTTTTTGTAAGGCTTGGGATATGTGTATATGGTATGATTTGCATAGGTGTTAAGTTCAAGTTCGGAACCGTTCGATATCGCGTTGAAACTTCAGGTTTTGGGCTCAGTCGGAGGGTCAGGCGACCCATTTCTTGGAGCAGGCGGTCGCCTGGACCCCTTTCGTAGGATACAGGTGGTCAGGCGAGATCCAGGCGGCCCCTTTCCTGGAGCAGGCGGTCGCCTGGGCCCAGGAGGCAAATTGGTAAGTCCGGGCGGAAGGCCAGGCGGCCCATTTCTTGGATCAAGCGGTCGCCTGGGCAGTCGAGAGACCAGGCGACCCCTCTCCTCAGGTCAGGCGGTCGCCCGAGCTCATCAACTTTCTGGGCAGCAGGTCAGGCGAAAGTTCAGGCGACCCGGGCTTGAGCCGGGCGGTCGCCTGGACCCTGAGTTTGGGGTTTTTGGTTCTTTTGAACCCCATTCGCGTAGGTAAGCATCTTGGGACTTGGTTGAGCAATAATGCTATGGTTTAAGGAAAATTTTGGGTGATCCCAAGGGGCGGTTGCCTTATTAGTATTGTTATTGTGATAGGGTTGTGAGCGAACCCCCGCCCCCTCCCCCTTTTCCCGGTTTGGTTCGTTCTCCGTGCGCTTCCGTGCGTGCAGGGTTTAAGGGGGGTGACAAGGTGTTATCAGAGCAGGTTTACCTAGTTGCAAATGGGTTTTTGTGAAAGTAAAGTTGCATATCATTGCATCATGCATGTACATATACAGAGCCAATTGGAATACTGCTGCTCCTAAGTTTTGATTGTTACTGTAATATTGTGTTTGTAATGATTCTCAGAAAATGGTAAACACCCAAGGAAGACCTGGAGCGAATGAGCAAGGGAGGCGGGATGGAGGTCCCGAACCTCATCGATACTAACATGCACTAAATACATGCATGCAACTACAGCTACAGAGCCATCAAACTAAAACCTAAATATACCTAAGTGCGGAATCGGAAACCTTCTCGCTCAGGAGATTTTCCGCACGTGGTACTGCTGCTGCTGCTGAAACCCAAAATAATAGGAAGCACCGCGGATCTCTATTCCGCCGGTTGCTTTTCAGAACAACCTGAAAGGTGGTAAACATATAAGGGGTGAGTCCTCGGGAGGACCTAGTAAGGGCTGAGATAAGGTATAGCTTGCTTAGGAAGCAACGGCTGAACCTGTAAAACAGAACAGTACAAGCATATACATATATATATAAACATCAAACATAAAGTAAGCCGGAAATCCATCTCATGCGGTCCAACCGCCGAATGACCCTTATCACAAATCACAGGCAGCGACCCTCTCCAAGAGGTCGAATATCTGAAGCATGGTACGGCTAGGTCGCGATCCCCAAACTGTCGTAGGGTCACGAAGTATACCTGCACTCCGGTGCGTGTATACACTGAGTGTCGGCACCCTCTAGTGCGAACACGAGCAGAATATCAACACCCCAGTGCGGATACTAACGAAACGAGGATCATATAGTAACACATAAGCCAAATATCGAACATACCGAGAAAAGTAAAGCGAGCATGAAACCCGTGACCTCTAAGACCATCTGGGTTTTGAACAGAAAGCAACCGATACCTTACCATGTGACGGGTCTCGGGATCACCGAACCACCGCCCTCACCCGGAACCCGCCCCAACTAAACCCGTTATACATGCAACTACTCCCAGAATGCATAGCGAGAGAAGTTGAGCCCTTACCTCAGATACACTGCCTCGCAGCACAAAACCCGGGAAATCCCGGCTCCCGGCCCGAAAAGTTGCAACTTGTCTTTTACGGTCCCACGCTACTCCACCCACGCAGAATCAAGCTGAACAACCATAATTAAGTCAGAACACATCCAAACAAACCCCGGAAACCAACCCCGCATAATCCCGCACTTTCCCGCAGAAATCCACAGAAAGCTCGGTTTCACGAACCGAGCTAGAACATTGCTATTCATACACCCACAAACACATTCCAACCTTTAAACCCACATTCCAGACACTTTCACCCTTAATCCCGCATAAAGGTAACTTTTCCATTTGTTATCCGAAAATGACGTTTCAAACACCATACCGCACCTAAATCCAACCCCGATACCAAATTACCATCCAATTCAACCATAACACAACTCTAACATGGATAAAGATTCATCTTAAATTTCGGTCCTTCACCCCATTTTCCACCAACTTCCAAAACAAACCATTCAAGGTTCCATTTACACTCTTTAATCACCAATTACATAACTTAAGCAAGATTACTAACCAATTTCACCTTTAACAACCAAAATCAACCATGAACCCTAATCCAAACTATTCGGCCAAAAGGGGGCTTTTCCACTCAACTCAATTTCCATCAAATTGAAACCATAATAAGCCTTAGAATCATGCTAGGAACCACATACTTGAAGCATGATTCAAGATACACAACACACACCATTTTGGAAAAAACCCTAAAATTCGCCAAAATAGGGTTTCCTTCCATGATGTTTTTCCAAAATCCAACCATAGATTCCTACTCCCCTCCAACCCAAGAACAACATACTAAAAGATGGGAGGAAGAGAATCACTCAAACATGTAGACAAGAACAAACCCTTAGCTTGAAAACTCTCTCTTTCTCCACCAAAATCAAACTTCCAAATTGAAAAACTAAGGAGAGGAGAAGCTTACCAATTTCCTGAACCCAAATCCTTGAAGATTCAGCCAAGAAAAGAAGAAGCACAAAGAGCTTGGAGAGGAGGAGAATGGTGGCGGCAATGGAGGAAGAAGAAGAAAAAAGAAGAACAAATATAAGTTTTTCAAGAAATAAAAGCCTTTTATATCTTCTTCCCTTTTCCATTTTTAATAACATTTGGACAAGTGTCCCAACCCTCCCTTTTCAGCCGACTGCCCCCTTTTACCAAAAGTATTATTAACTTTAGGGTTAATAACAACTTAGTCCTCCAACTCTCCAAATCTTTGCTATTTAACCCCAAACGCAAATAACAAACTCCGAATGAAACCAAAACTGACCACAACCCTCAAAATATCATAAAATACCCAAATCCTATTTCCAAAGTCCATTTGAAAAATCAGAGTGTTCCACCGAGCACGCTGAACCCGAGTAAATCCCGACGTGTGCGCGTGTCAACCCGAACCAAAATCCCGTCACTCCAAAATTCCACAAATATTACCATAAAATCCGTCTTAAAATATAACATACTTTACACCAAAGCCGTCGGAGAATTTCCATCCCGGGCCCTGGGATTCCGCCCAGAGCCCCGGGAGTCGCCCGGGACCGCACGTCACGTCCCAAAAAATATGCTCCGTAAAAATCTCCGGGACGCTCCCACGATTCCAAATCCGCAAACGGTTCCTCAATCCGAGGTCCTGGGAGCGCTACCGAGCCCGCTGTACGTCCCGAGCCAACCCCGGCAACCCCCCGGCGCCAGAAAAATTATTTTCGGCGGAAACGTCCGGGGGACCCACACGACCTCAAATATGGAAGGGTTCGCCCAAAATGATGCTCGGATAAGGCTCGGGAGCTGTCTGTACGCCCAAAACCGTGACCCGCAGGCCAAAACCGGAGCCCCGAGTCACCTGGGTCACAACCCGCTCGGGTGACCGTAACAAGATAGTATAAGCGGCAGGGGGACAGGCACCACAAGTTCCCTCTGAGTTAGTGCGGGTCTTAGAACAGATCCGGGATAGTTTGGCACAGATATTGCCGGTACCATCACAGGAAACACCGTCAGTTTCAAGGACAGTGCAACAACTTCAAAATGTAAATGGAAGTGGAACGGGGCGTCACGGACCCCATACTGTGACTGATAACAACCCATCCTCATCTGAGAATGAGGAGGAGGCTAGGAGGAGTGCGACATCCTAGAGCTTGGATTGCGTCGAGAGATTGCTGGAAGACAGGATCATGATGATCATGGCCCGTCTCAAGGAAGTGTTAGTGGTTGACGGCATCGTCGACAATCTGAAGAAGCCGAAGGGTCACATCGACCCAAGAGACAATGGGGAGAAAATGAGCGCCCTAGCAAGATGCTCGAGCGATTCCAACGCCTGAACCCACCCCGTTTCAGCGGGAAGGGTGGACTGAGCCGGAAGTCTGGTTTCGACGGATCGAGTTCCATGTTCGAAAGGTTGGAATTCTCACCTACCGCAATGGTATCTTTAGCTACGTACAACCTGGATGATAGAGCTTTGATATGGTGGGAAAGTGTGAGGAATAGCGCCGAGCGGAGCAGTCCGCGCGGGAGAGCTGATGCGATATGGCGTGGGATGAATTACTCGCTTGTTCCACGAGCACTATGTGAGTGATGTTGTCCGAGATCTGCGACAGGCACAGTTTGATAATCTGACTCAGGGTACTATAAGCGTGTTGGAGTACGAGCATCAGTTTGATCGATTGGTTCGCTACGTCCCACAGTATCATGGGATGGAGGAGCAAAAAGCAAAGAGGTTTATCAGAGGATTGCGACCTGATATTCGATTGGCGCTCCGACCGTTGGACATCAAATTTTATCAGGAAGCAACACAGAAGGCTCAACTGATTGAGCAAGAGGATGTTGAGAGTAGACTCATACCTCAGCAGACCGTTGGACGTGGAAGGGGTGCTGGTTTCCCTAGCTTCTCTCGAAGCGCCGGGAGGGCACCCCAGCCTATCCCGAGCGCTAGAGGGAAGGGAGCAGCTTCACCCTCCACTACTGTTTGTCCGACCTGTCGACGTTCTCACCCACTGGGTCAGTGTTTGGGATGTGGTTCTTCGGACCACTGGGTCCGGGATTGTCCCCAAGCTGCACCGAGAAGGGAGGTCGGCCATGTTCCGAGGCCTCCATTTGGGTTACCGCCAAACCGACAGGGGGCACCACGAGGTGGTGCCAGGCAGCAATTTCTGCGACCGCAACCACCTCCTCCGCCACCGCAACCGAGAATGGGAAGAGTATTCCAATTGAACGCGGGGAGGCAACTCAGCAAAAGGAAGGTGAAACGGCACGACAGGGTGCCCTTAAAGGTACCATATTGTTAAATAACATTCCTGCTACTGTATTATTCGATACAGGTGCTTCTGTGTCCATAGTGACTCAGAGATTTGTTCTGACTCAACATTTATCTGCGAGTTCCATGCCTCGCATTGCTTTAGTTAAGACTACAGAGAGCCAATGTTTGTTTTCTAATGATATGGTTCAAGATTGTATGATTGATTTGGGAAAACATCAGATTCTGACTGATTTACTGGTTCTGGATATTTCGGGGTATGATGTAGTTTTGGGAATGGATTGGTTAGTTAAAAATGGAGTACAGATTGATTGTGCGAAGCAGGAGGTGACACTATTTACCGAGAAGGTACTGTTATCCTCCGCTTCTTCTGAGCAAGGATCGGAGATGAGGAGTCTGGAATTGCAAATTCTAGACGAGTTTGAGGTGATCGATGAGAATGATTATTTCGCTTTGAACGCTTCGGATATCAGGGTTGAGATAGATCGAATATTGGTTGTAGGGAGTTTCCGCAGGTTTTTCCTGAAGATTTACCGGGGATGCCTCCGGAATGAGAAATTGTCTTCGAGATTTTGCTTCAGCCGGGATCAGTACCCATATCTGTTCCCCCCTACCGAATGTCTATCCCTGAAATGAATGAGCTTAAGAAGCAACTGGATGAGTTGCTTGCTAAAGGATTTATTCGACCGAGCACGTCCCCGTGGGGTGCTCCGGTGCTGTTTGTGAAAAAGAAGGATGGAACGTTACGACTGTGTATCGATTATCGCAAACTGAATGCGATAACTGTGAAGAATAAATACCCCTACCTCGAATTGATGATTTGTTTGATCAGCTGAAGGGGCAAAGGTATTTTCGAAGATTGATTTGAGATCGGGGTATTTCCAGCTTCGAGTAAAAGAAGAGGATATCCCCAAAACGGCTTTCCGAACCTGGTATGGACATTATGAGTATACTGTCATGCCATTCGGTTTGACGAATGCGCCTGCAGCATTTATGGATATGATGAACCGAGTGTTCCGTCCATACCTGGATTAGTTTGTAGTAGTATTTATTGATGATATCTTGGTGTACTCTAAGGATGAAGGTGAACATCAGGATCATCTGCGAATTGTATTGAAGACTTTAAGTGATCATCAATTGTATGCCAAACTCTCCAAATGTCAGTTTGGATCAGGGAAGTGTCCTTTTTGGGGCACGTTATCGGGGAGAATGGCATATCTGTGGATCCTGAAAAGATTAAGGCAGTAATGGACTGGAAGCAACCGACTACAGTACGAGAGATCAGGAGTTTCCTCGGACTGGCAGGTTATTATCGGAGGTTCGTATCTGGATTTTCGACTCTGGCTCTACCCCTTACTCAACTTACACAAAAGGGGCGAGCATTTGTATGGTCTGAGACGTGTGAGCGCAGCTTCCAGGAACTAAAGGACAGGCTGACTCACGCACCTATTCTGATATTGCCAGATCCGAGTGCAGCATATACGATATACACGGACGCTTCCAGGTCAGGTTTGGGTTGTGTACTCATGCAAGATAGGAATGTGATAGCTTATGGGTCGAGACAACTTCGACCGCATGAGCAAAACTACCCGACTCACGATTTGGAATTGGCAGCGGTTATATATGCACTCAAGCAATGGCGACACTACCTGCTGGGTAGCAAATTTCAAATCCTTACGGATCATAAGAGTTTGAAATATTTGTTTACCCAGAAGGACTTGAATATGAGACAACGGAGGTGGCTTGAGTATATGAAGGATTACGATTGTAGTATCGAATATACATTTGGTAAAGGAAATTCGGTAGCCGACGACCGAGTCGGAAGTACACCGGCTTGGTGAAAGGTGGAGATCGGGATGGTGATGATGAAGAGAATGATTTGGTATGTTTGTGGAGTTTGTGGGAGCATCGAGAACGAGAGCAATCTGTTTACATTAACGATCCAAATGTAATGGCTGGACAAGGTACGAGACGCTCGAGTGTAGATGCGTCATCAAGAAGGTATCGGGAGAAGAGAAAGGATCACTTCACCCGTCATTTGAATACAAGCAGAGATTGTTGTATTTCAGAGATCGATTGTATGTACCAAGGAACCGACCCTTCTCAATGTAATACTTGAGGAGGCACATACGAGTCGATTGAGCGTACATCCGGGAGGTGAGAAAATGTATCACGATTTGAAATCTCATTTCTGGTGGCCGGGTATGCGCAAAGACGTTGCTACTTATGTTTCTAAGTGTGCAACATGTCAACGGGTGAAGGCGGAGCATCAGAAACCAGCAGGTACCTTACAGACATTGCCCATTCCGGTCAGGAAATGGGGCAATATTACTATGGACTTTTTGACAGGATTACCTATGACCCGAGCGCACCACGACACTATATGGGTCATAGTGGATCGATTGACGAAGTGTGCCCATTTTCTGCCAATGCGGATCACAGATTCTTTGGAGAAGTTAGCTCAACTGTACATCAAAGAGATTGTACGGTTACATGGAGTACCAGACTCCATAGTGTCTGATCGGGATCCGCGGTTCACGGTTTTGGAAAGCTTTCCATAAAGCTTTGGGTACACAATTGCATATGAGTTCAGTGTATCACCCATGCAGATGGACAATCAGAGCGGGTGATCCAAGTATTGGAAGATATGTTACGGAGTTGTGCACTGGACTTTGGTGGTGAATGGGATTATCACCTACCATTGGTGGAATTTTCGTATAATAACAGTTATCAGTCCACCGTTGGCATGGCACCGTATGAAGCTTTGTATGGGCGGCGTTGCGTAACGCCACATTGCTGGGCAGAAGCTTCAGATCGAGTGGAATTGGGTCCCCAACTGATTGAGGAAACGACAACAAAAGTTAAGAAAATTCAGGATCGGTTGAAGGCTGCTAATGATCGGACCACTTCCTATGTAAATAAAAGGAGATGGGATTTGGAATTCGAGGTTGGTGACAAGGTATGGCTTAAGGTAGCACCAACCAAAGGAGTTATCAGATTTGGTAAGAAAGGGAAGTTGGCTCCGCGTTATGTGGGACCATATGAGATTCTGGAGCGGGTTGGTAAAGTAGCCTACCGATTGGCTTTACCCCCGCATATGTCAGCAGTACATAACGTGTTTCATGTGAGTATGCTGAAGAAGTGTATCCTGGATCCGGTTCAGACAGTAACCGTGGAAGATATACAGATAGAACCGGATCTTTCATACAGGGAGGTGCCAGTGGCCATTTTAGGGCACGATGTGCGGAAGCTTCGTAGTAAGCTAATTCCGATGATCAGGGTGCAATGGTCTCATCATACCGAACGAGAAGCAACGTGGGAGGTCGAGCAGGATATACAGGATCGGTACCCCCAAGAGTATGAGCGCCTTAAGACTGCCTTGGAGGACCAAGGGTCTTAAGGGGGGAGGATTGTTACCCACACCCGGTACGTAATTAAATTAATTACGCGTTTAAGTTTAATTACCGGGTTTTTGATAATTTTGTCTTGGGACTCGCATTGCATGTTTGGTAATTGTGGAATTAATTTGGTGATTTTTGGGGCAACCCGGGACGGATTTAGAATTTATTACGCGGCTGCGCGTAATTCCCGGGAATTGCGATTCTGAGTGGCTCGGGACTTATAATTGGAGAAGAAAAATATGTTTTATGGGTTTTATGATGTCCTGAGTAAGTGGTTAAAGTTTTGTTCCAATCGGAGTAAGTTTGGTAAAAAGTTGCATTTTCGGGCTGAACGAAATTGCAATTTTGTAATGTGTGTGAGATAAAAGAAAATTGCACATTTTTGGTAAAAAAGAAGGGAAAGGGGCGGCTAGGAGAGGGAGAGAAGGGACAAGTGTCCCTTCTTGGTTGAAGAAGAAAAAGGAAAGAAAAGAATTAAGGAAGATGTATATGTATATATGTAAATAATACATATATATAGGTATAAAGAAAAGATTATTTTTGGTCAACTCTCTCATTTCTTCTTCTTCATCTGTTTCTCTCTCTCTCTCCCTCTCTTGTGTGTGCCGCCATTGTTGATGAAGCTTGAGCTCCATAACTGATCTTCGTCGTTTTGCGATTAAACTTCGAGGTAAGGTACTCAAATCGTTCATTGAGATGTGTAGATGAATAATCTGAAGTCTGTTTTGGAAGAATCAGTGTAGTTTGCAAGTTATGAGCATTTGAAATTTGGAGTGAATAGTGAAATGTGCTCCTTTGTGTGATTCATTGGTTCCTAAGCGTTCCCGGCACCTTCTTGTGCATGTTTGATAACAGGAACGTAGGAAGAAACGCGCCCGAGGTAGTGCCGAAGCGCGTCTGAAAAATCTGGTGTAAAATCCAACGGAGGATTCAGTGAAAGGTAAGGGTATATTTGTGATCAGAGTGAAGTTCTGGTTCTGATAGTGTAATTGGTTCTGTTAGAAAAGGCTCGGTGTGAAAGCCGTTTTTCCCGGCCCGAGCCTCGGATTTGGCGCCATTGTTAATGGCTGATTCTGTGAATTCTGAACATATATTCTGTATCTGGGGTTGTTTGTGAACAGGGAGTGGTTTGGAAATTGGACTGAAACTCTGCCGAAATTTCTACCGGGACCGTCGATCGGGAATTCTGATTCGGACTTCAACCCGAGGTAAGGGTTCAGTGTGTGTTAGGAGTATTGCCTTGCGTAGCAAGCATACTCGGATATAGACTGAGGCTAGGTTTGGAAGAGGGGAGTGCCCCGATGACGCCAACCTAGTTCCGTGGTATAGACATTGCTTGTGCAGAAATCGATTGGGATTCCGATATACCTACGATGGTTATCGATGAATTGACCGGGAGTCCGATATACCTACGATGGTTATCGATGATTCGTATTGATTGATTGATGGAGTCGCTCCCCCGAGCTGGTACCATGCTCTACCGACCGATTGTGACCGATATGCCTTGGCTAGGCCAAGGGCATCACCGTTTCGATTGTGTTATTGATCGTGATTGTGATTGACCGATTTGCATTGCATATGGTTGCGTTGCATTGATTGAGCATATGATTGGTTGTTTGCTTTGTGTATCTTGTGTTTGTTCTGTTTTCAATTGCAGGTACATTATTTCAAATGATATTGTTCACTGCACCATGTCTATACCTGCACTCTTACTAAGTTCTTGCGAGAACTTACCCTTATATCTACCATTTCAGGAAAAGGAAAGGAAAGGCAAGCCGCCGAGTAGTGGCGGGGTTGCTAGTTTGAAGGTTTTGGACTAGAGACAGCAGCAGCAGCAGTATCATCGAGTAGCGCGGTTGGATCCCGAGAGACCGCCACTTGGTTGGTTTTTGTATTCCGAATCTGTTTCAGCTCGTATATTGTTCATAACATGCATGTTCCTTTTTGTAAGGCTTGAGATATGTGTATATGGTATGATTTGCATAGGTGTTAAGTTCAAGTTCGGAACCGTTCGATATCGCGTTGAAACTTCATGTTCTGGGCTCAGTCGGAGGGTCAGGCGACCCATTTCTTGGAGCAGCCGGTCGCCTGGACCCCTTTCGTAGGATACAGGTGGTAAGGCGAGATCCAGGCAACCCCTTTCCTGGAGCAAGCGGTCGCCTGGGCCCAGAAGGCAAATTGGTAAGTCCGGGCGGAAGGCCGGTGGCCCATTTCTTGGATCAGGCGGTCACCTGGGCAGGCGAGAGACCAGGCGACCCCTCTCCTCAGGTCAGGCGGTCGCCCGGGCTCATCAACTTTCTGGGCAGCAGGTCAGGCGAAAGTTCAAGCGACCCGGGCTTGAGGACCCTGAGTTTGGGGTTTTTGGTTCTTTTGAACCCCATTCGCGTAGGTAAGCATCTTAGGACTTGGTTGAGCAATAATGCTATGGTTTAAGGAAAATTTTAGGTGATCCCAAGGGGCAGTTGCCTTATTAGTATTGTTATTGTGATAGGGTTGTGAGTGAACCGTCGCCCCCTCCCCCTTTTCCCGGTTTGGTTCGCTCTCCGTGAGCTTCCGCGCGTGCGGGGTTTAAGGGAGGTGACAATGTAGGCACCGCAGGAGCCTTGATATATGTTCTCGAGCTCCGCGTGCCCCTTGCGTGCGCTAAGGCAGGGTTGGAGCGGAGAAGAGTATCCTCAGCGCCACAGGAGGTCTTCTGGTTCCTCCGGAGATATGGTCATGGCACCGCTGTCCAGTTGTTCGACGATCGAAGGTCTGGCAAGGGTCTCAGAAACCGAGTTGGTTTTTCCTTTCGATAGCAAGTCAGCTTTAACGTTTTCCGAGTGTGGGATGTGAATAAAGATGACCTTTTCGAAGCCTGTGCGCAAGGAGTTGATGAGCTTGAGATACTTGATTAGTGTGGGGTCCTTGCATTCTGAGATGCCCTAGACTTTGTAGATGACCAGCTAGGAATCGCTGTGAATGTTGAGGCGGCGGATGCCGGCTCTTAGTGCCATTTTTAGGCCCGCGGCGAGGGCCTCATATTCTGCCACATTGTTAATCACTGGGAACTGGAATGTGACTCATAAAGAAGAGTCCATACCTAGAGGTCCTTGCAAGTAGACACCTCCCGCTGGTGAGCTTGTTTTTTAGGCGCCGTCGAAAAACATATTCAATTCTGGTGGTGCCGGTTTCGCTGGTGCTGGCTCATGGAGACTCGGCGTGTCTGCGATGGAAAATTCAGTGAGGAAATCTGCGATGGCTTGTCCTTTTATTGCCTTGCGCGGCTCGTAGTTGATGTTGTATTCGCTCATCTCAATGCACCATTTGGCCATGTGGCTTTGGAAGTAAGGTTTCAACTTCGAGTGGCGTAGACTAGTGCCAGGACCGCCTTTTGCAAGGGAGGGTATCGGGTCTCCACCGACTGCAATGTTTGGCTCATGTAATAGATGGATTATTGTTTCCCATCTTCCTTCTTAATGAGGACCGAAGCGACGCTGTTATTGGTTGTGGAGAGGTAGAGGACCAGGTCATCGCCAGGCCTGGGGCACTTGAGCGTCGGGAGGTTTTGGAGGTGTTTCTTGATGGCCTCATAGGCCTCTTGGAAATCCTCTGTCCATTTGTAGGCTTTTTTCTTCCTGATCTGGTTGAAGAAAGGCTTGCATTTGTCACCGAGTTTGGATATGAATCGTTCCAACGCTACTAACCCTTGGGGCTGGCGATGGCGTCAATCTTCTTTCAATTTGTGGTTATCCCGCCCCTCGACACTTGATAGCCCAATAACTTGCCTTCGCCAACGCTGAAGATGCATTTCGTCGGGTTCAGTCGCATGTTGTATTTGCGGAAGTTGGCGAAGGTTTCTTCTAGGTCCCGCAGATGTGTGTCCACCGCTTTACTCTTGACTTCTATGTCGTCAACATAGGCATTTAAATTTCTCCCTATCTGGTTAGCGAAGACACTGTTGACCGGCCTTTGGAAAGTCGTGCCTACATTCCTGAGACCGAATGGCATGCGGATATAGTGATAGACGGCCTCGCCATTTGTGAACGCTGTCTTTATTACGTCTTTCGGGTCCAAGAAGACTTGGTGATAATCATTGTAGGCATCCATCAGAAGGCATCTTCAAGTACTCCCTCAGGGAACCCTTCTTGATAAGGTGCTCAATGTACCTTTTCAACTGGTAACATTGCTCAGTATCATGTCCGGTATCCCTGTGGAACTGGCAGTACTTGGAAGCATTGAGCTTTGCTTCCTCCGGCATGACCCTGGGCCAACTGATGCTTTCGAAACCTTGCCTCTGTAGTGCTAAGAGTATGCTGGTTCGGGTTGAGTTGAGGGTGGTACAACTCGTGTTCCTCTTAAAGGGTTTCTTCTGCCCTCCAAAACTCCCTAGATGCCTAATGACTGTAGGCTTCGGGTTATCCCTTTGCTCCCTGTTGTCCTTGTTATCCTGCCTCCCTTCCCTTTGGGACAGCAGCTTCTGCGCAATCATATGCTCCCGAGTGACGGCATACATTTCCTCGACATCAGTGAAGTTCTTTCGGGACAGTTCATAAGCCAACCGGGAATTCGAGAGGAGCGCTTTCGTGAACGCCATGATCCGGATGTTATCAGTCAAGTCTGATGCGTGCACTGCTTCCCTGTTGAATCTTTCAACGAATTCCTGAATGCCTCCGTTCGGTCTTTGTTTGATATCGAACATCTGTATGGCTCTTTTTGCCGATCTTTTGCACCCGATGAAGTGCATGGTGAATTTGGTGGCCAGGTCTCCGAACGACGACACGGAGTCCGGGAGAAGAGAATTATACCAAGCCGAGGCCAGACCCCTTAGAGCCACATCGAAACATTTACATAAGGCTGCTTCATTGGCCCCTTTAGCTCCATCGCCCTCTTGTACTTCCGGATGAAAGCATCAGGGTCTCCCGAACCGTTGTAGATCTCCAACGGGTGAGGCAAATTGAACATCTGGGACATTTGACTGTCCCGAATTCTGCTGGTAAATGGTCCATCATCGGGAGTTGCTTCATACTTGGCTTCCGGCCTGCTCGAATTTCTCTCAACTTGCTCCAGACGGTGTAGCATTTGTCGGATAATATCATCCCGGGTGTTACAAACGCCACGTGTGGGGGTGACTTCTGATGTATATTTGTACACATGTCGGCTGTTTGTTAATTCCCCCGAAGACCGGGGCTCTATTTTAAACATGCGGGTCATGTTTTTTGTGGATCAGCGCGTCCCGAAATTTTATCTAGACCTCATTTTTTAGAGTTTTGAGCACTTTTGAGGTCGTACGTGCGTTACGGACCATTTTACGAATTTTTGTTTTCGTGGAAAAAATTGACATTTTGTGGGAAAAGTTGAAAAGTAAAGAAAATGAAAGTTGAAAACGGCAGGAAGTGAGACGGTTAGTTATTAAAGGAAGAGGTGTGTGTGAGAGTGTTAGTATTATATTATTATTATATACATATATATGTATATATGTGATAATAAGGAAGAAAGAGCAAACATTCTTTCTTCTTTGTACGTCTTCTTCTTTCTTCTCTGTACGTGAACGGAGCAAAGTGGGATCTCTCAATTTCTCACCAAAATCTTGAAGGTAAGTTGGTTAAATCGATCCTTAGGAGAAATAATTAACTCCTTATAAATCAGTTTTTGTGATTGTGGCTCCAGTTGGAAACCGTGAGCGTTCAAAATTTGGGTAAATTTGTGTTACTTTCATCGCTCGATTATTTTGAGTTCTAAGTGTTATTTGGGTGTTCAGCTGCCATTTTGTCTTAAGGAGGAGTACGAGAAAACTGACGGAGTATTTCCGAATTAACGTCTGAACCGTTTGGAAAAGTAGAAAGGTTCCTGCCTCTGGGTAAAGTTGGTAAGGGTTCAGTTTTCCTTGACTTTGCATTCTGGGATAATTATAATATATATGTCAGGGTTAATTGGGGCTGAGTTCAAGTTGAGGGTGGGGACCGGTGATACCGAACTCAGTTTATATCATAGGTTTAGGTGTGCAGGTATAGGGTATAGGATACCCTGTCTGGTAAGTTTTCTTTTAATTTTGTTATGTTGTTTTGCTCTGACGACAGCGGGGAATCCGGACCCCGGGCTGGTACCACACCTCAAAAAATATACTTTCTTGGTTGTTATGGAAAATCCTCTTCTGTAAGGCTAAAAGCCTCAGAGGTCTGTCGTTTTGTTCAAAGTTGCTATTATTATTACTTTTATATTTGTTTTGCATTTAGTATTTTTGTGCTTTCTTGTGCATGTGTATAAGCTCAGGATTACTAGAATTTCTGAAAAACCTTATCCTATGCCTGACCCTTACTAAGTTCTCATCGAGGACTCACCCTTAAATATGTTTACTTTTTCAGGTTTATCTGATAAGAAACCCGAAGAGTAGATCTCTCCGGTGTTTACTTGTGTTTTGGTTTCAGGTAATACTATGTTTGAATTTGTCTTCTGAGTTTGTAAGGGTGGTCTCGATTGAGATTTATGCTCAGTTGCACAGTCCGACCCTTATTTGAGCACATTATGAGTTTACTGACGATTTTGTTTTCTGTTACTTGTCTAGCAGCAGCGGGTGTCCTATGTGGAGTTTTGTTTCAAGGATCTTGTTGCACCAGATCCCTCCACGTGTGTATGCACTCTGAACACTAGGTTTTGGGCTTTGTACATGTAAACGCATGCATGTGTGTATATTTGTTGCATCACATATGTATATATAAGGATTGCTCGTGTTTTGTTGTATTTTGGAGCCTGCGGAGCAGGGGCGTGAGCTTGCCCATTTCAGTGGGAGCAAGGCACGTCTTGTTACATATGTGTATATGTGTGTTTGTGTTCAGATGATCTCTTTTGCTTGTGTGGCAAGTTAGTAACATTAGTAGATAGAAAAGCATGGATTATGTGATTAAGTTTGGTGCATATGTTCTGGTGATGGATGTGAGTGAATTTTGTACTATCCATGTTGTAGAAGTGTGTTTGGTTGAAGTCATTTCAGGTTTGGAATTTCTCGGTTTCTCCGTCAAACTCAGGGTCGGACCATTCCGACCTTCCTACTAGGTTCTGACACACCCCTCTCAAATCAACAAATCTTTAAACAAAAGGGTTTGGACCACCACACCAGGGGGACTCCGTTTACTATTTCCCAAGTCCGGTTCCCGCTTCACGCCACCTGGCGTTCTGTATCACGTGAGCTTCCGCAGAGGGGGTAACAGTAACACCGGGGGTCACCAACTACCAATCTCTCGGGTCTAGAGGACCGCTCTCTTCGGTGCTCCCTAGGGGATCTGAACCGTTGTCGGCTCTGTCGGTCCAGAGAGAGCTTGTTGCGACGCAGGTCGCCTGCTTCCACGATCGGGTGATCTCTGTCGTGATTGTTGTTTGTCCCGTGGCCTATGGGATCGTTCAGGCCTGTTGCGTCGGTTACTCTGTTCTTCCTGGAGTACGACCCGAATTGCCCGGACAAGGTCCTAGTCTAGTTGTCATATATCACTCCGACAGAGGCTAGAGGTTGGCCGTAGGGAGGTGGCTCTGTGAGTTGTATCTTCAGAGGAACTCTGGTAACTGGGATCGGCCGTGCGGCCGTCGGTGGAGCCTTCCCCTTCCGACCTGGATAGGTGGGAACGGGAGTGACCCCCGCGTTCCATTGAAAGAACTTGGTTATGGGGACCACCACGTTCCCACAGACGGCACCATTTGGTGGCGGATCTGTTTGGGTTGCTGCCACGTTTCGATGATGCTGACGTGTCCTGACATTATTGGACGTCATGGTGTAAATTCGGAATTCGAGAGGGGAAATAGAGTGGGGTCCTCTGTTTGTATTTAGTGCATTTTGAGTGATTCTGGCGACAGTTTAGAGATTTTGTTAAACGTTACCCTTTTAGGTGTGGATAATGAATGCATTTATAGTCCAAGGTCAGAGTGGCATTATCGTAATATCCTAATATAATGCGATAGCGTGTCAGAAGAGCACGTGTCCTTAATACGTTCGGGAGTATAGTCCGGGAATTTCCTTAGTATGTTCGAGTACATTATGTTCGGTGATGTCCTTGTGCGGGTTTATGAATTTTTTAATGGGGCCCTTATTTTGGGCTATTGTTTGGGCCTTTTGCTAGGCTTTTTATGTAGATTGGGTTTGGCGGCCATCAACGATCAACCGCAGATTGTACCCTCCTATATCGAGGGTTTCTCTCTAAATCCTCCTCCTGTGATGGAGTATCCGTATGAACTGTAGCGCGAGTGACAGTATTCTCCTCACTATGAACCTGCTGAACCCCCGGAGTAACCTGAGCCAAAACAGGCAGTAACGCTGTAACTATATCCCGGATCTGCTCCAGGGTCTGTGCGAGATCAACGGGTGGCTGCTGCTGAAGGTGCAACTGCTGTCCCAGATCCCGCTCCTGTGGGACATCCCTCGGAGAGTCGGGATCCCTGCCCCGCTCATCCTGATCTCTTTCTCGCTGACGGCAAGTATTAACCATACCTCCTGAAATTCACAAATACCAAGAGCACATACAAGACGGTATGTGTCTAACAGAAGCTAGCAGCGGTATTCCTATAGGCTCTATAATGTAAATGCAATGCATGATGCAATCACACCAATTCCTCAGATTCACACATGCATATCAGAAATTCTAACTCTGAGCATCAGTCTTTCTTGATATCCATATTTGATTCTATATAGTACGCCTAGAAGAATTGACCCCTACTCTGACACCTCTTCCAAAAATGTTCAAGTAAGGGGGTGACCAGAACTCTTACCGAACATCTCTGGAATCAGATAGCAGAACAGTGGCTTGCCCTATCAAGCCCGTACGCAGAACAGAAGTCCACCTCTGGACTATGCCAGACTCAGAACACAATCTTACCCGATTCTCGTACTTGACTAAACCTACTATGATACCACCTTTACTGTTACCCCCCCTGCGCAGAAGCTGACGTAATGCGTAAGCGGGAACCGGAGTCAGGGGGAACAGTGAAAATGGAGTTCCCTTGGTGTAGTGGTCCAAACCCACCCGATTAAAATTTCACTTTAATCTACTCATGCAATAAACTTGTAGTACAAGTAACAAGAATCATCTGAACTCAGATATATACACATACATACAGATACATATGTGATGCAACATGCTTTTATATGCTCGCGTTTATATTTACAGAGCCAGAACCTAATATCCAAAATACCTACGTGTGTGGAGGGATCTAGTACAATAAGATCCTCAGAAGCAACTCCACGTAGGTCACCGCTGCTGCTAAACAGAGAACATAAAACATCTGCCAGACATCTCAGAATGTGCTCAAATCAGAATCAGATCTTGCAGAATATCAAAAACAGGACTACCCTTTTTCTAAATCAGAAGGTAGGCCTGAAATTGTTAATACCTGAAATTCAAACACCAGAAATCACCGAGAGACTCTACTCCTTGGGCTTCTTATGAGACGCGCCTGAAAATGTGAACAAATGTAAGGGTGAGTCCTCGATGAGAACTCAGTAAGGGTTAGGCATAGGGTAGGGTTTCTGAACTCTGAGGCATGCTGAACTAATAATACCTGCGTCAAAAATACAGATACAACAGAAAACGGATAATAACACTACGTCGTTAAAACATTTAAAGTTACGGCCATACCGCAGTTGGGGCGCACTATTTAGCGCAGTAATGGCTGCAATAAATGCCGCTCTATTTAAGCCCGCATTAGCAGGTCTATTGCGGCCAAATCCACAATACATAAACGGTCCGGCAAGGAGTGAACGGCGACAGAGGAGAAGGTGGGGCAGAATGTTCGGTGCGGCGGTGCGACACTCCAAACGTCTAGCGCGCAGATCTACAAACAAGAAAGAAGAAGAAAGGAGAAGGTGAGAGAGGTGGGACGCCGGAGAAGAAAGGAGAAAGAAGAAGCTTACCTTAGCCGGCAACGGACCGGACGCTGAAGAAGGAGAGGGTGAGAGAGGGATCAGGTTTGCTGCACCGAAAGTGAAAGGAGAGAGGAGGAGGCTGAGGCTTTTAAAAAAGCTTATTGCGGCTTATTGCGCAAATAGCCGCAATAAATATGTATTGTGTCCCTTACTCCGTCACCTATTGCGGCTTAAATGTAATGCGGCCAAAACCGCAATACTCTCCGCATTGAAATTGGTCCCCACCACGTAGTGTAATAATAATAATAATAATAATAATAATAATAATAATAATAATAATATCAGTAGTTAGACAGATTCGGCAGACCTCTGAGGCTCTTAGCCTTACAGAAGAGGTTTTCAGAAATAACAGATATATATATCAGAGGCTTGGTACCAACCCGGGGTCCGGAATCCCCGCTGCCGACAGAACAGATTCAGATAACAGAATACAGAAGGAAACTTGTCAAGCAAGTTATCCTGAAGCAGATAACAGAATCCACACGTATACCCTAGTCTATGCCATAGGCTAAGTTTGGTATTACCGAGGCTAGAGGGAGCAGAGGGTCGCATCGCAATACTGAAAGTGTAAGGGTGAGGGAACCCCTAAGTGAAGGCGAAGTTCCTCTCGGCGAAGGCGAAGCCCCCAGTGCGAAGGCGAAACCTCCCAGAGCGAATGCGAACTCCCATAGTGAATGTGAAGCCTTCCAGAGCGAATGCAAAGACTCCTATAGTGAATGTGAAGCCTTCCAGAGCGAATGCGAAGACTCCCATAGTGAATGCGAAGTCTTCCAGAGCGAATGCAAAGACTCTAATAGTGAATGCGAAACCTTCCAGAGCGAATGCGAAGACTCCCATAGTGAATGTGAAGCCTTCCAGAGAGAATGCGAAGACTCCCATAGTTTGGTGAAGTTCATCAATGGAGGCGGCAGCAACTTGGAGAAGATGAAGAAGAAGAAATGAAAATAAGTCCACCTTTATGAAAATAATAAGCCTTATGTATTTTTCCCATTTTAAACCCATACCTCTCATGCTAAATTAAAATAGGACATGTGTCCCATTAATCACACACACACACACTTGCTGCCGAAAGAAAGGGCTGCTGCTGTTGCCCATGCTGATTTCTTTTTAATTTGCACCCATTTGCAAATTAACTCCCAATTTTTCCGAAAGTTCCAATTCTTTTTGCCCAAAAATAATTATCGGATTCCAAAATTAACGAAACTCGGACACAATCTTCAGAATATTATAACATTCACAGAACATTTTTCAGAAATTCATTTACAATTCCAGAGTGTCCTACCGAGCTCGCTGAACCCGAACCAAAACCCGACGTGCGAGCGTGTCAGCAACTCGAACCGAAATTCCGTCACTCCAAAATTCTATAAAAATACCCATAAATTCCATCTTAAATTATAACACAACTTACCCCAAAGCTGTCAGAAAATTTCCATCCCGAGCCCCGGGACCCGGGAGTCGCCCGGAACCGAACGTCCCGCCCCAAATATTAAACTCCACAACCAACACCGGGACGTCTCCACGACTCCAAAACTGCAAACGGCTTCCCAAACTGAGGTCTCGAGAGTGCTACCGAGCCCGCTGTACGTCCCGAGGCGACCCCGACAACCCCCCGGCGCCAGAAAAATATTTTCGGCGGAAACGTCCGGGGGACCCACACGACCTCAATTACGGAAGGGTTCGCCAAAATGATACTCGGATAGGGCTCGGGAGCCGTCTGAACGCCGAAAACCGTGACCCGCAGGCCAAAACCGAGCCCGGGTCACCTTGCCGCAACCCGCTCGGGGTGACCGTAACATTCTCCCCCCCTTAGAACTCTTGGTCCTCCAAGAGTAGCCTGAATCAACCAGACAGTGTCGCTACCAACCAAAAAATATGAACACCCCTCTAACCCAGAACAATCGGACCACCGTATCAAGGCGGGAGTGGTAGTTTAGACTACCATACAGAGCCTCACGGCGTCCCACCCTCCGGGTGCATCTTATTGCACCCGAGTCGGTTGCGGTATTTCTACTGCAGACAACCCCGCATAAGACCGAACCTAAATCTAACCGATCCACAACAGGCTATCCGGAAGACATCACGTAAATGTAAAATAGTTGGGGGAAAGATCAACCTAACAACTTACTCTAGAAACTCAAGAGAACCGATAAAATTCGGGGTAACTTGCCCCGCCTATCAAATCTTACTGTCTCTCTGAACGGTGCTACCTCCATCAAATTCTATTACCAAACTCATATTCAAGAGCCCTACGGCACGGTTCGTACAAACAGTGCGGTAGTTCGCGGTTTTAATCCGCGCCTATAACAATCGATCTTTGCCGTAGACTCCTCAAAAGCTCGGGTCCCACTTAACCCTATCGACGCATCTGCTCAACAAGATGGTGTCATACACCTACCGTAAACACCTCATGTGGTGCCACGTCAAACGTAGTCAAAGCAATTGTTGTACGAGAACCCTATCAAAGAAACTGCTAGTCCCAAAATCCTCCAAAATCAATTATACAGATTCGCAACATATCCTCCGATATCAGAATCACCCGCTCCGACTGTACGTCCGTCTGTGGGTGATAATCTGTATTCGGATGGTGTCGCGTGCACAATGCTTCCTGAAAAGCAATCCAGAACCGCTGTAAACGCGGACCACGGTCGATTCAATGGAGTCCGGTACTCCATGCAAACGTACAATCTTCCTGATGTAAAGCCGGCAAGCTTCTCCAGAGGGTCTATGACCCGAATAAGCAGAAAGTGTGCGCACTTTATCAGCCGATCCACAAAAACCCAGATAGCATCATGATGAAACCGTGTCAGGGCAGTGCAGTCAGAAAGTCCATCATAACATTACCCCACTTCCAGACTGGAATGGGCAAAGTCTGCAGTGTCCCTGCCGGTTCCTGATGCTCACACTGCTCGAGTGTGTCCCCCTCTAAAATATCATTCCGAACTCCCATCCTCTCGTACACAAAGGCGGTCTCGAAGTATAGCAATCCTTGCCTATACTTGAAACGTCGGTAACCCATAAATCCTTATCTTCCCAGATAATTTCTTCAACACCAGATCTCCACCTTGCGCCGCGCATCCCGTCAAGCCACTCGTAATGTATAGTAAGTGTATACCCCCAGGCACGCTCCCGAGAAAAGATTTCTCATTGACAAACATCATACAATAAGCAGAACTGATCAAATCCAACCTTAAACCCTTCATTACCCGCCATTTTCCGATAATCCCGATTAATTGCAACTTTTTCATTCCTTAACTGAATTCAACATTTCAAACTTCCATCCACTCCTAAATTCAAGCCCAACACCATATTAATATCCAATTCAACCAAAATGAACCTCCAACATTGAAAAAGAATCATTCCAAGATTTCGGTTCTTAATCAACTTTTCATCCAACTTTCAATTCAATCCATTCAAGCTTCCAAATAATCATATTAATCACCAATTCCACTTCCTAAGCATGCTTACTAACCAATTACACCAAAATCAATAAAACCCCTTCACTTATCAATTCGGCCAAAGAGGGGTTTTCTCACCCAACCTCCATTTCAATCCAAACAAAGTTCCATTTGCACTCTTTAATCACCAATTACATTTCTTAACCATGAATGCTATCCAATTGCATCCAAAACAACAAAATGCACAATGAACACCAACCTAAAAATTCGGCCAAATGGGGGTTTCCAACCCAACATATTTTCCATCAAATTGAATCCATACATAAGCTTAGAATCATGCTAGGATTAACATACTTGAAGCATGAAGCAAGATAACAAACACACACCATTTTGGAAAATTATCCAAAATTTCGGCCAAAAAAGAAATCTTCATCCAAGATGTGTTTTCCAAAATCCAACACTTGATTAGCACTCTCCTACCACCCAAGAACAACATACTACCCATAGTGAATGTGAAGCCTTTCAGAGCGAATGCGAAGACTCCCATAGTGAATGTGAAGCCTTCTAGAGTGAATGCAAAGACTCTCATACAAAGTCTTTGATTTGTGTGAAGCCTCTTCTCAAATTCTTGCGAAGCTTCTTCTCAGATTCATGCGAAGCTCCTTCAAGGATTCATGCAGAACCTCTTTTCAAATTCATGCGGAGCCTCTTTCCGAGATCGGCGATGGCCCTCAGACACGCTATTTAGCCGAACTTAGCCCCAATTCACCCTGACATGCATTTTATAGGCATCCTAGAAATGCAGAATCACGGAAAAACTGAACCCTTACCTTATACACCGAAGAATTTCCATGCAACCCATTCCTTTTACACACAAGGTAACAAAGTTCATGAACGTGCGGCGGAGAGAAACATCCACGATACCGGTTCCTGCAAATTTTCAATCCTTTCTGCCTTCACAACTGATTAACAGAGCATGCAATAAGAATTCTGATCTGTAGGATGCATATAATTCTTCTCTGTGAAGAACATATATCATTACCTCAGAGCTTGAACCAATATAAGTGGATATCACTTGAGCTTGAAACTTGAACACTCATGAAGGAGGCAGACGAGAGAAAGAGAGACGTTGAAATGAAAATGTTTTCTTCTCTTTATTTCTTTCTCTCCTTCTTATTCCAAGTAACCGACCTCTCTTACCTTAAGGAAGAGGAAACCTCTCATTTTCCACATTTACAATTTGGTCCTCCAAAGTTTACAAAGTTGCGATTTAGTCCAACCGCAACTTGCATAACTTCCTAACGGAATTTCCAACTGAACTGAAATTTTGATACTACTTGCCATTGTGGCATACTTGGATATGGAGTTACATCAAATAGATGTTAAAACAGCCTTCCTCAATGATGATTTGAGTGAAGAGATCTATATGAGACAACCAGAAGGGTTTGTCCAAGAAGGTCTTGAGGATAAAGTATGTAGACTTAAAAAGTCTATTTATGGTCTTAAGCAAGCTTCAAGACAATGGTACTTGAAGTTTCACCATACAATTACAAGCTATCGCTTTGTAATGATGCATGAAGATCATTGTGTATACTTATACTCGTCTTGATCCAATTATGCTATAATGACCTTGTATGTAGATGACATACTAATTGCAAGTAGTGGAGTTGAGTTAATGACAACCATCAAAGGATACACCGAAATAGAAAGGAACACTTGTTAGGCCTCTCACAGGAACCTTATATTGATAAGATCCTGGAAAGGTTTAATTTAACCAACTCTAAACCCATGAATACCCCACTTGCATATGGATGCAAGATTGGAGGGGACATGTGTCCCACGACTCCAGCATAAAAGGATGAGATGGCAAACATACCATACCTGAGTGCTATAGGTTCCTTAATGTATGTCATGTTGTGTACAAGGCCTGACATTAGCCAAGTAGTTGGCTTATTGGCTCGATATTCTTCAAACCCTGGAATGCAACATTGGAAGAGTGTCAAGAGGGTTCTACGGTACCTTAAAGGTACTAAAGATTATTGGCTATGCTATCAAGGCAAGAAGCTTGATTTGCATGGTTACTCTGATGCTAATTGGGGTGAAGATCGTGACTCCAGCAAATCTACATCTGGTTATGTATTTTTGTTTAATGGTGGGGCTACTACATGGTGTAGTAAGAAATAAACTTGTACAACATTGTCAACCATGGAGGCTGAGTTTATCTCATGTGCCTCAGCTGTACAAGAAGCCCTTTGGCTTGACTTCTTTCTTAAGAACTTGGAATCTTGGATCATGGTGGAAAGACCTATTACTATTTACAGTGATCGTATGGCGGCAATGGCTTACACCAAAGATCCCAAATACCATGGAAAGACCAAGCACATAAGCATGAAATACAATTTCGTAAAGGATGCAATTGAAGAGGGTGAAGTCAAAATTGAGTACATATCTACAGACCTGATGGTGGCGGATCCTCTAACTGAGCCATTGCCACCACTTGTATTTCCTAGACATGTCAAAGCAATGGGTCTTCGTTGATTGTAATTAAGTTGGATGTACTTCACCACTTTGGTATCACACATGTATTATATGATGAATGATTAATAAAGTTGTTTGTTTGTCATCATCTAATTTGTTTAATCTTTATGCTTTCACAACATAAATTTAGATCATGTCAAACATAGACAATAGAAAGGGTTTTCTCACACGAACCTGTCACCCTTAATCTTGTATGTCAAACATAGACAATAGAAAGGATGAGACTAACTACGGATTCAATGTATGTTGTTTCTTAAATGAAGCATGTTACTAAGTAAAGTAGTACTTGAGTGGGAGTCATGATCCAACACATGACACCTTAGCCTCTTGTCGCCTTGATTATGTAAATCAAGATGAGATGACTAAAATTCATCGAGTTTGTATGACCACCATACATCCTAGTCTATGATTGGTGTAAGCATTGGCTTACTTGATAACATTTCATGGATTGTGACATGTCCTCCTTTTATTTGATAAAGGGAGTACACTTTTGGTGTTTTAAGAGGGAGAAAAATGGCACACCTCCCAACCTTTAAGTGGACACCATTCCGAGTGGGAGTGGTGTAAGTAAAACATCAAATAGTGTTCATTTGGAACTTCAGTGTTCTATAACCATGAAATGCGACCAAAGAAGAATTTAAGTGAGTTGTCTTTGTTCTTACTTAGTGCGAGGTTCTTTGGTTCAGACTCTTAGTGACTTTGACTTGCTATTAGGAAATTGTATCAATAAAACTACTTTGATTGGTTGTTGAAGGTCTTAGAAGAAAAAGACTGGAATATCCTTCATTTGGGTAGTTGAGTTGGTACAATGACCTAAGTAGTTTAAGTTAATAGGAAAGACACCGTTTTGATGATGCACATGCTCTTAATTTAATCTTGGGCCCACATACTATGTGTAGTATGATTTAGATTGAATTATGAGCACTTATGAATGAGATCTCAACTTCTTAATACAATCATGAATTTTAAATGGTTGAAATTTAAGAAAAAACTGATTGTGATTAAGTGAAGTGTATCATTGTGTCTGGGATCTATAAAGGCACCACTTGATGAGTTCAAGTGAGCTTGAAGAAGTTCAAGCATGTTTGATGAGTTCAAACAATACACCGTTGCTTGATTGTTTCAAGCATGTTGTTATTTTGAAGAGGACAAGCTTTCATTGTGACAATGAAAGTGATTTTATGTGTATGCCTTGGGGTCGCACCCTTAACTCTACTTGTGTGAATGAACTTGTTTACTTTGGCCTACATATGTGTTAGAGAGATTTTATTTGATTGAGAGTTCACAATCAAAAGATAACTTAGTGTGAGTGGGAGTTTGTTCTTGGCGCACCAAGTCCTTTTGAGATAACGCTTGAGCTCATCTCAGCTGGAGGAAAACTAGAAGTGGTTTCCCTCAGCTCATTTCCAGCTAGAAGTAGCTGGACATAACTCAAGTCAGCTCAAGTTGACTAGAAGTAATCAACTTTAGCTCATTGTAGCTAAAAGTAGCAACCCTCAGCTCAAGACATCTAACTCTAGCTCATGTTGACTAGAAGTAGTCAACTTGAGCTCAAATGAGTTAGTCTTGATGGAGAAGTGAGTTTCAGCTCAAGGTGAGCTGAAATGAGTTATGGAACTCAATTATGTGAATTGTGGCTATATAGAACATTTGTGATGTTTCATGAGCAGTAACTACCAATTACACCCTTTTGGACAAGATAAGGGTATTTTGGTGCAAGGTGTATGCACCATAATATATAGGATAATGGCTTTAGCGATTACGAGGATAGAATCGGCCATGAGAGCCTTAATTTGGCGAATAGACACCTAAAGGGAAGGCACCCTTTCACCTAAAATGGTAGTTACTTTGTGTTTGGACAAAGAAGTGTACAAGGAGCAAGTAACCACTCCCTAGACCGAAGGTACACATTCTTTCGGCCATAAGGGAGTTGTAACCCCTCCTTGTAACTCCCTACATCATCTATAAATAGATGGTTCGGCCACAACACATGAACGCACTTGAATCCGAAATTCTTCTCCTCTCTCTTCCTTTCTTTGGCTGAAACTTGTGCTAATTCCTAGAGCATTTCGGTTAGAAGTATTTTGTGTCCCTTTAATACAAAACAACCTCATTCCATCACATGCAATCCGACCTCATTCAACAACTTGAAGGCTTGAACATTCAAGTGGAATCCGCCAATAACTTGGAGCATACCAAGGGTGCAAGGTACGCCCCATCTCTTCTTCTTCTTCCTCCTCCTTCTCCTCTTTCTTCTTCTTGAAAGTGGAGAGGCACGATTATGAGAAAATCACATTGTGCTATCAGAATCTTTAAATATACACTTTCTGGCCCACACACTCCAGAACAAATGGGACGTGTTGAGTGTCGTCACCTCATGGTTCGAGAACGGCCTTGTACAATCGTTTATCACTAGTACGGGGTTGGTCTGCACTAGAACTGTTATCATCGACACTCCTCCCAACTATTGTAGCGTGTGCTTCACTACTAGAAAATGGTGCAAAACCAACGGGCAGTACCAAAAGGCCAACGCGTTGAAAAAATCCAAAACCAATTGGCTTACCCGTTGGTGATGACTATTTGGTATTTGCATCGTTGGTATAATTTTAACCAACTGGCCAACTCGTTACTTATTTTCCTCTACCAACTGGCTTACTCGTTGGTGCGAAAATCCGGTGACCGGAATCGATAAACCAACGAGTCAATATGTTAGTACAACTATACCAACAGGTCAACCCATTGGTACCCTTACCAACTGGTCAACATGTTGGTATAGTTACCAACAAGTCAGTCAGTTGATATGTATACCAATAGGTTAGCGAGTTGGTATGTATTCCAACAGGTTGACGCGTTGGTAAGCTTACCAACTGGTCTGCCTGTTGGTATCGTAAATACCAACTAGTCAGCCTGGTTGTATCGTGAATAAATAGTAGTTCCAATACATAGCAACGTGCTACCCGTTGGTATGTCATTTTTAAAAAAAAATAGTTTTTATTCATGTTCACTACTAAAACCTGTATTTACGCATTTAAATTCATTCAACACCAGAACTACTACTGAAACATCCAATAATAGCACAATATAATATAAAACGCACAACGTAGCATCCAATAACTACATAATATATTCTACATAAAAAGTTCCTAAAAAACTGATAGAATACTTTTCGGACCTAATCAAAGCATTCTAAAGTGACTTAACAAGTTTTTTGAAAATCCAAGACCTAACCAATTTTAGTTGTTCGACTCCGATTCTGATTCTGAATCTAATGTTGGCGGTATTTCAATAGACTTGAATCCTTAATGTCCAACCATATCAGGATTGAACTCATCAGTAGGTATCCCTCGAGAAGTTGTGCTGCAACCTAACCTTAACCCTAACCCTAAAAACTTGAGCTGCAACCTTAGGTCTCCCACCGTCCTTATCACTCTTTCAAGGCTGCTTGCGTTATCACAAAGTTGCTAATTTATGCCATCTCAGCACTTAAAATTACAGGTGTAAGCCACATAAGACTACTACCATATAGAATTTTTGAAAACTTGGGTGGCATTTTTACCTTTAGCCCTTTAAAATTGGATTAAAATTATCTGAAATTACGAGTTTATTATTTGAAATCAGTTTTAAAAGAGTTTTAAAATAATAGCAGCTTTTGGGAAAGTTAAATGGTAAAAGGTTAAAATAGAAAAGAAAGAACAAATTCTGAATAACGAAGAAGCTAATAAGGTAAAAGGGTAATTTTATCACTGAAGTTTACGAAATCTCTAAATTTGCCACTGAAGTTTATTTTGAAGCGGAAATGTTACCAACGTTTTAATCAAATGGTAAATTTGCCACTGGATGTTAATTTATCATAGTTAGCACTCATATGGCATTCCACTGGATGATTACAAGGACATTGGTTAATATTAAATTCCACCTTAAAATATGTCACAATGTAAGGGTTGAATTGTTAGTTTTAGAAATTTTAAGTGAAAGTAAAATATTAACCCTACAAAAATGTATATTCAATATCTATGTAATCGCCCAGTGACACGCCATATGAACGCCAATTGGGACAAATTAATATTCAATGGAAGCAAATTTACCCCTTCAATGAAACGGTGATGACATTCTCGTTTCAAAATGCACTTCAATGGTAAATTTGCTTGTTGAAAATAGAAAATTCCTTCTTTTGCTTGTTAAAAATACTCCGCTTAAATACAGTATACTTTAGCGGTTACTCCCACTGGGCCCTTTCCACCAAATATGAGAAATTCTACATACTTTAAACTATAGCTTAACTAACACCAATTAAAATCATCAGAACCGGGACACCAATTATTCAAAGAAAGTGCCATTTCAACCTTCTCCCCAAGACCAGAAAACACTTTAACCACACCACACAAATTTCCCACAATTAGCTTTAGCTTCAGAACCCTAAAAATGGAGCAGAAAACAATGTATGTTACAGTGTTTGGTAGAAGCTTTAGAAGAGATGAGCAGAAGAAGTTTGGCTATGGAGCTTTTCTGGGATGTTTGGTTATTGCACTTACTTTCTACTCTGTCTTCAGGCCTTACTTGAATCCTCTCCCGTTGTGTATGTTCTTCTTCATCCTCAAAAAGCTAAATCAACTGAACTCTTGGTGTTCTTTATTAGCATGTCAAGAAACTGGTTTTTTTCTTTTTTGGGCTCTATTTTTGCAGTGAACTTACAGTTGGCAATGGGTGGTGGTGGTCTCCAATTTCTGCGAGTTACCGATTCGAACACCATTCAAGATGACAGAGGCAAGTTATGTTGATGTAGTGTTCCTCAGAAGTATTTTGAATACTCTCTCGGTTCCAGAAAAATAGATACATTTTCATTTTTGTGTTGTCCTAGGAAACTGTTTCATGCAAATTTTATCATTTACATGCATATTTTACTGTATTATCCTCTACTCAACAACATTTTTAAATTCTCTTGTTCGATCAAATGTATCTAATTAATTTCTTGGGACTGAGAGAATATTATTTAGACTTTTTTCACTTGTTTTTGCTTATGAATTTATTTTGCAGGTCCAAATTATGTGACACATCATAAGTTGGAACCGATGTGTCACTCTGAAGCAAGATCAGATTTTTGTGAGTTCAGAGGAGATGTGAGAATTTCAGGTGCTTCCTCCACTGTTTTCTTTGCCTCATCTCAATCAAACCTCAGCGCAGAGATCAGACCGTACGCTAGAAAGAGTGACAAAACCGCAATGAGTTCTGTCCGAAAATGGTTACTCAAGTCTGTTGCTGAAGGGGACACAATGCCTTGCTGCACAAGAAACCACACCGTTCCAGCTATTCTGTTTTCCTCTGGTGGTTATGCAGGAAACAACTTCCATGACTTCTCAGACATCATCATTCCTCTCTATATGACCTCTCGGGTTTTCGAAGGAGAGGTTATGTTCTTGATCACTGATAAGAAGTCTTGGTGGGTTAAAAAGTTCAGCAGATTGCTAATGGCATTGTCGAATCATCAGCTGCTCGACATCGATGAAGATGAAGAGGTGCATTGCTTTAAACATGTCGTTATCGGCCTCAAGAGAGATCCTAACGAGCTCAAGCTCGACTCCATGAGAAGTTTCAGGGAGTTTTTGAGAAGTGCATACTTGCTAAACAAGGCGTCTGCCATAAGAATCAAAGATGGTGGAAATGACCGAACAAGTCCTAGACTTTTGATTATTTCACGGAACAGGACTCGAGTTTTCATGAATGTCGAGGAGATTGCTGGATTGGGAAGGAGCTTGGGGTTTGAGGTGGTGGTAGGGGAGGCAAGGATGGACAACATGTCGAGGTTCGCGGAAATGGTGAACTCATGTGATGTTATGATGGGAGTCCATGGAGCCGGCTTGACAAACATGGTTTATTTACCAAAAAACGCGGTTTTGGTTCAAATTGTGCCGGTTGGGGGAATGGAGTGGCTGGCTTGGACATATTTTGGGGAACCCTCCAAGGATATGAACATAAGGTACTTGGAGTACAGGATTAGGGCAGAGGAGAGTAGCTTGGCGACAAAGTTTCCTATGAATCACGAGGCTTTAAGTAGCCCTTTCAACATTAGGAAGAGGGGTTGGAAAGCCTTTAAGGAATTGTATTTGGATGAACAGAATGTTAGGTTAGATGTGAATAGGTTCAGGCCAACTTTGCTTAAGGCACTTGAGCTTTTAAGGCAGTAGTTTCATGAAAAATTTGGCAGCTTATAGGGTATGTGACCTAGAAATTAAATAAACCTTGCAACTTCAGACACCTGTTGAATAAGAATATAACACCATTGTACCTTAGGAAAAATTTCAAAAGTTTCAAAGCTGGATGGAGCTTTCTGTTGTTTCAAAATTAATTATTAAATTAATTGGACTAAAAGTAGAATATGTTAGCAAAATGATTCTTGAGTTGGTTTGTGAGTTTCAATTATTAGATTGTTGAAGGGATTTGGACATAAGCAGGAGGGCAAACAAATACAAATAATGCATGTGTTTGGTCAACAACCCCTTGAAAGTTGTAATTCTGTTACAAATAATCCAAAGAAAGGAAGTAAGGTGTCACTTTTGTCCAACTTCACATAAAATTAAGTATTAGTGAACATGCTCACGCCCTTTTTGTCTATGTACATATAGATATATACTCCCTCCACCCAAAAAAAAAAGTCTACACTTTTTTCATATTTCAAGATTCAGTATTTGACTCGAATTTTTACAAAGATAATTAGTTAAAACAAATTCAGAAAAAATATATAATAAAATTTATGGTCCGTTTAGTTGGGAAAAATTTTCATTCCAAATTTCATTTGTAAAGGTTTGGATGTATAACTAATTATTTAGTGATGGAACCATATTTTGGAAAACTCTAGTATTAAGGTAGAGAACTTCAAAATAAGGTTCTCCAAATTAAATAGTTCTCCAAAATTTTAGAAACAAGGTTTTCATCCTAAATAACTAGTTATACATCCAAATCTTAGAATGGAGAATTTTCCTAACTATACCGATCTTAGATTTCAAATTATTGTATGCATATGAATTATTTAGTTTTAAATGTCTAACAATTCATGGGAGAAAAATCATACATTAATTACTGTAAAAAAACACTAAAAACAAAGTGGCAAACTTTTTTTGAGACGGAGGGAGTGCATGGCTACAAGGTTTGCGTGGCGAAGATGGGAAAAGGTCCATTTTTACCATCAACGTTTGGTCAAAAGTCATTTTTTACCATTATTTTAAAAAATGGTCATTTTTGCCATCAATGTTATGTCTTTGGACCATTTTTGCCACTCATGTTTACTTTTGGCCCTTATTTACCATTAGGCCGTTAACGGGGGGAATGTTCTTGGAATATTACGTAACGGACTAACTTTTTATAATCAATTTGACCCAAAAATTTCAAAATTGAAATAATTAACCCTAAATTTGTAAAAGTTACAATCATATCCCCTCTTTCAGCGACGCCCTTCTCTCCTCCACCTTCCTCCCGCCTTCGTCACCTTGTTCTGCATCTTCTCCACCGCCTGAACTCTTCTCCTCTAGCTTCCTCCGCACCCATGTACATTTTAATCAACAATTCTCTCTAATTGAATCCACTATTAACAAGGAAAGAGATCTGGTTAGGATAGGACGGGAACAGGAGGAGGAACCTCTGCAGCTGATGCTGCTCCGTTGCCGAAGGAGGTACAAACCAATTTTTTGCACCAAATTTAAAAGGTTCTAGTCTATGTTCCTCCAGACAATCTATTTGTATTTGTTGATTTCTTTGAGCATATTTTCGTCAAGCACCTGGGGCACTGCAAAACCAGACCCATCGTCCGACATGTATACTTTAAGGCTGAGATGGATGAAAATGAAAAGTGATTTACAATGTGGGTGAATTTGTCAATTTTTAGAAACTTTAGGGTATAGTATGGGGTTATTTCAACGGAGAGTGGCAAACGGGAACCAGAAACAATAACGTTGATGGCAAAAAAGACCAGTTTTTTAAATAATGAAAAAAGGGACTTTTGACAAAACGTTAATGACAAAAAAGAGACTTTTTTCCCGGGGAAGATGTCAAATACTCCTCCATGCGATGAAAGCCGATGAATTTTCCTTTTTTGGCAGTTACAAGAAAATTGGTAGATTTCATTTTAGAAAACTATTTTAAATTTGGTGTTTTTTCTTTTGGCAGCTTAATGACTGGAGTTCAAGAAAAAGCTCACAATAATTTATGAAGATTGCACAAGACAACCATTGGATTAAAATGGGTTTTCAGAGCTAAATTTTATCATGGTTCAGTAAACAAGCACAATCTTTCCATCAAAGAGAAAAAACCAAGCACAAAATCAGGTTATTAGTCAAAGGTTATACATTAAATTTTGGTGTTTACGAGTACTTAAAAGACTTTTGCACCTGTGGCTTGTTTGGATATATTATAAGGTTATTGTTAGCGCTTGTTGCTCTCACATCAAATGAATGTCAAGAATGCTATGCATACTTAAATGGCTACTGGAAGCATCACTGTCCCTTGACAAAAGGATAAAGTATATCCCCTAGATAGCTATTTATGGATTAAAACAAGCCCCTAGAGCCCAGTATGGCAAGGTTGATGATTATTTGGTGAAAATGGATTTTGAGAGAAGCTTAAGTGAAGTCAATGACACTAGAGACACATACAAGGGCACAAATTTTGTGTTTTGATATGTGAAACACAGAGAGATGCTATAGACCAGGGGGTTTCAGGAATGGAGCCAAACCGAAAATCCCATCGATATCAACAGGAGCTTGAAGAACATGCTTGATCAAGTCCGGCGTAGTAGTGCTTCCTTTCCAAGTATTGAACCATGGGCCTCCTCCTACTTCAACCGCTGCCATGTCACTCGTCACCTCCAGTATTATCTGAGTCAAACAAAGTAATAAGAATGGCAATCCAAATTCAGATAACAAAAGCTCCAAAGTTATGGTGTTAGTACCTTCCCCTTGGTGCCGTCAGTTCTACGCTCCCACATTCTTAAAGTCAGTTCCCCATAACAGGTATCTCTGCAAGCTGGAGCAAGGCCAGCTTCAGATGTGGGGGCACGCAATGTTGTGCCTGCATCACTTGTTGTGGCCTCCAACTCGACCTACCCACAAAATGTTTCAGTAAAAACATGGAAAGAAAATTCTTGTGCTTGAACATCCAATTTGGAAGCAGGGCGGATTAAGAGAAGATATTTCTAAGAATTGTGAAATTACCATGTGTGTCTCATTCTCAGCTGCTATGTACCAGTAGCCCCATTGTGAAATTTCCCAATTTAAGTTGCCGTTCCACGGCACAAATTCATAAAAAACACCGTCATAGTGCAAACCGATCTGCCAAGACATTAGACTGAATCATGTTGACACAGAACATATTATGCCTGCTTGATTAATTCTGAAAATATTAATGGCTTGGAGCTATTTGTTTATGGCCATAATGGTGGCAAAATTCAAGGTTATAAACAAAATAATGAATAGAATCCCTCTGCTTTGTTTCAAATTGTAAATTGTGAGGGCTACATAGATTCATAGCTTTTTCTACAGTGGACTGTACGAAAGAGTATTATTCCTTTGTAAGAATGTTGCAGGTTGCAACAAGGGTATCTGGCATAAAACTTTTCCATGCATTTTATATGAATTTATAGTATTTTTAGATAATTATTTGACACTGAATTCGTTGCTACCAATCCCAACATAGTTGGACTTTTGCTGATGATGACAATGATGATGATCCCAACTCACAGCAAATTTAATTTACAGCTGTCCTATAACTATTTCACACATGCTTGTAGAATTATGCAAGTTTCGCACTACTCCTTGAAAGGTTCATTCAAATATTGTTTTAAAGCTCTCTAAAGCAATCAACAAGAAGAAATTTAGGATCTTTCCACTGACGCTATATGTAATATGCAGCAGCTACAAATCAAACTGTTTAAACAGATAGCAAAGTATTCTGTAAAAACTTGTCCCCTTTTTGCTTTTTGAATTTGTCTCTCAGACGTATTCATTTTTGGAAAAAAAACGACTCCCCAGAGATGTTCGAAGGTCCTCCAACAAAATGGAAAACATGATTTGATGATTCTCTGGGAAGATAACAAGGAAACAAAATACACTGAAAATTACTAAAAGAAACATCATGAAATAATAGAGAAAACTTTCGACAACTAAATGACCCCTACAGGTTTACCATCATCGCCATTACCATCACCATCATCATCATCATCATCATCATCATCATCATACTACTACACCTTAATCCCATCCACGTTTACCCCGACCTCTCAATTGTTTACTATCAAAATTCTGTAGAAACTAAACTTGTGACTAAGAATACAAAGCTAATGCTAAGAATGAAAAGCATCCAAAACAGACATATATACTTCCCCTTGACATTATTCTCACTTTCACTTATTTTACAGCAAAATTGCCGGTCATAAAAATTGATAGGTAACTACTCTATTCAAGAATCAGGATTCAACAGAAACTATAGCTTTCACAAAGAAATTACCAAGGCAGCATTTTCAAAAGTCTCAGTCAACCCTGGTAATTGTCTCAAACCACCAGCAGCAGTCAAAGCAACTTCTCCACTCGCACCTTCAAAGACATTGCACTGGACCTGATGCAAAAATAAGTGCAGATGAAGCATAACAAATAAGCAGCATGCCAGCAATACATTAACGGTAGCTTCAATGGACCATGTAGTTTTAAAGCTAAGGCAGAGTTTGTAGTAATGAACAATCCATCATTATAGATTCAGGATTCCTCCCTTAACAATGGTGTACAAGCAAAACTTAAATCAATCAAGCTCAGCTCTTCCCTCACTTGATTAATCATTCCATACTATCCTTCTATCTAAAGATGGAAAATAACTGTTGATGAATAGTGGTTGTGCCACCTCATCCATTTATTTATTTATTTTTTTGTTTAAGGTGTTGTTTATTTATTTATCACCTCATCCACTTATTTCTTCTGTTTTTTTTTTTTTTTTTGCTTTAGAGTGTGTTGTTTTATTTATTTTTGTTCAAATTGTTGCAAGGACTAACTATTTTATTTAAATTTTAGGGAAAAAGGGTAAATATACCATTGAAGTTTGGAAAATCTCTAAATTTGCCACTAAAGTTCATTTTGAAGCGAGAACGCCACTAACGTTTTATTGAAGGGGTAATTGCACGTTAAGTTGTCCCAGTTGGCGCTCATGTTATTATGTGCCACTAGGCTATTACGTGGACATTGACTGTACATTTTGTAGGGTTTATGTTTTAATTTCACTTAAAATTTGTAAAACTAACAATTCAATCCTTAAATTGTAACATATTTTAAGGTGAAATTAAACATTAACCTTACAATAAAACGTCCAGTGGCACTCCACATGAATGCTAATTGGGAGAACTTAACGTCCAGTGGCGAATTTACCGCTTCAATAAAACGTTGGTGGTATTCTCACTTCAAAATGAACGTCAATGGCAAATTTAGAGATTTCGTAAACTTCAGTGGAAAAATTACCCATTTCCCCTAAATTTTATTTCTTATTCTTTTCTGCACCCCAAGTTTTAAAGCTAAAATGATAAAATGTGATCGAAGTTTTAATTAGGCCTACAATTGATTTTTTTACATGTAATCATTATGCACTTTATCATTTATTTCATGAAATTATATACCACTATCAATAAGCATTTAAAATTTTATACATTTACGGAAAAGTGCTTTGGATGAACAATATCCACCCAATACCAATAGGATTGTGTCACCTCATTCTAATTTGTTAAATTTTCTCTTTAAATTGTGAAAGGACTAACTCTCTTATTGGCTTTTATTTCTTGCCCTTTTGCGCATTGGTCCCTGAAGTTTAAAAATAATGGGTGTGCGTAAAAATTCTAGCCAAAACTAAATTATTTTTTTATTTAAAATATCGTTTACTTACATATGTTTTTTAAAAAATTATAAAACTATTTATAACTGTTCTTTGCTCGATATTACAACCTTATTGAATTCTTATAGAATATTGCAATTTACACTCGCTGCGAAGCACGGGCGTTTAGAACCTTGTAGAATTGTACATCAGGAAAATATATTGTAAGCAAAGCAGAAAAATCAAACCATAGAAGCACATTTCTTTGTCCATAGTGCTAATACCAATCTTAAATACACCCAAAAAATGCTTATAGCCTTAGAATCTTTGGCATGGGGATACCAGGGAAAATAACTAAATCGGAAACATTAAAAGAACGAAAAATGGTCCAAATAAGAACTTACCCAAAACCATTTCCTGGGGAAGGCTCCACCCCAGTTCTTCTCTGAATAGGAAGGGGCATCTTTGAACTCAAATAGCTCACCATCCCACTCTATCCATCCTGCAGTAGCAATACCATAAACAGCTTAAGCCAAATCGACATTTGTTTTAATCTCTTATTATTCAACTGTATTAAATGGTAAAACAGAACATGTATCATTACAAACTTATCTAGTTTAGCTTCCAAAAAAATTACAATACTGTTCTTTGTATCACAATATATACTTGACCTCATGAATGCTTTTGTTGCATCTGAATTGTATAGTTGATGATTTGAGCCTAAAACTTATAAAGCATTTCTTATAATTTAATGATGATCTACTCACCCTTTAAACTGATTCTCTAATTAAAAACTTGTGCAAGAAGCATGTTGTACTGTCTACAAAACCATGCAAAAATCAACTAAATAACTTCCTTTCAACTAAACAAAGCATGGTCACCTTTGCCCCCAAAAGGCCTTTATCACGCTTATTCCAGCTTACTCACAGGATACACAAACGAGCAATCCAAATAACTTCCTTTCAATTTTCAATAACATGAATTTATGACTGACTATACACAGGAAAAAAATGCTTATTTGACCTGGTGAAAACTACCATTAACACTGTAAATAGTTCTGAGGCCCAAAGGACAGATGGATAATACTTGGTGAAAGTTAGAATTTTAGATGATATGAGCCCAGATTGATAGTAGGTCAAACCTATTATTGGAGTATAGTTGTGAGCTGTTAGATAGATATTTACAAAAAAATATATATATTTGATTTACGAATTTGATGGCAGGAGCTTGATGGTTGTGCCCTCACTTTTTTTTTCGGTAAACAATGGATGATGGAGGTAGGAGTTGAGCTCAAGAGTACCCCTTGTGTCCTTAAGGCTTAACCACTTGGCTAGAGGCTCAGGACACCATCTCACCTGATATTAGCTAATTAGCTTTTTAAAAATCATGGTGCCACTCAACACACTTCAAGGGTCAACTATATCAAGTAAACAACTTTTGAAACTCCTTGAACACTAGCATGTGAGGGAGCAAACTCTAAGCTTCCACACTATGATGGATGGCATGACAAATGTGCTTTTTAGCTACTCTCCTCTAACAGTTAGATGCGCTGGTAGCTCAATGATTCAAAACTACTCGACTTTATTCAAAAACTTAAAGCAATGATCAAATATTTGTCAATAAAAAAGGAACTGTAGATTAATGACTACTGTAAGCACCAGTAAATCAAATTTGGCATAATTTCAATGTGGAGAGGATAAATAATTACCAGTTGAAAGTCCACCAGCCATACATATTTGCCAATGGGGTTCAAATACAGGGAAGGCAGCAAGCCAGCCTGCTGTGGACTTTTGCTTGTCATTGACATTACCCCATCCATAAATAGGTCGTGTGCTATACTCCCAGCGAGCACTTTTTACAGTTCTTGCATAATCTGTTCTGCAAATAAAAGTTGGATTTCGTCAGATTACAACCATAAGAAATATTAACAAAGAAGAAACAATAATTTCATATTTCACCAACATAATCCCAAAGCTGAAGTTCAATTTTGACAAAAAATGTTGAGGATATGTTCAAATGACTTATCATGATGAATATCCATTAGCATAAGCTTTTGAGTTTAAGGTTCATATCTTAATAGGGTATCCACATCTGGCAAAACATGTAAAAATCTAACATAGTAGCATATTTTTTAGAGTGCTGGTTTACATATAATTGAAAATATTCAAACGTTGGCATCTTCTATAGTGGGAGATCAGAACACTGCATAAAATATAAAATTTAATCACAATTTAATAGTCAAAACATAGAAACCTCTTCAACATGTTCTATAAGAAAATAATACAAAATCTACCAAGACCAATAATCAACTCCGATTTATTGCTCTAAAATAATTCATAGACACAAAGAGATGATAACATGTTCGTGATTAGGAAAGAAGAAAGCACCTTCCATTGTCACAGATAAAACCTTGGTGCCAAAGTGGGGTAACTTGAAAGCCTTCTGATACTTTTGCATTGAATTCCTACGCCAAACAAGCATTTAAAAATAGAGCAATAAAAAGATCATGAAGTGAGTGAAGATGAAAGGTAAATGCTATGTGTGTGTGTGAGAGAGTGAGTGAGTGAGTGAGTGAGTGAGTGAGTGAAGATGAAACGTGTGTGTGTTTCTTTGCCTATAAACTACAGCCATTTTCTCTCTGCAGTCATGCAAACTGTAATGCACTAAACTGATTGTACTCTATCTCACCTGTAAATTGAAAGAAAACTAAAATAACTTATGAACGGAAGACATGTACCACCACCATGCAGCTGATGATAAAAAAGTACAGGATGAATAAGGTAACGGAGAGGTTAAACAAAAAGAAGGTATCCACCTGAGGAGGAACCTCCTTCCGTGGAGGTTGTGATCCTGTTCTGTTTTTGAATGTGTTCCCTAACATCAGTTCATCTCTACCTAAACATCACCAAAAAGCAAATCACACGAGGAATACTATGATGAACCAGATTTGACAAATTCGACATGCATGAGGGCTTACTTCCCCAAAACTTGTTAGACTCCTCAGAGAACTGACATATATACTTGTCATCAGCACCAAGAACTTGAGCTCCAACTCCAGTAAATCGAGGCCCATACTGCACCAACTCTAATGGCGTTAATTTCCTATTAAACGCAGGATTCTCAACTGAATACATGAAGCAAAAACTCTGCCTCTTCTCAGGAATGGAGACCTTGAAGTACCAACCCTCGAAAAACTTTCTAGCAGTTCCATCAAAATGGTACCTGGGTCAAGCATTGGTAAACTCATCTGAGAGGAGCCGAAATTGAACACCAACAAAGACCAGTACATCCATGACCCACCTTATAAATCACTTAATGCGGAACTCAGCGAAATCAGAGAACAAGTTACCCGCTATGAGGCGTCCTAAGCTCCCGATTCCGCGGCGTGGGCACGTATATCGGCTTAACGGAAGTAGCATTTTGATGGCTCGGCGTCGAAGACGTGGTCGATTCGCTTGGGGCGACGGAGCTGCTGGCGAGGCATCGAAATCGAGAGCTGAATCCTGCTCTTGGGAGCAAACGAGAGGGTTTCTCTGAGGATTTGGGGTTGGCAAAGCGGAGGTTTAGTTTTGGAGGAAAATGAAGAAGCTCCATGATTTCCATGGAAGTTAAAGCTCTAAAAGGAACAGAATTACAGAAGCAAGCAGGAGAAGTTGAAACTTGGAACATCGAAGAACTCTGCCACAGAACTGAAAACACAGAAGGCGACACGTCATAGCATTTTCTATTTGTTCAAATTGGTCATTCAACTTATTTACATTAGTCATTTGGGACGCAATGGAATAATTATATCCATTTGTATCATTGGACTTTGGTTATGTATGGCCCTAAGTATAGATCTGCACTGCACCTTCCCATAAACCTTACTTTTCACTCCATCTTCGTACAATATATTTTTTTGATTTCATAGTATTTAATCTTTGATTTCCTCATGAATGTTTAGATAATAACGTCACAGTTACCTCTTCATCTAAGGTACTCCTTCCATCCTCATTTAGTTGGTCATCTCGACAAAGCATATTCATTTCATCATTTTTCCGATTCATTGTTCCTTTCACCATCCTTAGCCTCAAGTTCGCACTATTCAACCTCGTTCCTTCGCGTAACCTAGATTTCACAGTGTCATGAGTACATGATGTTAGTGTGTTGTTTTCTGGTTTTCATTTGCCACGCCGAACCGCACTGCTCTTAATTGATTGACGAAGAAGAAAGAACATAAGGTTGATGATGAGTAGCTCTGCGTAGGTGCGAGTTGCTTGAATTGTAGTCTTGTAGATGATTCTTTAGTATTGGTCGTATGAGTACAAAAAGGACAATTTAGTGTTATGACAACAGTTGAATATCAAAAAATACTCCTCAAACTTGACAAGTCGATATGTCCGAGTGGTTAAGGAGACAGACTCGAAATCTGTTGGGCTGTGCCTGCGCAGGTTCGAATCCTGCTGTCGACGATTTTAGCGTTTTACTCTGCTACGTCATTTTTGCTTCATCTGCAATATTACTTTTCCTCTTTCTTGTTTTATTAATTGCCGTCGTCAACACCCTGCATCAAGTCCTGCAATATACAGATAACTATCGCTCAACATCTCAAAACTCAGGCAATGCTACACCAACTAAGAAAAGGGGCACTCCCATCGTATCGTATATATTTAAAGTTAAGGAGATACAAGACCCAAGAGCGCATTTGATATAATTAAGATTGTCTTTAGTCATTAACTCATTTTACATGAATTTCTGTCATTACCCTTACCAAATTCATTCGCACTCATCCCAACCCACTATCTAGACTCTTTAAGTGAGTGCATTTATAAGTGTAAAAGTAGACTAAAATAAAAAATAAAAAGAAAAAGTACCATTTCATTTTTGACAAAAATATTTTTATATTGTGACATGCTTGGGACGAATTGAGTATTTCTAAAAAAAGTCATTATATATATAACATTTTGAAACATTGTGCTACAGTGATTGGATGTTTAAATTGTGTGTGGTTGGGTGCACAACACTAAGTTGGTGCATCCAATTTTATAAATTAATGTGTGTAGTTTCTAAATATTTTTTTAATAGGTGCATCAGATGCACCTTATTTTATAGATTAATGTGTGTAGTTTCAAATATTTTTTTCCCCGAATTTTCTAGTAATAATTTGAGTCAATCACAATATCGAAAATGAAACTAAGTTTTTTCTAGTAATAATGAGTTTTTTCTTAAACTTTAGAGATAAGTAGGATTTGATAAATTAGTATGTAAAAAGTCACCAAAATGGAAGTGTTGCATTACTTTTGGGACGCCGCAAAGAGAAAAATATTGCAATACATTTGGAAATGAGGGAGTAACTTCTGATTACATCTTTTCAAAAAAATTTCAAAATTTAAATTTCTTGACATATAGGGATAGGTGAACTGTTATTTGAGTTTTTTTGCCAACCTCCATTTTTAATTGTTACATGTATTCATTTTTCATATCGGTCCCAAATGTTTCCAACACTACGTGGGTGAAACGGGCCTTACCGCGGCCCAACCCGCGGTAAGGCCGCGGTAATTACCGCGGGCATGGCCTCAATAATTGTCGCGGTAAAATTGCTCGCGGTAGCCAACGTTACCGCGGCCCTGCCGCGCTGCCAAGTCGCGGAAAAGCTATGACGGCGGAGCCTCCCTCCACCGCGGCCTTACCGCGCGCTTGGCCGTAGTAAACGTTTTTAGCAAAAAAATAAAACAATTTAATATAATAATTACATAATTGTTTTTATATTTATAATTTTAATTAAAAGATCATTTAGAAATTAATATCAAATGCAAAAATATGTATATATATATATATAATAAATTGTTAATTTACACCTAAATCTAAATAATGTTTACAAAAATCCTAAAAATTATCGTTTCGGTCTACGTTTGGGTCCGCGTTTGGATCAGGTAAGCCCCTCCATGAATCCTCGCCAGTGCGGCTGCGGGATCGGCATCTTCGGCCGATAATCCCCTTGGGGATGCGTGAAGCCCAGACCCAAGTCGACATTGGGCTGCTGCTGGAAGGGCTGAGATGGCGCTTGCTGGTACCGCGGCGACTGTTGGAAGAACTGATGCGGTGGCTGCTGGGCGGCGGCTGGGACTAAGATCCAGCTGACAAGTGCGGCGGCATCGCGTTAAACGGGATTTATCCCCCATAACGCATAGCCGACCAGATGTTGCCGACGACTGAATCGAAGGATCTCAACGCGTCCATCTTCCAACCCTCAAGAGCAGCACCCTGGACCTCGAACGCCGCAACCCGGCATCTGAGGTCACGAATCTCTTCCGTATCTCTCCGATGATGGTCCTCCAGCTCAATCTCGCGCTGAAAGTTAAAATTTTAAAAAATTTAACAGTTATAATTTAAAAAACAAGTCAAATCATAGAAATTAATAAAATGACAATTTAATTACCTGAGATCGCTGAGGTGGCTCGAAGCGCTCCGGATGGCTTATCTGGGGCGGGACATCGACCCAACGTCCTCGAGTGGGCTGGCCCACAACGGATCTGTATATCTCGTCATCGATCAATGGGAACGGCCCATCTGGCCCATACTTGTCAATGAGACGCGTCTTATACGCCTCCTAAGTAATAATACAAATAAACTTACGTTAAATAATATTGAAAGAAACTATAATATGAATTGAGGAAAATAAATGAATAATACCAGGACGGCCGATTCCTTCCCAAGTCATACCTCCCCAAACTCCTCCTGACGCAGCCGGCGCCCAGCTTCTTTACACTGTCCAATAGTATTTAAGAAGTAATTAATTTTTTTATAAATTAAATAAATTAAACTTAGATGTTTAAATGTTAAACTGGTTAAAGGAGATTACCAAGTCTTCATAAACTCTATGTTTGGACTTGTTTCCAAACGACTTGATCGACAGACGATTCTCGCTCTTCGCATTCTTCTTGTTCTTTTGGGATTCGCCCTTGAAGTCGTTGTTGTTGTAATACTCGAGAAGCAACCTCCACTTGTCCGGGTTGATTCGAGCCGGGATGAGCGGTAGCCAATCCATGTAGTCAGGATTGTCTGGATCCAGTGGCTGTTGTCGTCTGCACTTCTTCCAGATGTTGTTCTGCGTGTTCTGGTAGAACTCCGCAAATCGGGAGTGCAACTTCTCCAAGAAGCCCGAGTCATCCCATATATGTTGTTCCTGTTAATTATTAAAAATACATCATAATTATCATACGTAATTTATATCAAGTATTAATTAATGTAACATATTAAATATTAATAAAATTTAAAATACCGCAAACTTATCTGCCCAGGTGGCAAGCTTGTCCGCCGTCTGCTGGAAGTATTTGGGAGGGAATCCGGAGAAGCGGTTTGCTCAAACATTAGAAATCGCTCTCGTGATCTGCTCCGAATGCAAACTACACAAAAACACAAATTGTAATAAGTATTGAAACATGTAAATAAAAATCATAGCAAAATTGTCCCCGTTAGAGACTTACTGTGCAATGCGAACTATGAGGCGTCCATCAGGGCTCGGGACCGGCAGGAGCTGGACCACTATGCGTGGCCGCTGCGGTGGAGGTGGAGCGTCATCACCAGGTACATCCTGATGCACCGAATCGCTGGACCCCGCAGGAGAGTCCTCCGTACGCGGTTGGGATAAAGTCGATGATCGACCACGGGAACTACGGGAGAATTTCCGTTCCCAGGAACCTGACCCCGACTCGTCCTGGTCTGAACCATCTCGGGGATCGGAAGTAAACGCCATAACTCGAAACATTAAAAAACGTGCATAAGTACTAACATAAGTTTTTAAAATTTACAATTCGACACTAAAATGTTTCAAAAATTTTAGATACATCCCCAAAGATTTTAAAATTTACATTTTAAGCCCCAAAATTTTGAAAAAGTTTCATGTTCACCCAAATGTTTTTAAAATTTTCAATAGGGCAGCTTGTTGGGCTGGGAGGTGGTAGACTTTGGGTGGGAGGATAAATGTGTAAAGTGGGAAGTGTTTGGATAAGATTGTTAGGGTTAGAAATTTTAGGGTTAAAGTAGAGTATTATTTCAACAAAATTGACGATCAACACATTATATTAACGGTTAAAGGGGATTTTTGTAGGTTTTCTAAAATCTCAATTGGTAAAATAATGAATTCCAAAAATATGAGGATGAAATAAAGATTAAGATAAACCTCAAGCGGAGAGGTAAATGAAAATTTCTCAAAAATTAAATTATGTAATTTTTATGGTGATGTGTCACTTGCCCCCTCCAGGAAGCATAATCCCTATATGCCAATCTATATGACATTACTAACAAACAAAAAATTTGAAAAGGCATTGACCCACCAAACCAAAGGCTTGTTACTTTACTGCTAAATTTGACAACTGTGGAACTGAGCTGCTACCTGTGTCTCTTTTCCCAGTCCGGCCTCTGCCACCATGTTACTCTCTAACCCACCAATGACAGAAACCAGATAAATTACACTTTTCATCCTAACACTTTTACTGTATTTTCGTTAAAGTACTTATACTATTCACTTCTATGGGCCTATTTGGTTGGCTTAAACCAGTTTAAACAATGGCTTAAACCATTAACTTAAATTCAATTTAAGTTAATTTTTTGCATATATATATATATATGAAGATTTGCTTTGTATTTATTACTTTAAAATATTTATTTATCATATATTTATCTTTGTTTGAGTAAAATACAATTAAATTCTTCATTTATATGCAAAAATTTATCTTAAACCAATGACTTAAGCCATTGCTTAAGTCGGCTTAAGCCAATTAAATAGATCCTATAATTCATCAAACTCTGCGACAGTGTAGATGATTAGTCTATAACATTCAATAATAATGGAGCGATCAGTTAAGAAAAAAGTAAAGTGACTTAGTTGATTGACAAAAAAAATTATGAAAATACATTTTTATTCAGTAATAATTTTTTTTACTAACAATTAATGAACTATTTAACTTAGTATCAACAGATGTTAGGTTTGTAGTAGTAGTAGTAGTAAATTTACTTTTCAATATTACATTCATGATATTTTCTTCAAATATTTATCATGTTAATCTGAATAATAAAGAATGAATGAGATTGTGTGATTTCTAACATAAATCTCTATAAATTGGTGCCAAAACTAATGACTTACCATATATATATAGAAAAACATCTACATAAATGTACTACTAATTAATTAACTCAACTAACTAACTTAATAAACTAAAAGACTAAAACATCATTCTTAGAGATTTATTAAAAGGGTAAACTTGACATTTTCATAGTATGTGTTTTTCTACATATGTGGTAAATAAACGCCCACAATATTACTTAAGTTATTGACTTAATCACGTATATGAATATTTATTTGCGGTTTATCCTAGAATTTGATAAATAGACGCTTAATGACAATAACTTTACTCTCTCCGTCCCAAAAGTAATGCAACACTGGTTTTTCAGCATTTAATCTATGATTTTATTTCTCTATAAATTCAAATTAGACATTTGAAACTTTTATATACAACTAAAAATTTGATGTCTTAACTTTATAAATGTATTTTTTTATATTTTTTCCGTTAAAAAATAATATAGATAAATTGAAGTCAAATTAACATCAAAAGTCAACTGTTGCATTACTTTTGGGATGGGGGAGTACTTAATTTAAGCACAAATTGCAATTTTAAGTCACAAAAAGGATTAATTTAGTGGATTAATGGATAAGTCCATTTGAATAAGTTGGAAAACATTGGGATGGATTAATCCAATGGATTAAACCATTTATGTAACTAAAATTTTACAGTTTCTTTTAAATTACAAAAAATTTAGTATCCTTACGCAGATATTGTCTCCATCCCAAACAAATTACAACGTGACTCAAATTTTCAAAAGGAATAAATTGTTAGGAGAAAAAACTAAGATAATAGATACAATTAAAGTGCACTGTAGATCCTTAACTTTTAATTCCGTCCTATTTGGATCTTTTTTTAACTTTTCATCATCTTAAAGTCTCATTTTAAATTTTATGGTGCACCTGTGGTCATTTATGACAATTTTACCCCTTAGCACAAAAAAGTTAAATTACAGAAATCCCTTGAGGTATAGAAAAACTAGAAAAACTTTCAGTTTACCCCTCAATTATCATAAACTTACAAAAAAAACTAACAATTTCTCAAAATAATTTGAAAAATTATTTAGGTTTCCCCAAACAATTGCAAACCTAACAATTCTACCCTATACTTATTCCATTCTTCTTCATCCCACCACCATTGTCGAACCTTCACCGCACGACCACCCTCCTTCATCGGCGTCGTGCGATAGCCCAGGGCTGCGAATCGCGAGCCCAATGCTACGTATCGCGCCCAAGGGATCATAGCCTGGGCTGCAGATTGTAACCCTATGGCCGCGAATCGGGAGCCCAAGGCCATAGATCGCAAGCCAGTGGCGGTCCTCGTTGTTGGACGAAGGGTTTAGGCTGTTTTCGCAAAGTTTCGGTGAAGGGTGGCTGAGGTCCGGTGAAAGTGCAGCGGCTGGAGGGAGGGTGGTGGGTCAAGGGTGAAGTTGAAAGGTTTTGGTAGAATCGCTAGGTTTGAGATTGTTTGGGAAAATTAGAGGATTCAACCTAAAAATTATAACAATCAACTAATAGTTATAACGATCCAATGAGGTTTATGTAAGTTTATGAAAATTAGAGGATTCAACCTAAAAATTATAACAGTCAACTAATAGTTATAACGATCCAATGAGATTTTTGTAAGTTTATGAAAATTGAGGGAGTAGACAATGTTTTTTTTGCTTCTATCACTGTTGTCTAGCTTTCCTCTGACCCTCAACGGCCTACCTATAGCCCCCGTTTCTGCCGTCCAACTTTCTACCGTTGTCATGCAGGGGTTGCCATAGGTAGGTCGGGGACAAGCACACTACATAGTTGTTAGGAGCTCGGTAGCGGGCCTGGTAGGTGGAGGCCCGCTACCAAGCTCCCAAAAGAGATTCTGGTTGGCTGGGGCGGGTCGCCAACTACCAAAGGCGCAACTAGGTAGCGGCCATGGTAGCGGGTTCCCGCTACCACAGTGTAGGCGGGAGTTTCACATTTCGGAAACCGCCTCGGAAATTCAAAAATAGACGGTAGCTGGCTGGGTAGGGGGCGCCTGCTACCGTCTGCATGGTAGCGGGCCTGGTAGGTGGCGACCTGCTACTAGGCTCCATAAAACAGAAAACATTGGCCTCCTTCCCCATTTCCTCTCCATCTTCCATTTCTTCCTCCTCCTTGTTGCAGCCGTCGGATCGGAGCGAGACCTCCATCACCGGCACCGTTTCTTCTCCTATTTGCGTGGATCTGTTTCATTTCATTAAGGTAACCTTGAATATCTTTTTTTTTCATTTTCGTCGGTTAAGAATTGATTATTTCAACCATTTTCGTTTCTTTGTTGAAGCCCTCCGGCCACCTCCGATTTTCGTTTCTGGCATCACAGGTATGTTTTAAAAATTAATGCACGTAGCTTTTGTTTTTATTTTTTTGTGTTATTTTATTATTTTTCTGTAATTTAGTATATATGTTAGGTATTTTCGTGGTACATTTATTTTTTTGTTGTATTTGTGGTTTTTAGTATATATTTTAGGAAAATAAGATTATTTATGAATTTTGTGTTATTTTAGGTATTTTTGTGGTATTTTAGTATATATTTTAGGTATTTTGTGGCATTTTACTATATATTTTAGACATTTATGAATTTCGTGCTATTTTAGGTATTATTTATGATTTTTTTTTTGTATTTTAAGCATTTTGTGGTATTTTAGTATATATTTTATGTATTTTGTGGTATTTTAGTGTATATTTTAGGTATTTATGAATTTCGTGCTATTTTAGGCATTTTGGTTATTATTTATAATTTTTGTGGTATTTTGTGGTTTTTAGTATATACTTTTGGTATTTTAGGAAAATAAGATTATTTATGAATTTTTTGGTATTTTAAGCATTTTTTGGTATTTTAGTATATGCTTTAGGTATTTTACAAAAATAAGATTATTTATAAATTTTGTGCTATTTAAAATATTTTGTGGTATTTTAGTATATATTTTAGGTATTTTGTGGTATTTTAGTATATATTTTATGTATTTTGTGGTTTTAAGTATATATTTTACGTGTTTATGAATTTCGTGTTCTTTTAGGTATTTTGTGGTTTTGTGGTATTTTGTCATTTTTAATATATATTTTATTACTCTGTTCACAACCAAATAATATTTTGGCCCATAATTAATCTTCTTTGTCATGTTGATCAATCTTTTTAGCATGTTGATCTATCTTCTTTGTCATGTTGGCATGTTGATCTATCTTCTTTGTCATGCTGATCTTCTTGTTTAGCATATTGATCTCTCTTATTACCATGTTGATCTATCTTCTTTGTCATATTGATCAATCTTTTTAGAACGTTGATCTATCTTCTTTGTCATGATCTTCTTGTTTAGCATGTTGATCTCTCTTATTACCATGTTGATCTATCTTCCTTGTCATGTTGATCAATCTTTTTAGAACGTTGATCTATCTTCTTTGTCATGCTGATCTTCTTGTTTAGCATGTTGATCTATCTTCTTTGTCATACTGATATTCTTATTTAGCATGTTGATCTCTCTTATTACCATGTTGATCTATCTTTTTTGTCATATTGATCAATCTTTTTAAAACGTTGATCTATCTTCTTTGTCATGCTGATCTTCTTGTTTAGCATGTTATCTCTCTTATTACCATGTTGATCTATCTTCTTTGTCATGTTGATCTTCTTGTTTAGCACGTTGATCTCTCTTATTACCATGTTGATCTATCTTCTTTGTCATGCTGATCTTCTTGTTTAGCATGTTGATCTCTCTTATTACCATGTTGATCCCGACGCCGCAGTCTCAACCTCAGTGGTCCTCCTGGCGCACGACTACAGGGTTCTAGACACCCAACATCTGCGGTGCTGATTATTATACCCCTATGATGCCGACGGCACGACTGCAGGCACCTTAGCAGCCGCCGCACAATAACGTGTACGACCCAGAGTTGTTCAGACAGAGTAATGTGTCGTTTAACACATTCTCTTTTGTGTTATTTAAGGTATTTTTGTGGTATTTTAGTATATATTTTAGGTATTTTGTGGTATTTTACTATATATTTTAGACATTTATGAATTTCGTGCTATTTTAGGTATTATTTATGATTTTTTTTTTGTATTTTAAGCATTTTGTGGTATTTTAGTATATATTTTATGTATTTTGTGGTATTTTAGTGTATATTTTAGGTATTTATGAATTTCGTGCTATTTTAGGCATTTTGGTTATTATTTATAATTTTTGTGGTATTTTGTGGTTTTTAGTATATACTTTTGGTATTTTAGGAAAATAAGATTATTTATGAATTTTTTGGTATTTTAAGCATTTTTTGGTATTTTAGTATATGCTTTAGGTATTTTACAAAAATAAGATTATTTATAAATTTTGTGCTATTTAAAATATTTTGTGGTATTTTAGTATATATTTTATGTATTTTGTGGTATTTTAGTATATATTTTATGTATTTTGTGGTTTTAAGTATATATTTTACGTGTTTATGAATTTCGTGTTCTTTTAGGTATTTTGTGGTTTTGTGGTATTTTGTCATTTTTAATATATATTTTATTACTCTGTTCACAACCAAATAATATTTTGGCCCATAATTAATCTTCTTTGTCATGTTGATCAATCTTTTTAGCATGTTGATCTATCTTCTTTGTCATGTTGATCAATTTTTTAAGCATGTTGATCTATCTTCTTTGTCATGTTGATCTTCTTATTTAGCATATTGATCTCTCTTATTACCATGTTGATCTATCTTCTTTGTCATGTTGATCAATCTTTTTAGAACGTTGATCTATCTTCTTTGTCATGCTGATCTTCTTGTTTAGCATGTTGATCTCTCTTATTACCATGTTGATCTATCTTCTTTGTCATGTTGATCAATCTTTTTAGAACGTTGATCTATCTTCTTTGTCATGCTGATCTTCTTGTTTAGCATGTTGATCTATCTTCTTTGTCATACTGATATTCTTATTTAGCATGTTGATCTCTCTTATTACCATGTTGATCTCTCTTTTTTGTCATATTGATCAATCTTTTTAAAACGTTGATCTATCTTCTTTGTCATGCTGATCTTCTTGTTTAGCATGTTATCTCTCTTATTACCATGTTGATCTATCTTCTTTGTCATGTTGATCTTCTTGTTTAGCACGTTGATCTCTCTTATTACCATGTTGATCTATCTTCTTTGTCATGCTGATCTTCTTGTTTAGCATGTTGATCTCTCTTATTACCATGTTGATCCCGACGCCGCAGTCTCAACCTCAGTGGTCCTCCTGGCGCACGACTACAGGGTTCTAGACACCCAACATCTGCGGTGCTGATTATTATACCCCTATGATGCCGACGGCACGACTGCAGGCACCTTAGCAGCCGCCGCACAATAACGTGTACGACCCGGAGTTGTTCAGACAGAGTAATGTGTCGTTTAACACATTCTCTTTGGGGTTCAACAGACAGGCGTTCGGCGATTCGGAGCACCATTCCCCGCCGCGTGAGAATCAGAGTGACGATTACGATTTGCCTCCCCCGTATGACACTTTTGTAAAAACTATTTGATTTTGGATGTTTTTTATTGTAATTGATACATTTGGTTAATTTATAATTAAATTTATTTCAATTTTTAATTGTAATCTATAAATACCAATAAATAGTATTATTATTGAATCATTTATTAAATGATGAAAATAAAGAAATCATTTTTTTTAAAAAAAAGAAAAGATGGTAGCGGGCGGGGCGCAACCAGCTCTATCAGCTAGCAGCACCCACGTGGCCCTGGGGTAGCGATCTGCCCGCTACCGTGCCCCCACTAACGATAGCAGACTGGGTAGCGTCAGGAATGGAAGAAGCGGCCCAAAAAGAAGCAGATTGGGTAGCGGGATGGATAGTGGATCGTCCCCTACCCAGAGCCCATTATTTACGTAGTGGCAGAAGAAGGTTTGATGGTGGCGGTGGGGGTTAGTGGTTGCGGGTAAGGTGTGGGTAAGGTGGGTTGGCTGCCCGCTGTTGTGTGAGGAGTTGGAGTTGGGTTGGGTGACCAGAGATGAGCTGGGTGGCCAAAATGGTGGATGTGAAACTTTAAGGTGCAAAGAGAGCGATGAGAAAAATTCAGTGTATTATAATTATTATACCATTTGTCCTAAGGGACAAAATTATCAAAAAGCACGCCATAAACTTTAAAATGAGATTTTAAGAGGATAAAAGGTTAAAATAAGACTCAAATATGACAAAATTAAAAATTAAGGGATATTCTGTGCACTTTACTAGATACATTCATTTATTATTTGGGCATGAATATTTGACATCATAAGTCAAAATACTTAGAGAAAAAATTCAAAAATAAATATGACAATCTTTGGGATGAATGAAATATTTATCAAAGATTATGATGAAATTGTAAATAATTACAAAGATCGTTGGTGATAAACTCGACTTTTTTTATTAAGATAATTAAACTCACAACTTAAATCATTTACTTAGTATAAACTGAATACACTTGAGCGTATTTTGGTTGCGACATTTTGAGAATATGGATTGTGTGGATCTTTATAATCAATCTCAAATTCTCCCTTTCTAGTAATGGTACTAAGAGAATCCATAATATTATTATAATGACAAAATTACTACCTCCATCCTTACAAAGATAAATAATTTCAATGCAAATTACAGATTAATTAATGTGTTTAGTTTCTACATGTATTTTTTCTGAAATTTTTTAATAAATTATTTGTAGTAATAATTTGAATCTATCACAACATAAAAAACATAAACTTACAATTTTTTTTATAGACGGATGAAGTATAACAAAGCCTTTAAACTTTCATTTATTACAATTTGGTCCCTGAATACAAAATTTACATATTTAATCTTGAACTTTTCAAAACTTTACAAAATGGTTTCAATAAAATATTAAAATACTTCATCCAAACATAAGATTATCCATATATATGAGATTGTTAGAATAATACTTTACTCACATATGAACCAAACATAAAACTTTAGGATTTTCAGTCTACAAAATCTATTTCCATCATTATAGTAATTTCTACAATTTTACATTTTAGGACCCAAAGCCATCCAAGAGTACTTTTAGGACCAAACGTGTCCTTCCCCCTCGTGGACACAGCCACCTCACGAGAGAAAGAAACAGAGGTTGTACCAGAAACAGTTGCAGAGCTTTCTTCTTCACCATGAAATCCCAACATCCTCCAAAGCTCAAAACGCCGCCGCGTCAACTCTTCTCCTGCGCCTTCTTCCGAAACTGTACCCAGTCCTCACTCAGCCCCACCACTCCTCTCTCTCCTTCTCACCCTCCGCACTCCACCCCTCCCCGCGCTTCCCTTCCGCCGCCGCCTCCGCTCCCTGTCCCGCCTCCGACGCTCAAAAGAAGCTCGACCCGACCCGAATCCTCATCTTCCTCTTCCTCATCGTCCTCCGCTTCCCACAGCTTCACTCAGTGGAAGTTCCCGCTACCCAATTCCCCAATCCACGCGCTGCAGAATCCGAGCCCGTTTAATTCTTTACCCGTACCCGCTGAGAGACCCCAGATGCCTGCCGCAGACCTCCGGGAACTTTTCCATGTGGCTCAGCTGCAACTCACGATGGGGTCGGAACAGGACCAGATCGCGGCGCTTCACTGTCTCGAGCGGTGTCTGGTTCCGAACCCGCCATCTGACCCGACTTGCCCGCCTGAGCTGATGCAAGGGATCGTCTCGAATTTGAAGAGCCCAACAGGTGCGAAGCCGGCTACGAAGGTGTTGCTAGCGCTGTGTTTGGCGGAGAGGAACCGCCGGGTGGCCGTCGCCTCCGGGGCCGTGGGTGCGGTTGTGGAAGCGGCGATGGAGCTGGAGGGGGCCGCAGCGGAGCGTGCTCTCGCTGCGCTGGAGTTGATGTGCACGGTGGCGGAAGGTGCGGCGGAGCTGAGGGCTCATGCTCTGGCGGTGCCGGTGATGGTTTCAGTGATGGGGCGGCTGGAGGGGAGAGGGCGTGAGTATGCTATTAGCGTGATCTCCGTCATTTACGGAGGTAGCGGTTGCGGTGGCGGAGACGAAGAGGGAGAGACGGTGGGTGCGCCACCGGAGGAGGTGGCGCGTGCGGTAGTGCTGGCACTGCAGGGTGAATGTACCGCTAGAGGGCAGAGGAAAGGGGCCCAGCTGTTGAAGACGCTTCAGGACTTTGGACGGCTAGATTTAACCCACGGGAATAATCAACCGTTGTGATTTATGTTGTAGTATTGTAGAGTTTCAAAAAGTCTAAATAAACGAATGAGCCTCTGTGTTTGAAATCAACCTTGTTAGTCATTAACTGGGTCACCAACCCTGTTAATCATCATCCGGGTGATTTTTCACCTATTTGTTCAAATGACTCATCTATAAGGTAATTTGGAACTCCAAGCCCAATTAATTAGACAATTACATATCTATCCTCCATTTTTTAAGTGCTCTAGGTGGGTGAAAAATTACCCGGGTGATAAATAACATTGATGGATATTTCACTCACTAAATTAAAATTACTTCGATTATAAGGTAATTAGCTTGTACCCCTCCTTCGGACGGAAAAAAGAATAAAATGCAAAATATAGTAAATATTATAATAATTTTATAATTTTCTAATTAACCAAACCACAGAATAAAAGTCATAGGTAAGAATTAGAATAAAACAACAAATGTCATCAAACAAACACAAAAATCATTGTAAGTCATGCTTAAACATCAAATGAAATATTATTATAAAAATCAAACAATGTTACATGTTTATTAGCCAGAGCAAAGTAAACCGCAATAGTGACTCGAAGGTTAAATCTACGATCATCATCACATCGGCCATCGAATAGCCTCATCCGAATTTGTTATAGAATATATCGAGTGTTGATGCGGCTCTCCAATCTAGAAATACATGTCACAAAAAATCAATTAAAAATTGAAATATCTTCAATCGCATAGTTCATAAATATATGTACGTACGTGTCATCTATATCGGTGTTAACATAACGCACATCGCGTTATTCCCCTTATTGTTATTAGACGACATCGCAACTTCCGGTCTCTACAACAACCAGACAACTATAAACGTAGACAAATAAATTAGTAAACAATATTACATCAATGTAATAAAGTTAATTAATCGTAAACATTCAAAATACCGAATACCTTTTTGATGTGTTATCACCACTTCTATCATCTTGATCTGCTAAACGTTTTAGAGGCAGTATTAATTTACCCCGTAAATGTCGCTGCATTCAGAAAGATAATTAAGTTTATATACGAATTTAGAAAATAAATCATATACAAAAACACATCCAACTAAAATAGGTAATGTGGCATAGCATACCTCTCTGATGATTTCTATTATCTCTCGACTCTCAGATGCAAAATCTATTTCAGAGTATGTCGTGAACCTAAAACCCGATCGTTTAAATTTAATATTAAAATCAGTCACTTTAATATTAAAGGAGAGCTTCATCGCTTTGACACTTTCAAGTATCTTATCCAATTTATTTCGTCCATCGTTCTGCACAAATATATATATATATATATATGTACAATTGAAGTTATCATGAGACCATTAAGATCATAATACCAAACATCGTAAAATATACGACTTACCCTTTTTCGTAGCTCGCAAATGTTTGCGCATCACAATGGAAAAGGCGAGCCGCCACATTATCAAACATAACAAACTTTGATTCGCCCGTATGGTCACCAACTATCATCTCAACTTTATATCTAACACAAATATTAAAAAGTGTCACTCGTAGTGTAAGTTCAATCCAATGTTTGTTTGTGAAATTATAATACACATGTTAACCAATGAAAGCTTACCGATGAACGATCGAACGAATCGTTGAATTGCACGATTTACAAGAAAATCGGCACTGCTCGAACACTTTTCGAGAGCACAAACGACATGCTAAGTACCAAAGGGGATAATCCTCCTTGATACACAATATCATAACATTGCATCGAAAATTTCTTAATCGCATTGAAAAATATATTTAATCAAACAAATATAATGATAATTATAAAATAGATAAAGAACGAAAAACGCAAACATACATGGGAACGACCATATGATCGAATGGCCTCAAGTTGCCGCAACAATACACGCTTTCACCACGGGTCCACATTCACTTGCGGTTTAGTTCCATGTTCATCATCAATTCAGTATCGTGATAGCGTCCGCATTAACAACAAACCTGAAATGCATACAATGTTATACAACATTAGATTTGATAATTAGTATCTAATTTAGCAATCAAATTAAACCAATATAGTAAACAATAATACAAAACAACACGTACGAATCACGAATCACAGAAACTTCCTAATGTCCACGTTGACGTATATTTTCGTCCCACATGTTGCGGACAATAGATAATTGTCTAGACAGAATACACGAAAAAAACATAAGCAAACTAAAACTAATGGTTACAGATAAAATAAAAAATTTAAAAATTCAGTTCATTGAATTAAATGTACGAAATTAAACAACACGTACCTCCGTACTTTTTAACATACGTCGTTACAACCACTATAACACATGTCTCTAAATCAACATGTATCATATCAGCCAACATTTTAACCAGTAACGCCTTAAGGTTATCTCAACATAATTTCCACTATAATGTATACATGTAAAGGTGGTCATTAATAGACATGTATACAATAAAACATATAAGGATATGGTATACTTTGAAACATACATATACCTTTGATCCACAATCCAAATAGATTGCATTTGCTCCATATTTTTGCTTTTCAAAGACAATCGACGTGGATCATCTTGCTTAACTAATCGCCAACAACATCTAGAAGTAATACCATTTTGTTAAACCCTAGTTACACAAAGTTATAACATACGTTCATATAAGTGAAAATATAATACACGCACCAAATAAAAAGTTTCACCTGTGCAAAATGTGTTTTTAGGAAATTGCTTAGACAAATCCACATACTGCACGAAGTCGAACTTATGTCTGGGAATATCAAGAGCCTCGGCATCAATCAGACTAAGCACGGTGTACCTTGTGAAAAATATCTTATTTGCACATCGTGACGGGTCGCATGTAGTCAGCAGGTTTCCGACCGCAAAGTTCTTGATGTTGTAAATCAACCCTTCTTTCAACAAAGGGACGGAATTTACCATCATGTGCCGGGGACACACGTGCTGATATGTGATCATTCTGACAAGTAAATTAATATATATATATATATATCATCAATATAATTAATACGTTACAAAAATTAATGATACACAATACACAACAATATTGTAAGATACTTACATTGGAATCTAATAAAATCAACTCTATGCCAATCAAAGTCCCATCTTTCGTGTTAATTGCATCCCATGTGCATGTTAGACGCACACGCAAATTCCAATCGTAACGATATGGTTTCAAATCACAAATGTGGTGAGTCATTGAAATCAAACACCTACGAAAACCTTATAGTTAGAATAGTAAATATAACATCATAAAACAGAAAAAACGAATGATGTTGTCGAAATTGCATTACGTACAGATTAAAACAAACACCAATGATGTAAAAAAATAACATTGACTCACGTAATTATATGATTTTACCTTCTTAACATTCATTACCATATACTCGTGCAAACACTTCTCGATATACAATATTCTTTGTATGAGTTGACTTAATGGGGTGATCACTCTTCAAAAACACACGGAATCCATCAGGCGAAGTCACCCGTGAAGCTGCAACATATAGCTGACCATGACAGAAAACAGGGTTTGGTAAATACAAACCAACCTTGCTGAAAGTTTGACCTTGGCTCTTATTTATAGTCATCGCAAAACAAACCCCGATAGAGAATCAAGCGTCTGGGATATATTAAACGGCAATTTAGTGTCCGATGGCACCATCTCAACACGCGGTATAAGACAACGACTTCCGATGTTACTACCCGCAAGGATTTCAGCCTCAATTACCCTTGAAGCTAACTTCAGAACAATGAGCACAGTACCATTACACAAGCCAAGAGATTGATTTAGGTTCCTCATTAGAATTATTGGAACACCAACCTTCAACTCAAGCTTATGATTCGGCACACCTGAAAATTCCAAACTATTAAGATACTCCACGGGATAAAGCTCGTATGGGCTTCATAATTCTCCGATGTCCGAGATATCCGATCCGCGCCGAGATAAATTACACCTTCACCGGGTAATTGCGTCATGATGTGATCATTAACCTTATCGACATCCTCATTCTTAGGAGAAAGAATGGCTCTCTCCTCAAGTAGTCCCTATCACTGATTCTGTTGAGTAAATATGGGTATGTACTATCAATAACAGAATCAATGACATCTCCTACAAATGGTAGCAAGAACAACTCAGGTAGCTTTAACCATTCTGCTTCCTCTTCATCATTGTCAATCCTTTCTAGAGGTAATAATCCCTCTCCTAATTTCAAAAGCCAATCACTAAACCATGCAACGTCCAAAGAACTCGAATTACGTAACCTCATGTTCTCGGATAGGGTAAACACTTGACAGATGACCATAATGACGAAGAGCATATTGTCGCTCCGACAACATCACCTCGGGTACCCCGTGGTATTACAGGCAATATTTGTCTAAAGTCACCACCAAGAACAACCGCTTTACCCCAAAACCTTATTTCCAGCTTTCGGGTCAAACACAATCATTAAATCACGCAAAGAACGATCCATAGCTTCGAACGCGTGTCGATGTGCCATGGGAGCCTCATCCCAGATAATCAATGATGCTCGACATATCACTTCGGCCGATGGACTTGAACGCTTAATATTGAGAAAAGAATCCTTATCAAGCACAAGAGGGATCTTAAACCGTGAGTGCGCAGGCTTACCTCCAGCTAGAAGTAATGCGGCAATCCCGAAGTAGCAACAGCTATAGCTATCTTACCCTCTCGCTCGTAGGCGTGCCAAAATAGTTTTCCACATGTAAGTTTTACCGGTACCCCCACTACCATAAACAAAGAAAAAACCGCCGGTTCGAGAATGCGTTGATGCTATGACTTGATCATACACGATTCGTTGCCCTTCATTCAATCCAAAGAAAAAGAGACTCATGCTCAACCAACAATGCACGCTTATCGTAATTAAGCTCCTCAATAATCAAGGAATTCTCCTCAATGACCAATGACTCGATGTCGGGATAAGGCATGCCCTCAATCTCTTTTAAAGACCGACCCAATCTATTCATTATTTTCTCTATTTCATAAAGGGCATAGTTAAATCTCTCGTCATCCGATAACACAAGGTCATGCGAGTTACGCTTTTGACGTTCAATGAGTAAAATGTCATCAGCCAACATCTCGCGGTGTTTCTCCCACAGTACCAGAGGTTCAGATACTTGACAAAACAGAAGCATCGTTACAAAAAGTTCACGCAAGCTACTTGGCATTGCCCAATGAGAAGCTTCGCGCAATGACTCATGCCACTCACCATCCCCTTCAAGCAAACCCATCGCGAAACATGCATCTCGATATGTGTCATGGAGAGAACCATTCACCGTTCGTAATTCTTCATATGATCTCGGCCCTTTGACAACATTTAGCAACATACGAAGGTAGTATCTCTCCCCGGCAGTTGGATGGGTAAAATACATCCTACCTACAGTTAAACCTCTAATACGGCGAGTCCACTTTTTGTCTCTTTTGTTCCACACATAGTGTTGAGGGAACTCAACATACGTGAACTGTCGGGCATATGCATCGTTCCTGTTACACTCCATCCATGCCAAAAACTGTGTTTGACTTTCACTATGCCTTTGTATAACACCGTGAAGATCGAATCCTCTTGAAACACAACACTCTGCTCGTTAGGGAGATGAAATGTCAACCTCTCAACAGGTGGATCATGCTTATGGATGAAAAAACCGAAAATCCGCCAACATGCCTCCGGCGAAATATAACGACAATCCAAATACGCTTAATCTCATCTACCGAGCTTTACCGGATCCATTTCGATGCGATCTCTCCCATTCCCACTCTCAATAACAACTGTAGACCTGTCTTCTCCTTTATGCATGTATTTGCATAGATACTTGATGCACATATCCCTGTTTGTCTTTTCCACGCATACGTGACAGTCGTACTTAAGTACTAAATCCACATTGTGTGGAACCACCCATGCATTATCAAGCTCCGCGCCATTTTTGTTCACGGATACTTTGTTTTTCGACGTCGTATAACGGATATCCATCCCGTGAAAGTGAAGTGTGCTTCGCAAGGTGCGTGGATAACGCTTTTGAGCACTTCTTATCAACCATGCAAGGACATTTCGGATTCGCATTTCCACACGGCCCATGCATCATATGTTTTGAAACAGCTTCATATGCAAGCGGATAACGATTTCTATTAGGAAGCTCGGCTGATATGAATTGATCTATCTTATGAGGCTCATCGATCCTATCATCTCGATGAAGAAATAGCGCAATATGTGCATGTGGCACCTCTTTTTGGAATTCTATTGTGACAATCACTGCATAACAATTAGATTGTTAGCGATGAACTGTTTGGTATGGTCATTAAGATAACAGATGATAATTTACCATAAATTAGATACATTACCTCCCATGGATCGACCAAACATTGCGCCTTTTGTGATATCTTTCAACAATGAGTACAACTTCATCTCGAACACACGAACACCGATATCTGGCCTGTCATCAGGGACTTGTCCTGGAATTAATTTGGTGAATTCCACTATTTCACTCCATTTCGGATTACAAGTCATCGTTATAAACAAATCGGGATGTCCGAGCCACCTGCATATAGCCATTGCATCTTGATAGTTCTGCATCATATACCGCGGACCGCCCGTGAAAGATGATGGTAATATACAGTGGTCTCCCAAAGTGTGAACCCTCCGTATCACCACGACCCAACGCATCTTGTAACCCACATAATACCTCACAAATAAACCGAGCTTGATTATTCCTCGATAAAGGAATCGCTCCTCAAGAATACAACTATACGCATAAACGACGTATTGCTGAAATAACCTACCTCCCCTTTGAATGATCGAATATACAGATTGACGGTTATGTAAGCTGAAAAGCATAGAACTCACGCATTGTAACTCTATTACGAGATTCACACCGAACCATCAACATGCTTAATGTCATCGCGATAACCATCTGCTCCATATGGAAATAGTACAGGAAATGAAGTGCCATCAATTGAGGATGCAACACATGTATTCTCTGAGGACCATGTTCTCTAGTGAACACAACGATATCACGCTTATTACCTTGTTCCTCATCTAAACCCACGGTAAGAGCAGCTACATCCCTTGATGTTGGTAAGTTGTACCTTCGGCCATCATTAGAGCGTGTGGAAAGTAACCTCAATTTAACAGGAACGTTATTATATTCCCTATGCATATCACGCACTTTCCGAATTCCCGCACAAGAACATTATTCGATCAAACATCTGCGTTAACCCATCAACAATTTCTCTATCCATATCCTTAATTTGCCCATCACCAAAACTCGTCATTCGGTTTTCTGCCTCGTGCTCGTATCAAAAATATACAATTGAGCAAAACGGGTCGATCATTACTTGATGGTAATAAAGAACCAATAGTATGATGATTCTCCCCTTTTAGGCGAAAAATGTATGGTCCATTACCATCATTTATATGATTGTCAATATGCCCCCCGGTTGATGTGAACGAAAACCGACTGTTGAACTCCCGAATGTGACGTCGAAAGTACTTAGACAGGTTGTCTCCTCTAGAATTTAATAACCGCTGAAGAAACGTTGGTGGCGTTCTCTCAAATGGCAACTGTACTTTCCCATTATTACAAAGATATCGAGAATTTAGGATTTCGCTGCTCACTTGAGCGAACGCTCCTCTCCAATCTCCAAACAATAGCACGACAATTTGGATTGGGACAAACAAAGATCTGGTGGCCCTAGGTTCTCGCATCTCAAGAACTCTCCCTACAAAAAGACGTTGACTAATATAATGATTTTACCAAAATCCATCAATTTTGCTAATAAGATAATGAATGAAGCACATCTTACTGCTTCACATTAGTAGAGACATGAAAATGAACAACATCTTCCTCGTCGGATGACTCGATAGAATTGAATCGGCCATAGTTACGAAGGTTAGCTTCAAGATGTGATAAACGGACATGGATGAACTAATACTTCAAATGCGTACCTTCAACAATATCTTCAAGTGTATCGAGGTTTTGGAATGAGATTGGTTGGATTTCTCGGTATAGAGTGTCTTGCCCTTTTCGAAATATTTTGGTGCCCTCCCGATGACTCCCAATATCACACGTGTTGTTCGAGAACGGAAAACTTCCGTCCGCACATGCGACACATGATAACCTTCCAATGCTAGTAGTTGAATCAACTACGTTGGACATAGCAATTTGTGAACTCCGGTTTGAATAATCATCAAACAACGTCCGGGGTCTACATGACGTTGGGGTAAGTAGCTGATTTTCATTTGAGGACAAATTTGCACTCAACCGAACATTATTAGATGACGGTTGAGTATATTTATTTTGTGAGGATTTGAACGGCGCTACATCCTGCTGTAGACTACTCACCAATCGTGCACGTTCATGTCCATCGGTGACACGCGAAACTTGCATGGTTACGCTTGATGAAGAGAGTGACACTGTTGAGGTAAGCGGGGAACACTGGTTTGTAACATCTAGTAAGGGCCTTCTGGTTAATAGTTGGGGTGTGCTCATAGAAATATCATTTGATATTTGATTTTTGTCAATCCCATAAGTTTGAGCAGAGTTCGGAATAGTGGATCCGTTACCCACATTCAATGCATGAGTGTTAAGATATGAAGCGACTAATGCACGAGGCCTATCTTTTGTGACACATTGACGGTTTCGATCGACAATGTGTCGTTGGGGTCTAATAGGTAACCGCTCTCTCATAATTTTCATGCGAGCTGCTATTCTTTCCCGTGAATCCATTACCTACTGACTAACATGATATATAATGAATAAAACAAATTACTCACTAAATATTACTGTTATAACATAATTATAAAATAATATTTATGTAATTATAAAAATGATATATAATATTTATGTAAAAATGATATATAATATTTATGTAATCTAACATATAGCCTATATGTGTTTCTAATAACATCTTTACTTTTTGGCATTTTGTTAATAAAATGCAAGAAATAAAAAAGTAATGTATACCTCGATATATTATTGAGGACAAATAGGAGATTAACACGTTCGGCCAGATTCCTAAAAAACAAAATATATAAAACTTTAAATACACAAATCACTGCATTATTCAAAAATAATTGAATATTCAAACATGTTTGAACGAAAGGAACAACAAACCAATAAAATCAAATAATCAAATAATTGACAATATTATAGCAATAATTGACGCCGATAATCTATTCATCCATAATTACAAAAGAATAATATATATTATTTTTTTAACTATACATATGATTTTGATTAGAAGAAATCTATTCAAAACAATATTAAATTATTTAAATATTATCTAACTTTAGAACAACCAAAATTAGAGACACGAGGCAAGCCCAAACTATCCACCGTAACCCCTACTAAGTAATTCCAAAAAATACTAAATAATAATCGTAACTAAATCTACTGATTTGAAACCAAAAATTCTAACTATTTCCTAAGGAAAATTTTGTCAACCTACTGCCATTTCTACTTAATCTAATCCTATACTCAAAAGAAAACATTACAAAAAATAAAGGGCGGAGGGAGTACAATTTTAGCATGTTTTCTTTTAATTTCCCGTCCTTAGTTTTTCATTTTCTTGCTATTTGTTAAGGATAATTTTGTCTAACTGCCAACATATTTCTAAGTTGTTTTATTAAAATTTAAAATATGTAATAGATAATCCACTATAAAGCGCGGACACCCATTAATTGTTATATATACACGTATAGTAAATTAACAATTTTCTATTAAACAAAATAACACTATAAATATATCACTCATATTATAAAATAGGAAACAATACACAAACAAAACGTACACCATCACAATATAAATTTGAATAATTAGATGTTAGAAATATTACGAATTTATAGTGTTTATATATTTTCAGAAACTTTCCCTAAATAATTTTTTTAAATCCAATGTTAAACAACTTAATAGTGTTATCAGCACAAAACCCACGAAGCCCAACAGTCCACTGTATTAAACCCAAACCCAAACCAAAACCCTAACCCATAGCCCAACATTGTATTAAACCCAAACCCAAACCAAAACCCTAACCCTAACCCATAGCCCAACAGTCCACTGTATCTGCCATTTTATTCGTTAGGTTTTTCCGAATTCTCAGCCCAAGACGAAGCCCAAGCCCAAACCCACACAAAACCCTAACCCATTTTAACCCTAACCCATTTGCACTCCTATAAATACCCCATGAAGTCCCAAACATACACGGCTCTAACCCTAATTTCCGAATAACCACCCGCATCTCTCTCGTCTCTCTCTCTCTCTCTCGGTCTCTCTCTCTTCTCTCTCGGTCTCTCTCGGTTGAACTTCATCGTGTTCTTACCGATTGATTCCTGAGATACATCATACAGCCGCATAGATTGATTCTTGTCCAAGATCCGCCGTGAAAAGATGTTTTCCGGCGGCTTCCGATGGCGGCGGAGCGGTCTCTCTCCCTCTCTCTCTCGGTATCTCTCTCTCGGTACCTCTCTCTCTCTGTATCTCTCTCTTTTCTCTCGGTAGAACTCCATCGTGTTCATACCGGTTCATCTCTTCCTATCTCATAGATACACACTAACCGCCGCCTAGATGGAATACCGTTGTCTGGCCGCCGCGAATCCATGTTTCGCAGGGGCCGTTCACGGTGGCGTACATAAATTTTTTGATCCATAAACCTATTTTCCCCTGTTTATCTGGTTTTTCTTTTCTTTTAACGTTTTTAAAACTATCAACAAATGTTTATCGAAAACTGCTTTGATTGTGATCTGCCATTAATCGAGCCGGAAAAGGATTCACAATCTGTGTATACTTTGTATATCTCCTATATTTGTATCTGTGTGTATCTGCCATTAATCGATCTGCCATTAATCGATCTGCCATTAATCGATCTATCTTGGTTCACGAGGCTTGCTTAAGAAATAAAATCTTTCGTATCCTGTTTACATATCTTTCGCCTTGTCTATTTGATAAAGGTAATATACTAATGACAATAAACTTATTATTAGGGTGTAAATGGTATAGATTACTTGACACAATTTAAAAATGATTTAGAAACCAACATACTTGTTTACATATCCTGTTGCAAGTTATGTTGCTCTGCTTTTCAAACTTATGGCATGAATTTTAATACTAATTGTCATGTGCAATGATCTGAATGTTATACAACTTATTGTAATACAATTCGTACATGCTATGCTAATCTATTTAAAACTTTGAAAAAAATTTGATGTATGTAAAAGAGGACTTACATGTTCTTATGCCATGTTTATCGGTGTGCTTCTGAATTAATAATAGATAATAGATGTTCTATCTTTAATCGTATTCGTTTATTAAGAATGTCGTGTATGCAATAAACAAAAAGCTATATTATTATCATGGAGTTACTTATATTAGTATTAGTTTTTACCCTAAACTACGATTTTTCTGTGATCTGAAATGCAAATGCTGAAATGCAAATGCTGTAGTGATTTAGCTTAATCTGCTTTATAGGATTAATGGCTCTGGTTGACAGAGGCCTGCTTAAGAAATAAAATCTTTTCTGTCTCACTAACACCTTCTATTTATTGTCTGTTTGTTTGCCATCTATACGTCACGAGGTTGGATCTCTCGGTGAGAGGCTTGCTTGATAATTATAGAAGTCATCTGTCTATTTGATAAAGGTAATATACTCGTGACAATGAACTTATTATTAGGGTGTAAATGATATAGATTGTAATACAATTCGTTGCAAGTTATGTTGCTCTCTGCTTTATGAAACCAGTTTGTAATACAATTCGTACATGCTATGCTAATCTATTTAAAACTTTGAAAAAAAATTTATGTATGTAAAAGAGGACTTACATGTTCTTATGCCAAGTTTCTCATTGTGCTTCCTGAATTAATAATAGATAGTAGATGTACTAACTTTAATCGTTTTCTATCACTAAGAATGTCGTGTATGAAATAAACAAAAAAGCTATATTATTAAAATGGAGTTACTTATATTAGTTTTAGTTTTTACCCTAAACTTCGATTCTTCTGTGATCTGAAATGCTAATGCTGAAATGCAAATGCTGGCGTGATTTAGCTTATGTTTTACAATTATAATTATAACTAATGCTGTTATTTGATTTCATATATATTATTATCATGGAGTCACTGACTTGTTTTCATATTACTCACAGGATTTTGGGATGATATAAATGTACACGGCAGATGTGATAATCCTATTTAGCGATCAAAAAAGGTATGTAACACTACTGAAATCCTATTTAGCATTAAAACCTAAATAGAAAATAATCACCGGTTGAACCTAAATAGAAAATACTCACCGGATATTTGATAGCTTTTGATAATGTTGCCCTCCTTGCTTAATATTTCCTTTGTAAAACCTATCCAATTTAAAACATGTGTTAAAAATTATTATGGAATGTATGCTAAACTCGATGGAATGGGAACATGACTTGAAATCTTGACTTGAAGGAAGACTTACAAATTTTGCTTTCCTGAATGATTAACCCTGATCAGTCCCTGCTTGCTATTTTATTCATCTGTTAAAAGGTAAACATGGTCATGATATTCATGGAGAAACAGTGAAATAATAAGCGAATATAGCATACCTAGGGCTTCATTCATATGAAGAATGAATCTAAAATAAATCCGTGTCTCTCTTTAAATAGAGATTTATGGCTTACCCAGTAATCTAGAAATTGTAGTGCACATAGGATTCCTAAGATTTAGAGTCCTCGAATTCCAAAACATAATCCCTTATATTTTAGGATAACTATAATTCAGAGTCATTGAATTTGAAAACATACTATCGGTTTACTAATTTTAATGTGAATAATCTAGTAAAATTCAAGTAATGTTTATAAATGGTACTTTCGACCCAATGACTGAATATTGAATGGGCTTTTTTTTACAAAGTTGTGTTGAAATTGGCCCGTATGATTTATGTTTTCATGTTGGCCCAAAAGTCCAAAAAAGTCCAAATACTTCATATATTTCGAAAAACAACCAATTGAATGGGCTTCTTTTACAAAGTTGTGTTCAATTGGTCTGTATGATTAAACGTTTTCATGTCGATCTCCCATTAAACTTTCTCCACATAACTTCTCTATTAGTAGGGTAAATGGGCTTACTCGTAGCTGACCCAAATTTTACTTAATCTGCCTTATAGGGTTGATGGGCCGTAAAAAATTCAGTTTCTATACACCAAGTCTTCCAACATCAGGTAATTTCTACTCTCGAACTTTATGCAATTAATTTCCAATAGCACAAATGTTCGCCCCTTAAGCGTTTTGACTTATTGGGGTTAGGTATTGATGTAATTTATTTTTTAATTTCTGGCGCTAGATCATCATTTAGGGCACGCTTGCTTTATTGTTTGAGTTCGAAGTCACGCTAGTACAACGTTTTAGGGCACGATATATTTCTCCGATCATTGATTCATTCTAATATTTTTACCAACTCGTCTAACCTGTAAATTGCTGTAGTGTCTTACCACAATAAGCATTGAACATTAGATAATAGTTTCACCAGAATAAGCATTGAACATTAGAACATGGTAGGTAAGTGTCTTACCAGAATAAGCATTGAACATTAGATAGCAACAATCATAGATAATAGTTTCACCAGAGTAAACTTTTAACACCAAGAGCCTAGTAGCAAGGATAACCGTACCCCTTATTATTTACTAACACAAAACAAATCGAGTCTTCATTTACCAACCTTTAGCTGCCTTTTCATGTTTTCAATCTCGGACTCCAAAGCCCCAACCTCTCCTCTAAGAACCTTGTTCTCATCGAACACATCCTCGCAAGTTGTAATCTTTTTCCGCATGTCATCATAAGCATCCCGGAGTTCGATGTTCTCTTGCCACAAAATATCGCGCTCCTCCATCAGATGATGAACGGCTAGTTGGGCAACCTCCTTTTCGGACCTCTCCTGCTTCATCTCTAGAAAGTTAACATCTTGAACTTCCATCTTAAAAAGGTATTTAATTCCTTTAATGGCTGATAAAGCGGCTGATTCATTAGCTGCCTTCCTTGTGTTGAATCCTTCTTCTGAACTGAAAGCCCATGAATCCCCAAACTCTTCCAATGTTACCATAATGACCGTGTACCATTTCCCTTCGAGAAATGGTGCCTGAACCTCAACGTAGGAAGTTTAAGAAACTTCCTTAGCCTGTTAAGCTCTGCTACGAAATCTATTGAGAAGTTCTCCATTTTTTCAAAAAAGATGTTAATTTGTTTTAGTGTTTCTGGCTCATCTATATATAATAAACAAACCCTAAAGTTCAGATACGTATTTCTAAAATCATTTTAGATTTCATAGACTCCTATTTAAACACTATAGTATCCAATTCTGATGATTGTTATCTTGTAATTTTGTTGATTGCGTAGATATTTTTAGAGTGATTGTTTTCATAAAATGTAAACAATAATTATCATATTTCGTTTGAAATAAATAATTTAAATTACTTTGAATAAATTTAACATTTTAAAAATTATTTATTTAATTGTATATTTTCAACTTCCATTTTTGATATAGAAATTATTTCTTGAATGTTTTTTGAAAAAATGTATTTTAAAATTGATTTATTTTTAAATTGTATATTTTCAACTTCCATTTTTGATATAGAAATTATTTCTTGAATGTTTTGTTGAAAAAATGTATTTTTAAATTGATATAGAACTGTATTTAACTCAAAACAATTTACGTTTTCGACATCATCTCCGATTGTAAAATTTAATTAAGTATGTTGTTATATCAACAAATGTATTAAATAATATAAATAATTTGTTGTAATTTAAATATTGTTTCATCAGTAGAAATGGAAAACAATACTCATTAGGTAAAATTCTAGGAACACGTTGGTGTTCTTTACAGAGAAGAGGAAAATTAAAATCATATGTTCTAGGAAATTCGGTTGAGACAAGAGTATTCGCCTTTTCGAGCTAACAATTCCAAACTTAGTTATTCAAATCACTAATCTCGCCTCCGAGTGCCAAATTACGTTTTGTCGGCTCTCGATCTTTCGCATAAGTTCGAACTTCTCTGTTATTGTTTCATTCAATGTCCTGCTCCAACTTCACGTATTCTCGCTTTCCAAAATTGAAGAGCTTCGTAATTCACATCGTGAATGGCAACATTGTGCATTACAGACAAGTAATCAATTCCTGCCCTCGCAGCTCCCTCGTTTGCCTCTTTTCTTGTCCAGAATCCTCCTTGTGAAACAATTTCTATGGGTCGTTCGTTTGGGGTCTCACGTAGAAGAACCTTGCCCATAAAAAACCACTTGTCACTTAATTTGGGACAAGAAATAGACGCCCATACTTCAGTTCCTTTGTTAGATCCGAAAGAACTTCAACATTGCAAATCGAGAAATCTTGCATCTGCAAGGAAGATTCTTTTTGTTTTAAAGCAATTAATGATGAATCATAAGAAGTAGCTTGGTATAGTTGATACGTACTTTGGCTTAGTTGTTGGACCTATTTGATGTCGACAGAGTTTGCTGGCTGTAGTGGCTCTGACTTGTTAACGTAGGGAAGGATTTTATAAGGCGGTGCATGAACAGGAAGTCGATTTCGTGTAAAACACTGATTTATAATAAATAATTCGATATCTGGATTAAAGTATCCCATAACAAATCATATCCTAGATTTCCTAGAACAAATCATATCCTAAATATCATAGCTATCCGGAATGAAATATCCTAAATATCCCGAAAAAATTTCTTAAATATCTTAAATATCCCGAAACAATTTCATAAATATCCTAAATATCCCTAATATTCCTAAAATCAACCCGAAAATTATTCTCCTGTCGACCTAACAATCCAGAAAATTAGTCCTGCACCCTAGCACGCTTTGCAGCCGACCTCGTTACCATTGGAGGTGACGAATTCCCTTTGAGTGTTTCGATCTCCTTCTTCAGTTCTCCAATCTCTGCTTTAAGTTTCGAGTTTTCATCGCCAATCGCCAGCATCATGTCCAACATGTCTATGAAATCTAAACCCCTCTCTTCCATCATCTGGTAGTGCATGCCCCGACATTCACCGTATGTACAGATTCGAGCCGCCTAGACTCGCCTTGGCCGCACCCTCGTTGGCCTCTGTCCTTGTTGGATAGCTTACGTATGAATGTATCAAACGTGGAAGGGAATTTGGGTGTGGTTGTATAACGACAGATGATTCGTAACCTCTCTCGGATCTATGAGAACCATAGGTTGGTTTCTCAACACCCAGCTTTTTGGAGGTGTATAGGAGAACATCTTTGAAGGAGATGTTCATGTTTCTGAACTTCGATTGGATTTTTATTTCCTGGTGTATGTGAGGTTTTGTTTCGAATTTGCATAGTTTTATACATATTTATATAGTATCAGAGATCTTATCTATTTAGAATATTATAAAGCTTTCCGAAATTTTATTGGAGAGTATTTTTCGGATTTATACTAATATTATAAAGTACCTCTGCAGTAGAAGATAAATCTTATCTATTTTTTCAGATTATAATAATCTTATAATGTATCTATTTAGTAGGTGATAAAGCTTACCGAATTTTACTTTGTGAATGTTACATAGGCAATGTAATTAGGATAAAGTTTGAATTGAATAATTAAAAAATATTAATATATCATTAGTGAAAAAATCCTAAACTATGCCTTGGTGATATCGATCCGTTAATGGATCGATATTTATTATTTTTCTTACGAAAAACATAAAATAAATTTAGGCTACTTCATCTTGGTTGATAGTCATGCGGAGTCTTCATTTACTTCGGTATGCTCATTGCGACGTCCCAAAACTCTTTCTGGATTAAAAGCAAGAACACGTCGTGTTATCGCCATCCTTTCCACATTGTTTTCTTCTCTGTTAAGTCGCCTTCTTGCTCTTCTAACCGCAGACCTTTGGTAGCTCACCTCATTTATCTGCATGTTATATTCGCATTAGTATGGTATCGTATTCTATTAAGTGTACACGTTTTGAATATGGACATTCACCACGAACCTCTCTGTTAATAAACTCCAAACGATTGTTGAAGCCTGAACTCAAACAACAAACTGCTTAATTTGTTCTAATATGAAGATTCGCATCTGTCTGCAGCGAATATTAACAACTGCAACATTGATTTTTATTATTTATACGCTTTTGTGTAGATTGAAATACTTGATTGTGAATGAGAAATTACCTCGTGTGTGGATCACTCGATTTTGCGGTATAGAAGCTCATGCCGATCAACCAATTCGCTCGTCGGTATATGGAATGTTGAGATGCTCTTTGCGACATTTTTGTTTCCGCCTTGATTGTTGTTGCTGTTGAGATGGGAATAGAAATGTTGTATTTATAGTAGAAAATTTAGGTCATATCTAGGTTTCGAATTTCGTTTTTTTCCCGCTTAGTTTTTCATTTCGTTTTTTGATTCCAAAATTTAAAAGTTTTGGAGGGAAATTTAAAGTTTCGAAATTTAATTATTATATTTCGAATTTTAAGTTTTCTTGCGGATTTAAAGGAATCATATATAACAGATTGTATCCGGATTTGTTGCAACAAATTAGTTCATTTTCTATTACTTAACTGTCCTCATCCCTGATCTATATTTACGAAAAATGCCATTCGAATTATACTACATTCCTAAAAGAAAGGGACACGTGTCGTCATGAGAATTCTCTAAAAAGGAAAAGACCAAAATATCCCTCTGTATGCTTCGCTTTTATAAATTAATAATAGATGTGGAAGCTCAAGCTCAACTAATTCAACAATTACATATCCACCTCTCATTTTTCAAGTGCTCTAAGTGGGTGAAAATTCACTCGGGTGATAAATAACATTGAGGTTTGAAATAGTAGGTTTTGTTTCCAAAGATACTGGTTTTCTTTTGTTGATACAAAAGAAGTAGAGATCGGGAATATTAGAGTATCGAATTTAAGATTTTTACAAATGTTCTCAAAATTTTTACAAATGTCCTCAAAAGTAACTCTAGTATTCATGACTGTTTTATTATTTTTATAATATTTAATCTATGAATTATTTTTATATATTAATATTTAAAGATATAAACATTAATAACTCATGTATATTAGTATAATTTGAAGTCTAGATTTTCTAAACTTTCTTCTATCCCGATACATTGTGTAGGGGCGGAAGTTACAGTGAATGCAAAATTTTATTTAGTTTAACATAAATGGCTGTTTTGTTTAGCAGAAAGAAAATGTTACCTGTTTAAAGATATAAACATTAATAAACACTGATCCAGAATACAGATTCTTTTTTAACAATCAATACACAATCTTTCAACAAGCGCTATTGGGGCAACAATTGGGGCAGAACTTGATCATGTGCCTCCTCCCATACGTGCAGTTATATAAACACAAGATCTGATCCCTTTACAGCGTTTGCAATAAATTCTTTCGATTCCTCTGCTGCTTTTCAAAATGGGTATAGGAAAACTTGCTAATGTTTTTATGACCATTTTCACTGCATGAAGAAAAGAAAATTCATAGAAGCATGAAAGTTATGAGAAGAAAAAAGATGAAATCATCTTTTATGCAAAAGGCAAAGGAAGGATGCAAGTGAATGAACATGTATCATTTAAACTTAGGAGATGCCTGAGTGAATCTTTAGCCCAAATCTTACCATCAAGTCCGGCATGGGCAAATCTAATAAGCTGACAATGAGTCCACAAGCCATATGCATCCTTGACTGGATGAAGAAACCTATAATGAGTAAATGAGCCCACGATGACAAGACGGATTACGATTATCATTCGATACGGATTTATCTTGCTTGAAGATATTGGTAACTTTTGGCTGCCTCCCTTCACCCATCCAGCCATGATACAGAAAAAAAAAATAAGTACCATTTTTTTTGACAACTTCTAGCATGTAATATGACACAAGTAACATGCATTCAGGAATAAAGTTTCTCTTACATGGGCAAATCTAAATCATCTAACTCGTCGACATCCAAATTCCCACCATTGCATCCCTTGTGCTTCACCACCTGAAGCTTGTATCCTTGTATTTTTTTCCACTCCTGCGATCTTTCCATGCCACACTTCCATACCCATAAACTGCAATATCTTTTTTTGGCACAATCGGCCTTGGTTGGACTGAAGAAAAGAAGAACACAAAAGTTTCAACTTGTATAATCTAAAAGAACCTACATATCAGAAAGAATTACTAAAATTGTTTACATTCTACCACTAGAACAAGATGAGGTATTAAATGAATGTGACCCAAGATTCAGAATAAGTTCTAAGAGCGCAAGCTAAGGAAAAAATGCAAAATGGAAAAATCAAAGAAGAAGGAGAAAGAAAATGAAGAAATTACGATGAAAAGGGAAGACTTCTAAAACTCAAAAAGGGCTCTGAACTATGTGACAATATCTTTTCCTACAAACACAAATATCCATAGTGAAGACTTCTAAAAGTACAATTTAAAGTAATGGGTGAAGCACATTGGGAGGTTCTTTTTCGTGCTTGGCAATTGAGACACATTGCTATGTAAGATACCATTAATACTGAAATAAAACACCATTATCTTCCCCACTTACATTCCCTTATTTTTCGTTGCATGGATCTTCACATCTTGTATGCAGTAATAAATTTATTTCTTGACTCATGTTAATTTCAAGTGAAATTGTTATTAGGTGATTGCATAATTCATCCATGGAGTGTTTCGTAACTCATAATAATTTCAAGTGAACTGTGACAATATCTAACAGATATCCATAGTGAGACTAATGAAAGTACAATTTAAAGTAAAAGCATTGGAGATTGAAAGAGAAGCTCCCAAACAGATAAAAAGAGTCCCAACAATTTAGAATCAAGAAGAATTCACCAAACATAACCTCAAATCCTCCAACCAAACTACCAAAGGGAATTAAAGAAAAAACCACAAATTAGAATCCAGCACCTAAAATCAAGACCAAAATCCAGCACCTAAAAATCAAAACAACTAAAACATAGAAATAAAAGAATCGGAGAAAAATAAATTTAGCCAAAGGAACAAGGAGATTTACGTTGCAAGGCCATAACAACATGAGCTTTGATAGTGGTGCTTCCATGTCGACTTTCATCAGCCAACCTGTTGATCCTCTCATCAGAAGGACAGACAATCTAATAAAGAAATTAAAAAGCATTAAAGTTCTAAAATTGAAATTCGAATTTATATTCAACCAGGTTAAAAACTTAAAAACACATACCAACAATAGAATGACTGAAACTTACCTCCGGTGAATCAAAGGGCATGTTAAGAAGGATGAAAGTGTCTGCAAGCAAGTTTAATCTCATTGCGGTCTCAACCGAGTAAAATCAACATCAACAAATGTTTTTGAGATTTTTAGTCACCATCTCAGTGACCTGTGTCAATAAAAACAATAGCATCATTAAAGAGAGCTTGCAAATAAAACATCAACATTAACAGAAACACATAGCAATTATTTCATTTTGGCAATTCTGCTTTCTCTGAGAACATGCGATATCAGGAAGCATTGGAGGATTTATAAACGTACCCAAATGGAAGTCAAATTTTGAGAGGTTGCAACTTGTTTGAAACAATCCAATCAGATAAAGCTGCAGACTATTGCAACTAATTGATCTCGGTACCAGCTGAGTACATGGAGACAAGGTCAATTCCATTAGGGCCAGCCACTGTGGGTAACTCCCAAATGAGCGCCTAGCCATCAGCCCCGGTGGAGAATATATGTCAGCAACTCTACGGTGCCCAAGAAGTGTCATTGACGGCTGCCGGTGACGCTTTAGCTCGGCGATGGGCAAGGTGGGAGAGCAGATATCCAAGATGACTTGTTGCGGTCCATAAAGATAGTGGCCATCTGCCGCACAGGAGTATCTTGCTGTTCCCGATGACGCATTGAGGCTAGCGGCGCGTTAGGGTAGGGATCGGCGACGAAAGGGAGATGCTGAGGCTAATTAGCAAAGAGAAGCAGTGAGAGTAGGAGTTGCTGTAGAAGTGAGGGAAGAAGCGATTAGGCTTCCCGATGAGCCGCTGCCGATAGAAACGCCGGTTGAGATTACAGGTTGAGTTTGGGTTTGTGATAAATCATAAATGTGGAAACGCCCCGTTTGTCAAAACCTTTCGTTTTCAAAAACTATCTGCATACTCTAAGCGGGAGGGCCGCTCAATGGGAGGCTTTTCTGCCAATTTTGGAAAAACGATGGAGTCGCCACCTTTATTTTTTAGAAAATGGGAAATTAAGGGGAAAACCCAATTTTTTACTCCGAATTTTAGAAAGGGCAATTTCCACGAAAATCAGAGATTTTAAGTCCGGGGATTAGGTACAAATTGGGAAGCTGTTAGACACCCAATTTTTCTGAAAATAGTTCTTAAAACAAAATAAAAGCCGATTCCCATAAATTAAATAATGCAAAATGATTAAATTTTTTTTATTTTCAAACAATGGATTAATTTTAGTTAATTGGACTTGGGCCCGGATTATGAGCTTCCAAGCTGCCTACGTACCCGTTTGAATCGGGATCAAAGCCCACGTAGTTCGTTCCGTTGGGTGAGAGAGTTATTTTTGGGTTAGAGAACGCACCTGTCAAATCGGTGGAGCGGCGGTCGAATTGTCTTAGAATTTGTCTGGTGTGACGGTCGAATTGTCTTTTCTCGAAGATTCCAAAAAACCCGAGTTAAACTCTGGAAGAATGGGAGATATTCTAGAATCAGTTTAATGAGAGATTCAATGATGATAACGAAAAACTTATAATTGTTATGATGATGTAAACAAAAATAATGAGAGATAGAATGTTAGAAAAAATAATGAGAGATGAAAATGTTAGCAAAAATAATGAAGAATGATCAATGTGAAGAAAATAAATAAATAAAACCATGAACAATATATTTTTTAGAAAATTTTTCATGAATATTTAAAAAGGATAATAATAACAACTAAATTAAAAGATGATTAGAATTAATTATGAACAACCTTGGAAAAAAGAAAACTAGGAGTCATGAAAAGAACAAAATAAACAACTCTGTCCGGTGACCTTTCTGTAAGAAAACAAAGTTAAAACTTGTTAAACCTGTAGAAACGCAAAAGAAAAAAGTTAGTGACTTTATTAACACAAATAAAAACAAGCAAGGGTTAGATGGGGGTTTTACCGGGTTTTGTTAACAAAAAGACGCGACACGTGTTCTTGCGAGTCGCAAACCACGCCGAAGTTCGCTGGTCCAGTTGCTGGGCTGCGCGGTTTCACGGCAAACGGTGACAAGGCGGCAACGACTCGGGCTGCAGCAGGTGCTCCGGTTACTGGGGAGTGATCTGCAGCGGTTTGGCAGCGCTAGGGTGGCTCACGTGCGCTGGTTGAGCCTCGGGCCGGCAAGTTCGGTCCTCTAGTCCTGCTGCGATCCGGCGTGCTAGCAAATGCAGTTGGTGCTTGGTGGCCTCGGCTGGTTTTGGAAGATGGATTGATGAAGGTAATGGAGCTGGAAGGCAGGAGCTGTGGTGGAGGAGGAATGGCCAAGTGTTGCAGGAGCTCTTCCTCGAAGAAGAGGAAGAAAAGAGGCGCTGGGGTTTCTTCTCCGGGATGCCCTCCTTGATGGAAGAATGGTGCCATTTATAGGGAGGGATGGAGGCTAGGGTTTGGCTGGAGTTGGAGAGTTTGGGTGGAGGTAGGAGATCGACAATGGCGGAGGTAGAGATTGGTTCGGTTTATGATGCTTGCATGCTAAGCAAAAGGGGATAAATGACATCCTCACCATATTGAAAGTTCAAAATATTCAATTCAGCCCCTTTTCTTTTGATTGAGTTGGAATCAAAGTTAGATTAGTTAAATAAGTCCCCAAAAATTGAATCAATCAATTTAAAAAAAATAAATTATTGTTAATAGTTTGCCCCCCATCAGCTTACTTTTACTTAAGGAAAGGTTAGCTGATGTTCGAGTGTCAGTGAGCTTAAACGCTTAAATCGGGGTTTATAACCACCAAGGCTATCTATTCACCTAAATCGGGGCCTATAATCGCCCAGACTATCTATTCGCCTAAATCGGGGCCTATAATCGCCCAGGCTATCTATTCGCCTGAATCGGAGCCTATAATCGCCCAGACAGTCTATTCGCCTAAATCGGGGCCTATAATCACCCAGGCTGTCTATTCGCCTAAATCGAGGCCTATAATCGCCCAGGCTATCTATTCGCCTAAATCGGGGCCTATAATCGCCCAGGCTATCTATTCGCCTAAATCGACGCCTACAATCGCCCAGACTATCTATTCGCCCGAATTGGGGCCTATAATCGCCTGTGCTATCTATTCGACTAAATCGGGGCCTATAATCGCCCAGGCTATCTATTCGCCTCAATCGGGGCCTATAATCGCTCAGGCTATCTATTCGCCTAAATTGAGGCCTATAATCGCCCAGGCTATCTATTCGCGTAAATCGGGGCCTATAATCGCCTAGGCTATCTATTCGCCTAAATCGGGGCCTATAATCGCTCAGGCTATCTATTCACCTAAATCAGGGCCTATAATCGCCCAGGCTATCTATTCGCCTAAAGTGAGACCTAATCGTCAAGCGGTCTAATCGCCTAAAGTGGGGTCGGAGGCGGTCTAATCGCCTAATGTGGGACCTAATCATCAAGCAGTCTAATCGCCTAAAGTGGGGCCAAATGCTTAGGCAGTCTAATCATCTAATATGAGATCTAAATACCCAGGCAGTCTAATTGTCTTATGCGGGACTTATATGTACAAGCAGTCTAATTGCCTAAATCGGGGCCAAATCTCCCAAGGTTGTCTAAGAATGAAGGCCAAAGTGTCGAGACCATCAGATTGCGAGGGCCAAAGTGTCCAGGTTGTCAAAGTACGGAGGCATAAGTGCCAAGTTCATCAAGATGCAGGGGACAAAGTGCTGAGACTGTCGAAATACGGGGGCCAAAGTGCCAAGGTTGAAAGGAAGGGCCTAAATGCCAGAGTTTTTCTAAAACAGGGCCAAAGAGCCAAGATCATCCAAAGGTGGGGCATAAATGCTAGACTTGTTTGAAATGAGACCGAATTGCCATTGTTATTGAAAAGAAGGGCCAAAGTGCCAAGGTTGGGAAAATACGGGGACTAAAGTGCCAAGGTTGGGAAAATAAGGGGGCCAAAGTGCCAAGGTTATCTATCCACCTAAAGGAACAATGAGGTTCATCCTATCGGGAGAGGAACGGTTAGGGTCGTCCTATTGAGAGAGGAACGGCCAGGGTCGTCCTATCGAGAGGCGGTCATCTTTGCCTAATTGCTTAAGGGGGGCCTATCTAGTAGGGCTTAATGGAGGGTCGCCTATCTGGTAGGGCTTGAGATGGGTGCCTATCTAATAGGGCTTGTGCTCGGGAAGGTGTCATGATGCATGATATGCCTCCTAAGACAATAGTCAGATGCAATGAGTTATTAGGTCGACTCTAAGACTCTTTTCTTCATTTTGAAAGTCATGGGCCCAAACTGAAAGGCCTTTGCATATGTTCAACTTTGGAGGGAGAGATGCCCCCATGTATGTGTCTGATGGCGTTTTATGCTAGGTGAGTGCACTTCTTTGATTACATGATGACTTGAGAGGATTCATGCCCCCTGCTTCTCTCGGCTTATGAATATGTCGACTCAGAGTCAATATGGCTTGCTTGCTCTGCCTCTGGAAGGCTTGAGGTGAAATCACAGAGTTTTGAGGAAAGGCTTCTCATCAATAGTCTGGACATGCTTTTCGAGGGAGCTTTATTTCGATGGACTTATGGTGAGGAAAGAAATGAATGTGATCTCAAGGATTTGATATGAGTGAAGTGATCTCATTTGTGCTCGGGATAAAGGGAACTTTTAAGCATCTCGCACTATAAGATTTCCAAAACCTAAAGCATAGTTGCTAATGAACCATGGAAGAAATGTGTTTTGACCAAACGCAACTAAAAACAATCAAGTGACCAATGCCTCTCTCGACATGAACGATCCACATAAAAATGAGTCGACAGTATTGACTTTCAGTAAGGTTGTAATGTGGCCTAGATTAAGGTTCGAAGAAAGAAATGATCTATAGGCTCAAATACCCAAATGATGCCCCCAGGATATGCTTCTCGCGAAATGCAAAGCCTGTCAACCTCCGATGGGTCCGATTCTCTTGATGAATGTTTGATACTTCTTGAAAGTCTATTTACTTCTTGAGGACTTTGTGATCTGCTTTTGAAGCGCAAAGAAGTTAAAGCGCAACAGTGATAACTTTTCCCTTCTTTTTTTTACCTCCACTTTTGCCTAAGTTGCCCTTACGGGTTTTCGACCTAGCGAGGCTTCCTTTTCAGCTTCAAGGCTAGATTGCATTTCCACATCAAACTTTCTTTCTTTCTACTTTTTTATTTTCTTTTTCTTCTTTTTCTCAAAACAACTCGACAATACAAAGCGAGACCGCCATATGATGGGCGAAGACGATTTGTGCTTTCATCGCTTGAATTTCCTCCAATGCGAGTTTCCCTGATTGGACTTCCTCGCACAATTCATTTCACCAACTGTTGCAGCGATGATCAGTGGTCTTCGAGACTCAACACTCGCGGGATGCATACCCTTTTCCCGAGTTAGGATTGCGGTTTCGAGAAGGAACAAGCTCAAGTGTTTAAGGCTCAAAGTGGTAATCAAAGGATAAAATGTCGTTCAGGTGTAAAGATGATTTAGGCTACGAAAGACGGCCATCTATCTTTTTGACTCATTCCTGCGTGGATCATTTCAAATTGATCGAAACACTCGTGACTTAAATGTTCAGTTGTCATTCATTCACCAAATTTGAAATCTCACATTCTTGAATAGTGCAAAAGCATATTGATATCCACTAGCTTTGGATCATAGAAAAATCAGTGTAGAAAATACATAGAAGCTCAAGTCATCCTAAACATCAAAAGAGTGCAGAAGGGTACATCAATGCAAGATCAAGAAATTTTTGCGAGAGAAGGGGGATGAGACAGATCTTCTTCAAGTTGATGTAGGACAATCAAGGGCCTTCTCAATCAGGTCATGGTACTCTTGTCAGGAACTTGATCATTTTTCTTCGTCTTTGGTGATTTTGACATTTGGCATTGCAGGATAGAAGTGCCATGAACACGAGATAAGTTCCACCAGAGTGAGAATGAGCATCTAGTTTCATCGTGTCTTCAATTTAGTGCGCCTTGACCTTGCTTCTTTCTCGATGGACTTTGAACTTTCAGACCGAACCCATGACCTTCGATTAATCCTATTATGTCTAACAACTTTTACATGCATGTGACGCACCTATATGAATGCATGTCGAGATAATTATGTGTATGCATGAGACACGATCTTTGAGGCTAATTAGCAAAGAGAAGCGGTGAGAGTAGGAGTTGTTTGTAGAAGTGAGGGAAGAAGCGATTAGGCTTCCCGATGAGCCGCTGCCGATAGAAACGCCGGTTGAGATTACAGGTTGAGTTTGGGTTTGTGATAAATCATAAATGTGGAAACGCCCCGTTTGTCAACACATTTTTAAAAGTAACATTTACGTTTTGAAAAACTTATCTACACACTCGAGCGGGAGGGTCGCTCATCGGGAGGCTTTTACGCCAATTTTGGAAAAATGAGGAGTCGCCACCTTTATTTTTTAGAAAATGGGAAATTAAGAAAAATTCAATTTTTGACTCCGAATTTTGGAAAGGGCAATTTCCACGAAAACCAGAGATTTTAAGTCCGGGGATTGGGTACAAATTGGGAAGCTGTTAGGCACCCAATTTGTCTGAAAATAATTCTTAAAACAAAAAAAGCCGATTCCCATAAATAAAATAATGCAAAATGATTAATTTTTTCACTTTCAAACAATGGATTAATTTTAGTTAATTGGACTTGGGCCTGGATTATGGGCTTCAAGCTACCAACGTACCGTTTGAATCGAGATCAAAGCCCACGTAGTTCGCTCCCGTTGGACTGGGAGAGTTATTTTTGGGTTAGAGAATGTACCTGTCAAATCGGTGGAGCGGCGGTCGAATTGCCTTAGAATTTGTCTGGTGTGACGGTCGAATTGCCTTTTCTCGGAGATTCCAAAAAACCCGAGCTAAACTCTGGAAGAATGGAAGATATTCTAGAATCAGTTCAATGATGATAACGAAAAACTTATAATTGTTATGATGATGTAAACGAAAATAATGAGAGATGAGAATGTTAGCAAAAATAATGAAGAATGATCAATGTCAAGAAAATAAATAAATAAAACCATGAACAATATATTTTTTAGGAAAATTTTCATGAATATTTAAGAAAGGGATAATAGTGACAATTAAATTAAAAGATGATTAGAATTAATTATTATAACAAACAAATAGATTATGGACAAAATTGGAAAAAAGAAAACTAGGAGTCATGAAAAGAACAAAATAAACAACTCTGTCCGGTGACCTTTCTGTAAGAAAACAAAGTTAAAACTTGTTAAACCTGTAGAAACGCAAAAGAAAAAAAGTTAGTGACTTTATTAACACAAATAAAAACAAGCAAGGGTTAGATGGGGGTTTTACCGGGTTTTGTTAACACAAAGACGCGACACGTGTTCCTGCGAGTCGCAAACCGCGCCGGAGTTCGCTGGTCCAGTGGCTGGGCTGCGCGGTTTCACGGCGAACGGCGACGACTCGGGCTGCAGCAGGTGCTCCGGCGACTGGGGAGTGATCTGCAGCGGCTTGGCAGCGCTAGGGTGGCTCACGTGCGCTGGTGGAGCATCGGACAAGCGAGTTCGGTCCGCTAGTCTTGCTGCGATCCGGCGTGCTACTAAATGCAGTGGTGCTTGGTGGCCTCGGCTAGTCTTTGGAAGATGGGCTGGTCTTTGGAAGATGGATTGATGAAGGTAATGGAGCTGGAAGGCAGGAGCTGTGGTGGAGGAGGAATGGCCAAGTGTTGCAGGAGCTCTTCCTCGAAGAAGAGGAAGAAAAGAGGCGCTGGGGTTTCTTCTCCGGGATGCCCTCCTTGATGGAAGAATGGTGCCATTTATAGGGAGGGATGGAAGCTAGGGTTAGGCTGGAGTTGGAGAGTTTGGGTGAAGGTAGGAGATCGACAATGGCGGAGGTAGAGATTGGTTCGGTTTATGATGCTTGCATGCTAAGCAAAAGGGGATAAATGACATCCTCAACATATTGAAAGTTCAAAATATTCAATTCAGCCCCTTTTCTTTCGATTGAGTTGGAATCAAAGCTAGATTAGTTAAATAAGTCCCCAAAAAATTAAATTAGTGAATTTATAAAAATAGCAAACCTCTCTCTGTCATCATTTTTCTTCGTCAACCCCAGCAGCAAGTCCCCGCCGCCTTCACCTCTGAAAATCTACCTCCGGCAACCCAAATTTGTTCACTCCAGACCTCGGCCAGCTCGGTGACAGCCTCTCCACCCCAAGAAGCCGCCAACGCTAAGCCGCAAACAGCCCCTAACTACAGCTTCCTCCGCCATCTACAGCCGAGAAGCACACACCGGATCGTCGGCCGACCTCCTGTGACCCTATCCCGGCCATCCTCACCCTCCAGCGCCAACAAAGAACGAATCGTAGCTGTTCGAGGCGAGTTGATGTTACCTACACATATGTGCACCATATAATTGGTACTAATATCTTTCCTCTGTCTTATTTCAGGTGATATAAGTTTACAACTTTGTTTCATTGCAATTAGACCACTGTCAGACTTGCGTTTTATAATTTCTTGCATGTTTATTAGTCTATTTATTTAATGATTGTCGTGTCCTCTTATAGGAAGCTTGCTCATCCAATTATGCATCAATTAAAGTTTTGTTGTTGTCAATATTATCACCGTCTATCATTATTTTTCTTAGTATCCTCTTTATCATTATTCTCTTTATTATTTTGGCATTTTCATCATCGTTCCAAAAATTAATTCAAAAACATTCTTAACTTGCAGAGTCTAATCGGTTTTTTTGAATCCCCACAAAAGCATCAGGAGACACATCTCAAGCAACTCGACCGCATCATACAGGCAACTCGATCACCACTTCGCCGACTCGACCGGTACGCATTCTAACCCCGAGTTCTCCCGGTCCAACGGAGCGAACTACGTGAGCTTTGATCCCGATTCAAACGGGTACGTAGGGAGCTTAGAAGCCCATAATCCAGGCCCAAGTCCAATTAACTAAAACTAACCCACTGTTTCAAAATGAAAAAAATTAATTATTTTACATTAATTAATTTATGAGAATCGATTTTTATTTTGTTTTAAGAATTATTTTTAGACAAATTGGGTGCCAAACACCTTTCCAATTTGTACCCAATACCTGAACTTAAAATCTCTGGTTTTAGTGGAAATTGCCCTTTCTAAAATTCGGAGTCAAAAATTGGGTTTTACCTTAATTTCCCATTTTCTAAAAAATAAAGTTGGCGACTTCCTCATTTTTCCCAAAATTGGCGGAAACGCACCTCGACGAGCGGCCCTCCCGCTCACGGTGGCGAAAAAAATGATTGTTAACACGGATAAAGTTTAGCGTTTAGCTGCAACTGTTTGGTCTCGACCATTAAAAATTATCCAAAACATTATAATTACTTGAAACAGTTATTGCCAATCAACATTGAATCTATATGCTATTTGAAAATTTGTTAGGAAGGATATTCGGTTTAAATCTTCCTTACAATCAACATTGAATCCATATGCTATTTTCGTTTAGAAGGTGTAGTGCACTTGGAAATGTTTTGATTGGACCAAGTTCATGCCTCAGTAAGTGAAAATACTGTTTTACCCCTCTTATAAGTTCCTGCTCCTGCTTTACGTAATAATAGATGATTGAAAATCAAACCCTGCAAGCTTTAAAAAACGGAAAGCATGGTTCAATGGCTCTCACCTCTACAAAAGCTTTGTTACCTTGCTTCCAAATTTCAGATTCTATCACGATTCACGAATAAAATTGCTCCCTATATTCCACCCAGCTACATATCTCACTTGAATTTTGAAATGAGTGTGGATACGTTGTGCCAATGGCACACCAAGTGTGCCTCTAGATAGAATAAGGAAAGGAGGAAGAAACAGGGAAGAAAGCTTCAGTTTGTCGCCGTATTTGTCGGCGACAATTCCGGAAACGCACAAACTACCACCATCCATCCTCCCTTCCGCTCACAATAACCAAATTTGAGAGGAAATAAGCAGATCGACCTTCTTTCTTCACAAATTCAACAAAACCAGCAACAAAAACGATTGCCGACATTCCTCGATGACAAAACCACCGGCCATGCATTCTTTCAACCGCCCAAAGTGATGCTCTCCGACAATAATATGATACGTTCCCGAAGCACTATGATGCTCTTACGTAAAATTATGATGTGCTCGTTCGATGACTCTAATGCAAACATTTCATTCTACGAACATAGTATTATGCTTGTTTACTAAGTATGATGTCTTTGTTCAAAATGATGTGCTTGGTGTCACGAATGATGCGCTTCCATACAATTATGATGTTCTTCAATATTGGACAAAGTATGTTGTATTTGTTAAATATGATGCTCTTGATGTCATGGATGATGCTCTTTGATTCAAGCATGATGTTCTACCTTACAAAAATGATGCACTCATTTTTGATGACTTAACGGTGTACGCATTTTCTTCAATCTTCCAAAATGATGTCTTTCATGATCACAACGATGTACTCCTGCTGCACTATGATGCTCTCAATTACAAACATGGTGCACCAATTCTAATTACTTAATTAAACACTTGTTTTGTTTTCATCAACTTTACAAAATAATGCAGTTCTAAAACTAATGCTCTCTGTGGTTAAAATGATGCTCCTTTTGTAAGTATGATGAGCTTAGCACTTAAAATGATGTTCTTTGCTATTGGACAAAGTATGATCTCTCCAAATGATGCTCTTGGTGATACGAACGATGCTCTTGGTTTCAAGTATGATGTGCTAACTTACAAAAATGATACACCCGTTCTAATGACATAATGGTGCACTCATTTTCTTCAAACTCCCAAAATGATGTCTTTAGGGACCACAACGATGCACTCTCGTTGCAATATGATGCTCTCCCTCACAAGAATGATGAACTCACTTTGATGACTTAATGATGCACTCATTTTTAACTTTTCAAAATGATGCGCTTGGTGACCAGTGATGCTCTCATTTACAAACATAATGCACTTTTCCTCACTAATGACGCATTTCAACTCACACATGATATACTTCCTGTCTGAATGATGAACTCAAACAATGCACTTCATCCTCCAGAATGATGTTTTCCATGCATCAAAATGATGCCCTCTATGCATAAAATGATGCTTCTACATGAAATGATGCTATTGTGGTGAATGTGATGCTTGTTTTGCTAAAAATTTATCTTCTTCCATCTATTTGAGCTGATGTTCTTCCAATTCATCATTAATTGGCATTATTAACTTCATTCTGATAGTTTTGAGCATTATTTATATGCAGTTCATGGTCACATCATTGTTATAAAAAAGAGCATCATAATAAGTCGAGAGAACATCATTATGGTATGTGGGGACATCATAATTCTGTCGTATGCAGCAAGTTGCAGTTTCAGGGTGTCGGACGAATTGCGCCTTTCAGCTTAGGAAGTGGCTAGAAATGGATCGTCGGTGGTAGGGAAATGATTGGTTGCTTGACGCGATCATTGTGGCTTCTATAAGCGGATTTCATCGGATCGTTCAAACGGATCTCCTAAATTTGCCGTGAATTCGGTTATTGTTGATGGAGGAGGAGGCTACCACCGAGTTGCTAACAATCTGCTGGTCTTTAAGAGAGGAGCTCTAGTGGTCGGAGGCTGCGGTGAGAGATGGAGGGTGGTGGTTTAGTTCTTCACGAAGGTTCGGCGTTGACGATAAGCTTGGCGGCAGAGATGGTAGCAACATGGAGAAGGAGAATGAGGAGTGACATTTTGAAAATAAACGAAATTGGCACAAAGCGGCACATGTTCTAAGGTGGCACACTTTAGCCCGTGCCTTTTGAAATTCCTCCATCAACACAAGAAATAGGGGGTTCAAACTGAAAGGTGGAGGAATTGTTTTGGCGATATTGTCGAACTCCGGCCGGTGAGAATATGAAACGGAGCCCCTGACCCTCAAACCCAAAACAAAAATTTTCATCTTTGAGAAAGATCTCACCCCACATCCTAGTGTTCCAAGCCGCCGCCATGGACCGCCACTTCATCGACGAATTCCCGATCTCACCGGCCTAGTTCGGTGCCTTCACCATCACAGCCCTCATCCTCCGCCTCGCCATCTACGACCGAATCGGCATATCGAAATCAGAATCGGACTCGCGATCTCGTCCGTCGCCATGGCGGTGGTCAGTGCGGTGGAGATAAAACGTCGGTCGGCAGCGATAGCGTAAGGTTTGGGCGATCAGGCGTTCGCGGTGCTGAACATCTCCGCCATGTGGTTATTGTTGGATCGGAATCGGACTGGCGATCTCGTCCGTCGCCATGGCGGTGGCCGGTGCGGTGGGGTGGGAAGCGAAGGCGGTGAAGGGAGGTTGGGCTGTCGGGTTTCGAAAAAAAATCACCGTGAGCCGTGAGTCCTCCGAAAATCACTTTCAACGTGATTATGCGAGGTCCGAAAAAAATTGGGTGAGAAATCTCAATTTTTCACGTGAAAAAAATGGGTGATTCACTCCCATAATCACCAACAAATACCCAACTTTGAAACCCCTTAATAGGGAACTTTAAACTTCATTTTATGGAGGTGAGGATGATGAGTTATTCACTTCCAAAATTCATGGTGATTTTGGAAGTTTTTCACTCCTCAAAAATCACTTCAAGTGTGAAAATCAGTTTTCACTGTGAAAAAATGGAATTCAGCATTTAATCTATAATTTTTATTCTTTAATATTTTAATAATTAAAGATTAATAATTTATATGTAAATAATAAATGAACATCTAGTTTCTAAATATATTTTTTTAGAATTTTTTTTAATAAAATCTCACTATAATATTATTTTGTTACCTCACGAGAATTCACCTGCTACTATCCAAAATCTTCAAACAATGTAGTGACGAGACGAATACGAGAATCATAGAGGGAGAGTGATGTGCGGCCTAGACTGGAGACGGGACGAGGAACAATAGTCGGCGTGAGCATCGAGCGAGCTCCGTCTACGTGCGAGTGTTCGATTCAATCGAGCTCCATCTACATGTGAGTCTGGAAAATCGTTTGGAGCTTGAAGCGAAGGTGGCGACGGCGATGCTAGCGGACGCGTGGAGGTTGGCCAGCGACGGCGTCAGACATGAAGCGAAGGTGGGATCGAGGGAGGCGGAGGATGAGATGAGTTTGAGAGACAGAATCAGTTGGAGTAGAAATTAGGGTTAGGTTGGGATACTAGGCTGTGTGGGCTTGTCACGTTAGGTCTGAGTGGGTGAGGTTGAGTGAGTGAGGGCTGAGTGGGTTGGGCTGGGGTAGTTTCAAGTTAAGTATTAGGTAGTTTTGGGCTGGGCTTATGACAAATGGTGGTGGGTTATAATTTCGGGTTGGGCCATGGATTTCAGGTTAAACCCGACAATAACCTGAATTTAACCGAAAATATTGGGTTCGACTTTGGTTCGGGCTACCCAAGGCATTTTCCTAGCCCAAACCGACACTAACCTTCCATTTTTGGGTCGGGTTCGGGTTTCAGGTTTCACTTACTGTTAGCTAGGTGCTACGGGTGTATGCGATATGAAGCACAAGTCAAACACTCAATTTAACAAATACATTTATAAACACCTCATTCAGCCCTAACCATGTCAATTGTAGTACAATGGCTTACAAATGAGGGGTCGAACCCAAGGGAGCTAGAGCACCTACAGTCTAATTGTGTTGTGTGAATGTGTCTAAGTTAGGATGAAATGGGGATAATGGTCTGAACAGGCCTAAAGGTTTTTGGGTTTTCGAGATGTAGGACTAAAACTTGTCAACTTCGAGAAATAGGACTAATCTTTTTTTGAGAGTTGGGATGTAGGTCTATAACTTAATCAACAGTAGGAAGATAGTCCTAAAAGTTTGCAAATAGCGAGATGTAGGCCAAACGCGGGTTTTTGCTATTCCTTCAACTTTTAAGGAATGTGCAAAGAAGGACCTTTCTTTGTAACGTAGCCTAACCTGGCTCTAATACCAATTTCAAACCCGGATATTGCAAGTAAAACTATCAAAGTAAAAGCATAATATGAAAGCACACAACTTATATTAAAATTCAAACATTAACTTACAAAAAGCTGGTGAATACCAGATAACAGAGGTTGTTGGTCAAACACACCAAACACACTTAAGCTTCCAACAACAGCTACGCACGTTCAAGTCAAACTCTTAAGTAAATTACAAACTGAAATATTTAGACTAGCAGAAGGATGTTCAACACATGAATTGGAAAAGCAGAGAGAAAGATGCAAGCAGAAAGAAAATGGGTGCCTTCTTCGTTTGCCGAAGCCTCCTTATAAAGGAAAATTCTTCTGATGGTGGTCCTCCTCTTTCTTACAGCTGGCATACATTATTGCTACAGCTGTTATGCATTATTGTTGGGTGGTCTTTCTTTACAGAAGTAGACAAATGCTTTTCATAGTGGGATGTCTAACCCACAAAGGCTTTTTCTTTTTCTTCACATGGCCTTGTCTGGCATGCTATTATGTTGGTCCACCAGATGATGACCCATGGCCTGATCCCTTTGATAGTTGTTCTTTGGCAGATTCGAAGGCTAACTTCATCAGCTTCTCCTTCATTTCTTCTAAAGGGATGTCTGCAATTTCTGATCCGGAGTATAATTGTTCTAGAACTGAATCTATATTTTCTTCCTCCACAAATTCAGCTAGATCGATTTTCTTTAGTGTGATATTTTATGTAAGATATGAATTTATCACACATTTGTCCCACTAGTGCGAGACCCAAACTCATTCTAAGATGGGAACATACTTTTTTTGATTAATCTCGTAATGCCACCTAAAAATCCATGGAATCTGGTAGATGACCAGGAAGTAGAATTCACTGAAATGAACTAAATCTCTATGGGATTTTTTTTGTTGAATTCTACGAACTTGTCATAAGATTCCTTGACTGTCTCTGGGAATTGATCTGAGAGTAATCATCTTTTATCAAACCAATTATGGAACCCATTAGGGAACCTCTTTTGGTTTGTTTTAAAGATTATCATCCAGGAGTGCCTTATTTCTGTATTCTGGATATTTAAAATTTCTTCCCAACCTGAATATAATCCCAGTAAGAATAAGGATGATGGTTAAATTTTCCAAACATCAATCTTCTTCGGGATTGTTGTGCCCCCCATTCTTCTGGTGTTTAGACTTTCAAGACACCCAATTTTGAGATCCCTATTTCTTTGAAATACATTCCTTCTGTAGATTTGGTATTTCTATCATTATGTTCTATTTCTGTAGAACCTGTTTCTTGCAGAATTAAAGCAAAATATTCGTATGACCTGATAGGATTAAATTCTCATATAGCATGCCTATGTTTAGGCCAATATTTCTTTGCTAATTCTGTAGGAGTCATGATCTTATGATCTTTTTCTTCTACTGGAAAGAGGGGTTCTCTTTCCATCTCCCTCCTTTCTAGTGGTATTCCTAAAGAGAAGAGAGTGATTTCTTGCGTTTCCACTACAGTTCTAGGAACCAAGGTTCCTTCAAAATATTTATTATCTCTGCAATGTGCATGAGGATAGGGGTAAGGGAATGCTCATCCTATTTTCACCTCTCCAGGTAAAAAGTTATTATTGGAACATGTTCCTTTGCTCTTTTGTTATTCTGAGAGGGTTCTCCTCTTTCGGTTTTCTAAGAGGATTCTCCTCTTTCGATTCTTATTTTTTATCCAGTAGATAATTCATAAAATTCCTCTGGATTTGGTTCCTATTCTCCTATTTGGAGATAGGGAGTAAACTGGCTTTCTTCCCGAGAAGATTGGATTTCTAAGTCCATAGGATTACTCCCATGAAACAAAGTCTCTAATAAATCTTCTTCTATTGTTCTTTTGATTTTATCCTTGGATTTCCCCATGTTTTCCCTGCAAAAATTCTCGGGTCATAAAGTCAGGCAAAGAATTCTTTGAACCATTAATATGCTCAATATCAAAATCAAACATAGCCAGAATTGATTGTCATCGAGCAAATATTTGTTTTGACGCGAGATTTTTAACATCTTTAAGCAGTACACTTTTTGCTGCTTTGCAATCAGTTCTAATCAGAAACTTCTGATTTAAAAAGTCTTCTTCGAATTTAATGACACAAAGGACTATTGCCAATATTTCTTTCTTTATTGTAGCATAGTTCTGCCGAGCTTGATTCCAAACTCCTGATGTGAATCTCACTAATTTTTCTTTCTCATCCATCCTTTGTTTTAGAATTCCTCCATATCCTATTTCACTAGCATCCGTTTCAACAATTTTGAAAGCTTCAGGAATAGGAAGAGTGACACATGGAATTTCCTTAACTTTTCTTTTCACAAGTCTAATTGCTTGTGATTGTTATTTTCCCCATTCTAGAGGATTTTTCTTTAACCTATCAAATAGAGGTTTGCAATCTTTTGCCATATCCTTATAAAATTCTGAAACATAATTCAAGCTTCCCAAGAACCTCTGTAATTGTTTCTTTTCCTTGATTTCATTAGGAAATTTTTATGTAAAACTTATTGATCTGTCAATAGGTTTTATAGTACTTCTATATATCATATGTACGAGTAATCAAACATTTATCTGGAAAAGTTCCATTTTCTTTGCTGATACCACTAATCATGCTTCTTCAACTATTTTCATAAATTTATGTAAATGCTTCCAATGTTGATCCACAGATTGTGAAAACACTAACACATCATCAATGTAAACAATAGTGAAAGAACTATAAGGATTAAAGATTTCATTCATAATTCTCTGGAATTCTGAAGGTGCATTTTTAAACCGAATGACATTACATTCCATTCATAGTGCCCAAAAGGAACATTAAATCTTGTTTTATATTTATCATTTTCTACAATATCCAGATTTCATGTCAAATTTTGAGAATACAGTGGATTTGTATAATCTTGACAAGACGTCTTTCTTATTAGGTGTTGGATACCTAATCCATTTTAACACCTTGTTCAAAGGTTTATAATTGATTACAAACCTTGGAACTACTCTTTCTATCTCTGCATTCTTATTGACATAGAAAGTTGAGTAACTCCATATGGTGAATAACTTTTTCTTATTAGTCATTTATCAATAAGATATTGTATTTCCTTTTTACAATGGACTGTTAGTTCTTCGTTCATTTGAATAGCTCGTGATCTAGTGGAGATATTTTTCTCTTCAAATTCTGCCTCATAAGGTAGATTAACAATATGTTTTTTCGTTTCTCAAAATGCATTGGGAATATCTGCACAAATTTTCTTATTTGGAACTTCTTTGAAAGTCTAAATCTGCTTTTGAACTTCTTGAGTTTTTATTTTCTCATCGACACTTTTGTGTTTAAAATCTTCCTGAAGACTCATTAATGTTTCCTGCTTATTATTTAAATAAGCAGTAAGTTCTTCAAGTAAGCTGGTCCTAGGAGGTTCAACAAACTTAAAAATTATCTTTCTTCCAAATTTCTTAGTAACCAAGCCATTTATGTCCACCTTATATGGCGTGATAGCACTAAGAAATGGTGTTCACAGAATTACATCTTGGTTCATTTGGGCAAGCACTGTGAAATGTTGTGAGATACAATTTTTTTCATTGCAAACATCAACATGAGTTAATTTAAATATCATTGGCATTATTTGTTTGTTTGCTGCCGTTATGTATCCAAAAAAATTCTAAGTATTTGTAAGGAATTAATCATTCTTTAATCACATTTCTATCTGCCTCGAATCAATCAAGATCTGACAGTTGTGATTTCAAACTGTTTCTCTACCCTTAAGGTAATTAAACTTGTGTACCTATGATTTGAAGTGATTTCAAACTGCTTCTTCTTCTTCTTCAAGCATTATCCCCTTATCTTTTTTTCTTTTGTTTTTCAAATTTATTTAAGTCTTCAATGACATTTTCATCTTCTTAGGAATAATTTTCATTTCCCTGTAATTCTAAAATCTCAATTATTCTCCTGAGATCTTTCACTTCATTTTTGACTTGATGAAGCTCAGTTTTTAATTCTTTGACCGTACACTACGTGGGTGAAACGGACTTACCGCCGCCTCCCCCGCGGTAACAACCGCGGGGAGGGCCGCGGTAATTCCCGCAGTAAATAGGGGCGCGGTAGAGGCTTTACCGCGCACGAAGCCGCAGTAATACCGCGGCCTTACCGCGCCCCAGGCCGCGGTAAATATTTTAAATAATTTTAAAAAATGAATGAATTCGGATGAATATTCATCTGAATTCATCCACAAAATCCAGAAAAACCCGTAAATTAAAAATTCATCTCAAGAAGAAGAATAGAGAAAGAAAGAAGAAGAAGAAGAAGAAGAAGAAGAAGAAGAAGAAGAAGAAGAAGAAGAAGAAGAAGAAGAAGAAGAAGAAGAAGAAGAAGAAGAAGAAAAAGAAGAAGAAGAAGAAGAAGAAGAAGAAGAAGAAGAAAGAAAGAAAGAAGGAAAGAAGAAGAAAGAAGGAAAGAAGGAAAAGATGAAAAAAATGGGAGAAGAAAAAAGAAAGAATGAATGAATGAAAGAAGGAAAGAAGAAGAAAGAAGGAAAAGATGGAAGAAAAAAAAACGGGAGAAGAAGAAAGAAAGAAAGAAAGAAAGAAAGAAAGAAGAAAGAAGGAAAGAAAGAAGAAGAAAACGGGAGAGGATGAAGATGAAGGAATATGAAGAGAAAGAAAACGGGTGAAGAAATTAAAAATAAATCTTACCGCGGCCTGATCGCACAAATAGCCGCGGTAAAATAATTCTTACCGCTCAAAGGATGCGGTAAACGTTGGAAGCAAGTGGCGTGAACATTACCGCGCCGTCGTGCCTTGATCGCGGTAAACCTGGCTCGCTGCCACTTTACTGCGTTCAACGTTTTACCGCGGCCTTATGCACGGTAAAGGCCGCGGTAAAACATGTATCATCGACGTAGTGGTAGGCTCTCTATAACTTATCCGTGCTTGGCCAACTCTATAAAATATTTCATTAAAGCTGTAAATCTGAGGTTTATTCATTTCTTTCCAATTTTTCTTCTTCTTATGCCATTTTGGGGTATCTTGTTCTTGATTGTTTATTTTTTCTAGATATTTTTAAAAAATTTATTTTCTTGTATATCGATCTTCTATATTTCTTGCTATTTCCAGAATTCTCTCATCCTCTTCTGTTATAACATTTATTTGGATCATATTTAATTCTAATTTTCCAAAAGCCTTCTGGATATCACATGAATTACATTGGCATTTAGAATCACAATTGTTATCAGAATCTTGATTTTGTTCACTACTTGAGTCTATTTCATTAAGCTCGTCTGAGCTTTCTGAATTTTCTTCGAAATCTTCTCCTAAATCACTATTTAGCATTATTTGCATAAGACTCTGTTTTAAACCTTCATCGATTTCTAGAGTTTATTTTTTGCTTAGTTCTGCATTTAGTTTGGAAATGTCATACTTTTCCACACTTCCAAAAAACTGGTTGTTTAGACTCATTTTTTCTGAAATATTCAGGTTTAGTTTTCCTGAATTTTCTTTCCTTGAACCTATTATATCTTTTGGGCCTTTCTTCCCTTCTTTCGAATTTCTTTTATAATGTATATATTTTCTATGTCTTTTATTTGGATTATTATCTAGACTGTATCCATAATGGGCACATAAACTTCTTATTTCCTTTCTTCCTTCAAGTCTTCCTCTTTTGACTTGTTTTCTCCATTTTAATTCATGGCACATTTTTAAACCTACTTTGCTTATTGTCCTATTTCGGTCACATTTTAAGAATTTGTCCTATTAAAGTCACTTATCTTCATATTTTTGCCCTATTCAAGTCTTTTACCGTTAACTCGATGTTAAAGTTAACGGATTTCCTAGAAAAATTATTTTTTAGACACATGCACTTTTTCTTTTATACTATTTGCACCCTAAACTTAGATATATGAGTTTCATCCTATACCTTTTCTCCTCCTCCCTCCTCCCCCCACCACCACCGCCCAACATTAGTCGGTCGACCACCGCCGAAATGACACCAGCGCCGTCAATAGCCTAGGGCTCGAGATCCATTTTTCAAAGGCTTACTCTTCCGTCCCTTTTCAATAGTTATATTTTTTCAGCATCTAATCTATATTTTTCTCTTCAATATTTTGATATATAAATTTAAGTAATTTATATATATAAGATAAATTATGTGTCTAATTTTTAGAAATAATATTTTTTCATTTTTTGAGCAATTTTTTCCTATAAAAATTTTAGTCAAATAAAAATTCAAAAATCAGACGTAACAATTAAATATGACATAGAGCTAGTACTATTTATCTCAATGGTAAAGTAAAGGCCAAAATACAAATTGATACCCTGAGCTATCGTGATTTGGGCGAATAAGGGTCTGGAAACAAAAATGTTACAAGTAAAGCCTTGAAGTAGATGAAGGCCTCGATCAGACCCTTGTTTGCACCGTTTTTCTAGAGTTCAAAGTCTTATATGCAACGTTTTTTTCAAACCCTTATTCGCTCAAATCACTATAGTTCAGGGTGCCAATGTGTATTTTAGCCTAAAGTAAAATTAACACAGCCCAATTATTATTGTTAGAAGTCTATTGCGAACATAGTTTTTTTCTCCCCGAAACCCTAGGCTTCGTTGGAGTATTGTGCCGTCAACATAGATTTTACTTGCTTTTGCTTCATGGTTGCTCCATCCTTTGTGTGCATCATCATGGTTCTCGACGCCTTGGAGGAAGGTTTGGCTGCCGTCTCCCTTACCGCTGCTGATGCTGATATCGTCGATTTGGGGGGCCTTGTTGCAGCCCCCGAGGCTCCACCATCCCTCGTTGCCCGGGTCTTCACCAGCCGAATGACGAGGGCGGAGCATCTCCGACGTGCTTTGAAGGCTGCTTGGAAGAAGGATATCAAATTCTCTATTCGGTATGGTACAGATAATCCTTGAGATAATTTATTTATATTTGAATTTAAGAAACAACAAGATTTGGAGAATGTGTTGAGATTAGGTCCTTGGTCATTTGATAATAGAATTATTGCTCTTGACTTTCTTAAACCTGGAGACCGTGTCTCAGTCATGCCTCTAGCTACTATGGATTTTTAGGTTCATGTCCTCGACCTCCCATATGGTTGGGCGACGCGTGCTGTTGGATAAGCTCTTGGAAAGTCTCTTGGCACTGTCAAGGGAGTCAAAAGGGAGTCATAACGGAGGGGAATACAATACAAATTCGGGTTACTTTGGATTTAAAGAAACCTCTGTGTCGTGGAATCACAACGGTTAAAGGTTCTGAAACATTACTGTTGGCGGTAAAATATGAGAAACTCCCTGACTTTTGTTACAAATATGGCATTTTAACTCATGTTGAGAAGGAGTGTATGGAGACAGGTGAACCTCGGTTTGCCCCTTGGATGAGAGCTAGAACTGGCTCACGTGACCGAGATGTGAAGTTGGGGGGTGCAAACGCACCTATGGTTGCGGCAAAGATGCCACCATTGCTTGAACATGCAGCCAGCCAGGAGCAGGTTATGCCTTCAGATTGGCCATGGATGGTGAGACCAGTGGAACCGAGTAGTCTTCATTTGGTGGTCACCTCAGTCCCAGAGGAGAATACCCCGTCTATAGGGGAACATGCTTTGGTGGTTACTGATGTTCCACCACTTCCTGCGCAAGGCCCTCAGGCGCCATTCACTTTTACTGTTGGTAGTGATCGTACCTTGTTTAGGTTTCTCGTTATGGTAAGAAAGTCTCCTTGAAAAATGGGGGGAAAAAGGACAAGGACGTGGTACAGAGATTGCTCATTCTACTTTAGAATGCGAACAAGGAAGGAAAAGAGCTCGTATTGGGCAGGTGGAGGAGCAGAGGATAGAAGAGAACACGGCAGGGAGAGGTTATGGCTCTCTCTGCTTGAACCAGTGAGGATCATCTTCCCAAGCAGGGTCGGCTCTGAGCTCTCCCCCTTGCTTGGTCCGCAAGAGAGTCTCTAATATATCTTTGGCATGTTTGGATATTTGTGATTTTGCTATGCTTTGTGTCTTGGATGGTTGGACTCTTAGGTATCCTTTACGCTTTTGGAGCATGCTTGATGTAGCTCGCTTGGCGGTGGAGGTCGTTGGCTGCTTATTTCTCAGAGTATGTTGTGGGTAGGATGCCGCACGAAGCAAAGAAGTTTTCTGAAGAGCAACTCTCATTATGGCCGAAGCGCCCAACATTCATCAGATCTCAAACTATTATGCCTTTGATGTATTTGCTATGTTTATTTTCTTTGCTTATGTTGGATTATTATAGACCTAAGATAGATAGCCTTTTAACCTTAAGTTATCTGGTGATTATCTGGTTCATAATCACCGTATCACTCGTAGCTGCAAAGAGAACGTCGTCCATGTCAAACTGTTTCAGCTTTCGTCGTTTGATATTGAATGTGAACATTCTCTTAAAAATATTATTGTTAGGAGTCCAGTAAGTTGCAATTGGGCCTTCAAGCCCATAATTCGAAATTCGATCCTCTTCCTCGAGGAACGCGCAAAAGTAAACAATCCGAAGTCGAACCCTAGAAATGGTGAAATCTGTGTAGTAGAAAGAAAGAAGGCTTGCTAGTAGAGAGAGCATCAATGGCGTGTTCTACTGTCATCTCCAGATTATCTTCACTCCGTTCTCGTCCTCCCTCCTGCAACTTCAAATCGCTCTCTGCTGCAGTTCCTTCACTCAAATCACCGGCTTCACTTCCAGCAAGGCGTGTTTATGCAATTTCGAGGTGCGTTTGGTTCATGAGAATCGAATAATTCTTGATCTTGAGGAATCGACACTATCATTGAGTTTTCATTATGATTTTGTTGGGGAATTTGTATATTTGTCTGGTTGGAGTTATTTTTGTGCTCTGGTGGGTATTTGTAGGCTGCCGGTGGAGCTCGGGTGCTTGTTCTCGATGATGCCATTGCACAATGCAGTAGCTTCTGCCCGTCTGCGTTCGTGTCTTTCTGCGGAATCTCAGAGCTGGGGTTTGATTCCTCAAGGTCTGCGTTATTGTCCTTTGCTAGTTATGAAATCGTTTGTATAATTTATCAAATGCACTTAAGTAGAAGGAACCTTTAGTTTTAGGGAACTGTGCATCTGAGTTAGCTTACTGGTTCAAGAAAGACTAATTGATGAAGTCAAAAATGTTCTTTGTTAAAATGCTTGTAGAATATAAGGTACTAAATTTGGTCGAGAATAGTTTAATCTTTTAGTTGTAATGCCATAGATTTATAAATACAGCTCTCAGCATTGAATAGTCTATGCTTAAGATTTTTTATGTCAAGTAGTACTCCATATATGATGTAACTCAGTAGCGTAAAAGAAAGAAGATAGATTTTCTATTGATAGTATGTCTGAATGCATGTGGGGGGCAAGGCTTTATTACTTACTGTCAACTGCAGCTAAGGTGAAGATCAGCTGCGTGTTAATGGGGAAATATTTTAACTACTATGATGGGTGATAGTAGGAAAATTATATGTTGGACAGTGTGAGTTTAGAGAAGCCAACAGCTAGTGAAATTGGAGGGAAGGTGGTATTGTCTTATGGAATGTAGTAGTGGAATCAGAGAACTATGGGGGAAAATTTGATACTATAAATTAAGTTACAAGAAACAATTTGTTCTTTTGTTCTATTTAGTTCCCTTTTTTATTTTGAAAAATAAATTTTGGTACATTCATGATGCAGGTCTATGCATGCCGCTATGACAGCATTTCTAATCTTCCAAATTATGTGAGTAGAGGCCTTGGATTTATGTTCCTTCTCATCGCTTTTATATATCTGGCATCCATTATGATTGATAAATATTTCCTTTTTTTTACGGAATCTGATAGGATTGTCGAGAAAGAGAGCAAATACCATCCTGATGCATTCTATCGGATCAAGGCAAAAGCACTTTAAGTTTTAAAAGATGTTTCTAGCCATTTATATCTCTTGTGATTAAGCTGCTGGAGATGAGTTCAGATTTTGTTTAGTTAAAGGTATCCGTCTTTGTTATATTGATGTGCATGAAACTTTTTGTGCATGTTAAAAGATTGAGACCTCCCCTGCTCTATCACCCATGATTCCTCGGAACTACTCCGATGAGCAAACACTTGTAGCTAGGTTTCTTTTAAATTGAATTGATGCTTTCTTTTATAACTCTAGGATAGTCTCCTAAATTCTGTTGGATAAATAGGTCTTTTGGAAATAGCTATGATCTTGCTGCAGTCCGGAACATTTTTTCGGGCTGTTAATGATGGGTGCTTGGCTAGTTGGCTGGGTAATTTATAGGTGTTATTTTGGCTCATTTCCCTATCATGAAGTGTTCTGAACTTTGAGTTGTATGTGAATGAGATTCAAATTCTGCAACTTAATTGCTGCAGTTGCAATCATATTTTGGCTTTTGGTGTGTTTTCCTTTCAAGGTTCATTAGGGTTCCAAATCATTTGCTTAAGAGTTATAACTCTGGAACGATGCAATGGTTTTAATAAACCTAAAACTAGACACATCTGTTTAAACGTATTTGCGAAGGCCTTTGCAATCTGCATGCAGACATGCAATGGTGTAGTTGTTCGGTTTCAGAGGTTGAAGCTTCTTATCTTAAGGAGAATAGAGAAAAGTCACTTGAAGTAGGTCAATCAAATAAGCAAAATTAATCCCTGAACTGTTTTGTTTTTATCAAAAGTGTCATGAACTTCAACTAGTTGTTGTTCTACCTATCGGATTTGGATGTAGATGACAGTGCAGCAGCCCAGGGGCCTTTGGTGTCCAATGCACCGTCCAAGCCTGGTTGGTCACCGGTGAGCCTCCGGTCAAGGAGTTTAATGCGATTTGCTGCTCAGATGAAAATGGTTCTACGGTGCTGGAATGTCATCAACGGCAGAGTTTGTTTTCCATTTTTAACTCCGGTTCAAATTCAGGTCCAGTTCTTTTTTTATTTTTATTCTTAGTATTAATATAAAACTTCATATTTTGAAGATGAAATCGGTATCGAAAACCATAGGGGGCTTGAATTTGATTCACTTCAGGTGTAAAAATACCACTTATCTATGTCAAAAAGTGCAATTTAATCATCATCGTATTCAACACCCTCTTTTTACCAATTCTTTATGAAATGTGAGTGCAACGTTAGTACTCCAACATTAAGTTGTCTAACGACATCACGTCGAATCTGAAGCCAACAAATGTTGATGTGCATCTCACACGGGCTTCGGGTGTAAAAAACCCACTTAACTAGGTCAAAAAATGCAATTTAACCACCATCATTTTCATCGGTCCAAATTTAATACCCCACTTCGAGGTGCAATTCAATACTCCACCGTTAATTTTAACTTTACATGTTATCTTAATTATAATGAACAACTCAATATTATGGAAGTAGGAGAGGATGATGGGGAGGAAGAGGTTTGATGCGAAGCCGACGGTGATGTTGATGCAGACGCTATGTTTTTCAGATGTAGAGAAGACCAAGGCAGAGATAGTAGACGTTTTGTTGGGGAGCCACACACGCCCAATCGTACCGCTGCCATCCCGTTGGCGATAGAGCTACCCGAAGCTCCCTCAAGTTCAATCGACGTCAGCCCAGATCTCGTCGTTTGGGAGTGTGAGAGAGAGTGGTAAGGTAGGAATGTAAGCTGAAGGAGGAAGCATCGCCAGCGAAGTGTGAGACGGGTGGTCGATCGGCGGTTGAGAGGGGGTGAATGTGGCGAAAACATAAGAGAAACAGGCGTGTCAAGTGTTTATCCACATCGGTGTGATTTTAACGGAAAATTCTATCAGTTACCCCCTCAGTATTTGTCTTGCACCTTCTATGGTTGAAGGTCTTCAACTTGCAATAATAACTAACAGAATAGTGGTTGAATTGAAACACGTCAATAAAAAGGAAGATGAGTAATTTACACTTTTCAACCCAGTTCAGCGAGTTTTTTATACCTAAACGCTAAAGCCAATTTGATTCACTGTTTTTAATCATAAGGTAATATGATTATCGACGTTGAAACAATTTAAGGCCCATAAAAGAATTACTTAGGGTTCATTTCATTTGAGAATAACATTTGAGATTGGTATTATACCAAAGTGCCTTTTTTTTAATGATCATGATAACTTCTTCAAACCTCCAACGTTAAAAGCTATTGTTGATTAGGGGAGTGTTTGGTTCAAGAATTATAGAAATATGGATTTTCAAAACCCCAAGAATCCATGAAATCCATATTTGGTTCATTTTGGAAAATTAATTCTCCATCATTGTCAAAATCAATGGATTCCTGATTCTTCACAAATTTTTTGATTCAAAATACCATCTATTGGCAAGGTATTCTTAAAATCCGTAAAATTATTATTTTTAAATAATTACAACAAAGCCCTAAAACTTTTACTCATTTACATATTTAGTCCCTAACATGTAAAGTTTTTACAAAATGGTCCTTAAAAATTACACATTTAGTACCTGAACTTTTGTAAATTTTACAAAATGGTCCCTAAATATTCTATGGATTCTAAGAATTTGCAAACTAAACAAAGAAGTTTCAATTTTTGGATTTCTATTTTCTATCATTGCTACTTTCTATATTTTCACATCCAACGGATTCTTAGAATCTCTCAACCAAACATCCCATAAATGTAATATTACTAGGTTTCTTCAGCCCTTGCTTCGCATTAAATTAAATTTTGAATAAACCCAAATAAAATCAAAGCCATTGATCATAAGAATGAGAGCACATAAAAACTATGAAACCACCCACAACACACCAAAACCCATCAATAAATAGTGCAAATAGTGCTCAAATCCCTTAAAAATGTGTAATTGCATGATTCCAAACAAACACTTAATGACATAAATCCAAAGTGAGAGAGAGCGGTAAGGTAGGAACAGAAGCTGGAGAAGGAGGAAGCATCGTCGGCGAAGTGTGAGATGGATGGTAGGTTGGCTGCGAAGAGGGGATGAATATGGCGAAAACAAAGGAGAAACAAACGTGGTAAATGTTTATCCACGTAGGTGTGGTTTTAATGGAATATTCCATCAGTTACCCCCCCTCAACTATCTATCTTGCACCCTATGGTCGAAGGTCTTCAACTTGCACTTAGGATTAACAAATTAGTGGTTAAAACACACCGATGAAAAAGGTGGACAACTTGTACTTTTCAACCTAATTCAGTGAAATTTTTACACCTAAAACCAATTTGATTCAATGTTTATAATTATAAAGTAATATGATAATCGACGTTGAAACAGTTTAAGGCCCTTAAAACAATTACTTAGGGTTCATTTCATTGGAGAACAACATTTGAGATTAGTATTATCACATGGTGTTTTTTTAATAATCATGATAACTTCGGCCCCGTTTGGGAAATAGCTGTTTCGATTAGCTGTAGCGTTTTGAATAATTCTTTTAATAGTTGAGATCAAACAGCTAACGCCTAAACTCAAAAAGCTAACGTTGATAGTTTTTCAAAAGGTTTAGGTTAAAATGCGCACTGCGCATCTGTCTGCATAAGCGTTTCACTTATTTACAAGTTTTTCACGCGGGTTTTTTGATCAACAATGTTGTTGCGTTTGATCAACATTAATTATTGATCAGCATCATAGCTTATCTCGTTCAACATCTTCATAACAAATGTTGATATGTATGGCGATCTGCATCTCTTTTCACTTGGTCAGCATCGGTGTCATGTTTGATCAACATTAATTAATGATCAGCATGATGACTTGTCTTGATCAACATCGCCAAAATAAATGTTGATCTGCATATCCTTACACGCGATCAGCATTGACTATATGGTGATCGACATCTCCTTACACCTGATCAACATCATTGTCGTGCTTGATCAACATTAAATATTGATCAACATGATGACTTGTCTTGATCAACATCGCCAAAATAAATGTTGATATGCATGGTTATTAGCATATTCTTACACACGATTAGCATTGATCTACATGGTGATCATCATCTCCTTGCACTTGATCAACATCATTGTCGTGTTTGATCAACATTAATGTTGATCAATATGATGACTTGTCTTGATCAACATCGCCAAAATAAATGTTGATCTGCTGGTGATCAACATCTCCTTACACCTGATCAACAGCATTGTCATGCTTGATAATGTTGATCAGCATGATGACTTGTCTTGATCAGTATAAAAAATCAGATCAACATGACTACCTACTCTGATCATCATCGTTTTCCCAAAATTTCTTAAGTCAAAATTTTTCTCAGTTTTTTATCGTTTGCAAGTTTGGTGGTTCTAGAGTTTCATCACTATCAAATTTTGGTGGTGGTTGTATTGCTGATTTGTGTTGGTTTGGTTGGTAAAAGCAAATCGGAAATCACATTTGAATACGCAAAAACGTCGTTGGAAGTGATGGAAATGTCATGAATTTTGATGAAAAGTTTCACCGGAATACGTAGAACGTCGTCGGAAGCAACAGAAGCGTCATCAGAGGCGACGGAAATTTCGTTGAAAGCGTCGTCAGAAGTCGGAGTGGTGATTGAAAACCGGAGTGGGACTTGATGTAATTTAAATTACATCTTATGCACATACTATGCGCACTATATAACGGCTCTTTTCAAAACGCAACAACTACTTTGAAAAAACCGTTGTCAAACAAACACTGCCTTCTTCAAACCTCCAACGTTAAAAGGTACTGTTAAATGTTAATATTATTCCAAACGGACACTTAATGACATAGATCCCAAACGTACCCTAGAGATAAATCAGAATGTGATTGTGTAGATACTAGATAGTGTTATACGCGCAAATGTAAGGCGAAAACAGCAAGTTCGTTGACATAAAGTATATTTGGACCCCAAGCAACTTCCCCGCACTAACCCATAGAGAAACAAAAAGAGCTCATAATTGCAAGCGCATATTAAAAACCTATAAAAGTCAACAAAACATCTAATCAAAATATCTCTGTAGCATTCCATCAAAAAGAAAGAACAAAGGGATATTTGAATAACTCACCAAAAACCAAAGAAACAAGATAGCGATACTTGAGATTGGTAACATGAATATTGCATCTTCATCCGACATTGCCAGCACTTTGGGAGATGGACAAAAGCCAAATAAACATGCATTATTCGTTCTAAGTTTTCTACATGTTATAAATATCTTCCAAACACAAGTCTAGTACTCTCAAAGTTCATCTTCTTTTCTCTACAAAGAATTTACATGAATCAAATGCCAAATATACCTTTAAAATGAGCCAAGAGATTTAACATATTTCCAAAAATGGCAAAAAGTTGAAAAACGAGAGCAAGAGGTTGAAAAGAATTACCCCCAACGTCACATGCTGCCTCCCGGTGTGGTTTTCGTGGACTTCACTTTCGCCATGTTTACCAGATCCCCAAACAGACTATCCTCAGGCCTTGAAGGCTTGCTAGATGGTACATACGATGTAGTGGAAACTTGGTAGGGCGAGTTTCTCCCGAGATTGCCATCTCTTATTGACATCCCGTACATCTGTTGCTCAATAGCTTGAGGACCTTGTTGTTGTTGCCAACCATAGCCATAACCAGCCATTTGATTTGCATACATTTGTTGCGGGTACATCCCGACCATCTGCACACCTTGACCATGCATTTGTTGAGGCTGCATCATGCCCATATATGGGGCACCCTGCACTGTTGGTCCTTGCATGCCGACATAATGATTTCCATAAACTGGCTGATTATTGAACCCGAGGCCAGTATTCATAGGCTGAACATACATCCCCGCTGCTTGCATTTGGTCGGAGCCCATGGGTTGAAACCCTTGAGGCTGCGACTGTGCTGAACCTAATTGAGGAACTTGCATCATTTGTGGATACTGAGGGCCTAAACCCGGGCTGGAGTCTGCAGGCTGGGCTTCCCAGGGCGGTGGTGGCAGTGACGCAGCAGTTTGAGCACCTTGACAATAGTGAAGAAATAAAACAAGGTTCATACCTATTATCGAATAAGAGTAGAAGCCCAACCATAAAATGTAGGCTATTTGGTTCAACTTAATCTAGCTTAATCCATGGATTAGGTGAGATTATATGACTAATATTTGCAGTTCATTCTTAAACTGAGTTTGTTATCCTTAAACATATACTACTATTTATCTAATTTTATGGTGAACCGACGATAATTTTGCATATACACTACCTCCATCCCAAAAAGATTCCAGCATCTTATTTTCAGCAATTAATCTATGATTACTTTCTTCAACATTTTGATATAGAAAACTAATACAGTAATTTATACGCAAATAATAATTCAACATTTCTAGTTTCTAAAAACAATTTAAAAAAATTAACACGTTCCCAACAATAATTTGAGTCAAAACAACATCAAAACTAACACTTCAATCTTTTTGGGAAGGACAGACTATATGAATAAGCCCCGGATGAATCCATTGATTATCACCAACCAAATAAGGCAGAAGATTGGAAAAAAAAGTTCCAACAATAGTAGCATGGAAAGATAAAACGCACCATAGACGGGAGATGCCGGTTGCTGCTGCTGGGAAACGTTGCCATTCCAGACAGGACTTGCCCCTTGAGTAGCTATTCCATTTGGGTAAAACCCCATATCTGGAGTTTGGAAATTCTGTTGCTGCTGGAGTTGTGGGACTTGTGAAGTTGAAGGATGAGTTTGTCCAGCAGCAGAACCAGCAGTTTGAGAATTTACAGAATTTGAAGCATTGCTGTTATCAGAGAACATGTCGAAAAGAACAAGTGCATTTTGTTGGGATGGAGGATTGGCTGATTGTGGTTCACCAACAGGAACAAGAGCCAGTGTATTATCAGCCTTTGGTGAACCGTAGTCATCACCACTTAGCAAATCAATTTTCGGATGGACAGTCGCTGCAGAAGCTGAACCATTATTTGCAGGAGGTGCTGGAAGCAACAATTGGTTAAGTGGGTCGGATCCTGCTGCACTAGTGCTGGGAGAACTGCAGAAAGAGACCCAACATTTAGTAGCCCAATGTACTAATGCTAATCTATATAGGATCCAAGCATTTGTATAGTTTTATGAACAAACTTAAACTGCTGTCAGGATGAACTGTAAAACCCAAATTCTAAGAAAAAATATTTGTGATAATTAACCAATTTAAAGTTGAATTGCATGCAGTCCCAACTTCCAGAGTTCTGCCAGTTACTAAAATACTTGGACATTATAAAAATCAATAGGATATTTTAATAACATAAACACTAGTTAAGTAACAAAATTTACTTCAACTTTAGAAACGGTAAAAGACATCTTAAGGCATTAGATACGATAAAAAAGATAAGAAATTCATTAACTCAGTCAATTAAAAGAAAAATGGTCAAACGGAACATATACGCAAAAAAGAAAAGTTCATGGACCTCCAAGCATGATTACCTCCCAGATTGTTTGCCCTTATCCCCAGTATCAATCAGGGGACCCACATCCACAAGTGTTTTACCAGGTTCAGGCTTAGGCTTCTCAGGCTGTGAAGAAGTTCCAGATGCAATTGATTCATGTTTGGCCAGGACACGCTGCAGGTCATCATTTAAAGCCAGACCTTGACCTAGCAGTGATTCATCCCTGCAAATAAATATATATACCTATAAATGTAACATAACTAATAAGACAAACATTTTAAATAAAATCCCCAATAGACATGTCATTGGGAAATCCCAACAACATATTGGGGCAAAGGGAAAATAGCACAAACCCTACAATAAGTTCAGGTGAGCTGTCAATGCTGACAATTAGCATGGAAAAGGCAATCTTTTGATCTTAGGCTGTGTTCTTTTGCAATCTTTCCCCATATTTTCATCAACAAAACATCAAATCAACCTTTTCCCTCTAATTGTTTCTCTAAAAAACATGGATCAATTTTCAAATCCTTCTCACGTTCTTCACCAAATTCTCCTAAAATCTACCAATAGAACACACCCTCGGTCTTTTGTTCAATATTCACACGAGAATTCAGATGCCATGCGTCTTCATTAATTTACCATGACAGGCACGGTGAGCCTCCTCTCGAGAAAACACATTCTTCATAAGTAATCTAGTGCAAAGTAACAGAACACTGCATAAAACCAATTACAAGCATAGCAGGTGCATGATGAGAAATAAACTATCAACATAAGCACCTTTAAATAAAATAAGGAAAACAGCTAAAAGTTTAGTAGAACTTCTTACGATGTTGAATTAACAAGGTGTACGACTCTCTGTTTATAAGTACGGCACTGGTCCACTAAGTCAACAATAACTTCCTGTCTTAGTCCCTGAAAATAATACATGCATCAAACAAACCATCGAAAATAATATTGACAATTTTCCTATACCAATATCGGTATGGAAATTTTATTAATAAGAAGCATTAATAGTGCTTATTTCCATATATAGCAATCCAATTGCCCAAATTACAAGACCAATGGCACTCTAAACTTTTAAGAACCCAAAAAGTATTTTCACGAGACTTTTCAGAAGAATAGAATTCTTTTATAAATTATTCTTTCTTTCTTTCTTTCTTTTTTCAAGGAGGGGTGGGGGTTCACTTTCATGAAAACAGTTACTTCACTTATTAGTTCTCTGATGACATTTGTTCCAGACCAAAAAAATGAAGGTAATGCACAATTATTTGTTCTTTCTAATGCGAAGAAACAAAATTATATTGGCACTATGACTGAGCATTTACAAAATTTCTGAAATTATATACCAACAACTTAAAATGTTCAGAATGCACATGCATGTACATTTCCGCGACTCAGTAAGTTAAAAGCTACTGCCATGGAGCAAGCTGCAGCCCTCCATCGGCGACGACAACCGATACGTCCGGCGAGACGTACTGACTCGCGTATCTTGACGTATCAATACGCCTACGCACCGCGAATTGATACGTACGTACCGATTCGCGGTACGCAAGGCAATTGAACGTATCTGGTATCTATGCTCTAAACCTTAAAGAACCCAAAAAGTATTTTCACGAGACTTTTCAGAAGAATAGAATTCTTTTGTAAATTATTCTTTCTCTCTTTCTTTCTTTTTTCAAGGAGGGGTGGGGGTTCACTTTCATGAAAACAGTTACTTCACTTATTAGTTCTCTGATGACATTTGTTCCAGACCAAAAAAATGAAGGTAATGCACAATAATTTGTTCTTTCTAATGCGAAGAAACAAAATTATATTGGCACTATGACTGAGCATTTACAAAATTTCTGAAATTATATACCAACAACTTAAAATGTTCAGAATGCACATGCATGTACATTTCAAGCATAAGAATAATAGCGAGAGATGACATCAAAGAAGGTTGACTAGTTTAATTGTTTTAAGAACACAGAACTGCACCATGAAGATCAGATGGAGTAAGAAACAGGCTCTATTAAGACATAATCATCCCTTTAAAAAATAGGCTTATTTATCATTCAGTTCCCCGAACTATCATGACTCGTTCAATTTAGTCCCCGGATTATAACTCGGAATTACTCAGTCCTTGAATAAATAAGCCTAAAAAATAACATGAGACTACTATTTTACCTCTTTATTTGCAGGATCCAATGCACTTAGCATTTCTGCAAGGACATCCATTATACCTCGAGCATTCTGCATTTCTGACAAACTGGAGCACCATATTTATATAAGTATACACTTTTTTTTTACCATGAGAACAGCAGCTAATTAAACACATGCAAAAAAAAATGCAATTCAGCATAAAAACTATATTAAGAAATTGCTCTATGGACTGCAGACTTCTCCTAACAAAGTTTAGAAACAGCATCCCCAAATGGTATGTAGTATTTAAATGAGTGATCTAATAAAATGAGACAAAATGAAGTAACCATAAAATAATTACACTCCAATAATCCAAAAATGAGTATGCTGCAAACAAGAATTATCGGCTCCTAGGCTAGATAACACAGAACAACCACAGAACCAATCATGTACCTCAAGGTTGGAAACTCAGACTCAACTGATGACTCAGCATCATCTTGTCGATGTTCATGGTTCCGAATATTTGGTGGATACGAACTCAGTGGTTGTGATTGGGGAGGTGTCAATACAGGAGCAGCACTTTCAGATCTTTCAGGGAATACTGCCCCAGCACGCTGCATCAAGCAAGTCATTCTTAAAAAGTAGAGCATTAAGTTTTAAAAATATTCAACAATCTTTTGCTCGGTTTGAGGTAAAATTTTCAGAGAGCATACCAACAACTCCTGGTATGCAATATAATACTGTGGGTATCTTGCCCTTGCTCCACCAAAAGCTTCTTGCCAAGTATCTATAAGAATCAGTATCTTTTCCTTGACACGAAAGTCGGGCTACAATCATGCAAAAAAGTTCAAATATGTAATGCATAATAACTTCTTCTTTCCCCTTAAACTAGAATTAACGGGGTAATAAATTTGGTTACTTATTCTTACCTTTTTCTTTACTATTCTGATCATCTCATGTAGAACATCTCTCTCTGCTACATGCATGTGAACGATGTCCCCACAATTCTTGATAATAGTCTCTAAGAGCTGAAATGCAATGCAAAATAAAAGGTTAGAGTAGTCATTCACATATATGAATAAGATATTCTACATCTGGAGGTGACAGAAGATGACTCTATTTAGCAGCAGGAATGATGATTCTTTTGTGCTGCTTTAACCTGTAAGCTAAGGTGTTGATATAAAGCTACGTGTATGCTAGATATTCTTTTGTAGTGCTTTAACCTGTACATGACTAATTAGCAGCAGCAGTGGATATTATAACTCTTGGTCCTAAATAGTATGCTGTGATAGCTTATGAGTTAAAGCTAATGTCTAATGCTGCAGCCAAACAGATGCACAGGGCGACTGTTTCATTGGAATTGCACAAATAGAATATAACATCTTTATCGAAAAGATAATACTACTATGATGAAAATACCAATATTGAGATTTCAAGAAATTCACAATGAAAAATATGTAATAATTGACATGAATCTAAGCAAGAACTGAAAGCGAGTTATCCATGTTCTCGGAGCTTACTGTAAGTGCAAGAAGCTGAACTTTAGAATTCCTACTCCCAATCTTCTTTTTTATGCCTTTAACGACGTCTTTAACTTGCCTGGTGGGAGTTAAAAAGGAAACAATTCGAACATCAAAATCCAGATAAAGCACAGAGCTTGAAAGCAACAATATACATAAAAGTTCTATGAAAGGAACACTACAAAGCACCTGATCAGTTCAAGCTCGTTATTCAGTGAAGAAAGACAAGTTCTATCAGTTACATTAAACTTAAGCATAAACTAAAATTTAAGGAACCGGAAATCGCAATGAATTCAAAGATCTACAGCACCACAACGGTAAAAAAAAAGTAGAAAGAGAACACACGAAAGTCCAATAAAATAATCTACATCGAATGAATCACTATCCTGAAACAAATAAGCAAAAATTGAGTGAGAGCAGAAAGCAAAACTAGAATCGAGAGGCATCGAGGGCGTACCCGGGATCGCGATTGAGCATGTCGCAGATCTCGATGTTCAAGGCCCAATCAGGGCCGATCAGCATGTCGCTTGTGGCCCTCTCCACCATAGAGTTCACCATCGTCGCTCGCGTGCGTCGCCGGCGACCTTCGTTCGTTGTCAGAGAAGATTCCGGCGGCTTTGCCGGTGAATAATTCCAACTCGCGAAACGATAAAGCTCCGGTTTCTTTTGCTTCGTCCGTCTCTCGTATCAGGTCAAATCCAAATCAAAATTGGTTACACTTCTTCTCCTTTTTCTTTTTTTCTTCTTTTCTGATCAGCGTAGAACACTACACCAAATCTTTTGTCGTGATAAATAAAGCGACGATACTACTAAGCAAACACTAATTTTTTTGAAACAAAAACTTAAACTAAATATTTATAAAAGAGGTAAATGCCCAGTAATCCTATAAAATTAGTTATTTTATTATATGAGTCTCATTTTAAAAATTTGTATTATTAACGTTTGATTATAAAAGTTATCGTCAACTTTTACCATAAAGTTAAGCAGATCTCTGGAAAAAATGATAATTTATTTTAGCTACTATTTATTTTTTCAAAAACTTTATTTGTACTCTAAGTTATGAACCTAACAATTTAGTTAGCCCCTAACAATGAGTAAAATGCACTGGAAATCTCTTAACCTTTAATTACGTCTTATAGGAGTTTTATTTTAACTTTCTGTCCTCTTAAAAAACTATTTTAAGTTTTTTGATACATCCATGGTCCTTTTGGACTATTTTGCCCCTTAGGACAAAAAAGATAAATTATAGGGTATCTTTGAGGTTTAGAAAAACTTTCAATTTACCTCTCAATTTTCATAAATGTACAAAAAAACTAACAATTTCTCAAAACAGTTTGAAAATTATGTAACTTTCCCCAAAGAATTTCAAATCTAACAATTCTACCCTATACTTTTTCCCCTCTTCTCCTCCACAACCGCAGAACCTTCACCGCCCGACCACCGCCCGACCTTCACTGGCTCTTCAATAGCATGTTCAACAGCCAGGACCGCGAATCGCGACCCAAGGGCAGCGGATCGCGACCCCTGGGCTGTAGATCGTGACACTAGGGCCGCGAATCGCGAGCCCAGGGCCGCCGATCGCGAGCCTCGGGGCAGTCAATCACGAGCCCTGGGCTATTGACGGTGCCAGTGTCGGTCTGGTGGTGGTCGGCCGGCGAATGTCCGGTGGTGGTGGTGGGAGGAGGGGAAAAAGTAGAAGTATAGGACAAAATTGTTAGATTTGAAATTGTTTGGGGGAAATTAGATAAATTTTCAAACTATTTTGAGAAACTGTTAGTTTTTTTGTATGTTAATGAAATTTGAGGGGTAAATTGAAAGTTTTTCTAAACCTCTAGGATACCCTATAATTTATCTTTTTTGTTCTAAGGGACAAAATTGTCCAAAAGGATCACGAATGCATCAAAAAACTTAAAATAAGACTTTAAGAAGATAAAAAGTTAAAATAGGACTCCAATAGGACGTAATTAAAAGTTAAATGACCTATGGTGCACTTTACTCCCCTGACAATTATAAACCTTAACAATTTTACCCAAAAACTATTCAACTTTTACCCTTAGGCCACTACCCTTCCGCCCACCGTCGGATCACCATCGGACTGACCAAAACCACCACCAAACTGCAGATCGGGAATCCCGGGCTGTGAATCGCGACCCCGACTTGCCAATTCGCTGCCTTAGGCCTCCGGATTGCTAGCCCAGGGCTATGAATCGGTGACCCGGGGCAGCAATTAGGCGGTTTAGGGACACGATTCAACGGCCCAAGGCCCTGATCCGGCGACCTAGGGCCACGATTCGACTGCCCATGCCTCCGATCTAGCGGCCTAGGTTGCGATCCACGGTCCAGGGCTCCCGATTCGTAGTCCGGTGGTGGTTTTGGGTGATTCGACGGTGGGCGGAAGGGTGGTGGGCTAAGGGTGAAGGTTGAAAAGTTTTGGGTAAATTTGTTAATATTTATATAATTATAGGGGTGACTAAATTGTTAGGTTCAAAACTTACACTTCCTAGCTGAAGCCACGTTTTATGCAACAATTTCGCACTGATGGCGCGGTAATTACCGCGACGGAGGCCGGGGTAGAAACCGCAATAAATAAGCCCGTCGTAGCTGATATGTCGTGGCCTCATTGCATTACCTAATGCGGCTTAACGCGGCTGTGGCAGCATTACACCATTTTCGAGGAAAAAAATGCATGAATCCAAATTAATGTTGATCTGGATTCATCAAAAAAAACCCAGAATTGTTCATTCTCCTTCATCAAAAATCCCAGAAAGTCAACAAAAACCCAACAAAACTTAGATTCAAGAGAGAAAAATTCAAATTTCTTTTTTTCCATTTCTTCAATTTTTGGAACCAACAACTGGAAATGATTTTATGTACAACTGAATCAAACAAGAGCTAGATCTACTTTTCCTCAACACTAAAAAAATCTCAGATCTGAAAACAAACTTTGTGAGATCCGGGAACCCTCCATCTTCATGCAACTCATCTGCAAAACAAGCAAAACAACCACCATTATTGGGTGATCTTCCGTGAAATATGGCGAGATCCGACGATCTTCCGTGAGATCCGATGACCTTGTGTGAGATCCGACGGAAGAATAGAGGAATGAAAGAGAAAGAAAAGATATGGTGGAAGGAGTGAATTTTGGGATGAAGAGTACGAAGGATAGGAACGAATTTTTTAGATTATGGATGAAAATGGGAAGAGGAGAAGCTCAAGAGATATTATTAGGCTCTAATGCTGCACGGGCCACATTAAGATGTGTTCAATGCGGAATTAATGCGGAAAAAACTATTTAGTGAGAAGAATAAGCCGCATTAAAAATGGTTTCTTCTACGTAGTGTTAGGAAGCAAATGGAGTTTCTAAAAAACTTCTCTAGCTACAATTCCCATTTTCCTAAAGAACCATTAAACTTAACGGAAAAAATTGACGATAGGATTACGAATGCACGATAACTTTTAAAACGGTTGGTATAAAATCTTAAAATATGACTCTGATAGACCAATAATTAAGTTATATTGCTACCAGTGCACTTTACTCTAGTTATAAAGTATTCAATTTGTTTCACTTTAATTCTTACCTTTCTTCTTCAGTACCTAATTTATATAGTTTTTTCCTGCAACATTTTTTATAGAATGTCAAATAATATATATATATATACACACACATATATACATATATATATATCAAATGAATCAACATTTATAGTTCCTAAAAATATTTTTTCCAAAAGTTTTTAACCTCTTCTTAGCACATATATTAGAAAATGGTGGAAAAATGAATGGTGGAAATATATTAGAAAATGGTGGGAAAATGAATGGAAAATTATTTATTTCTACCATAAATTTGGAGGTTTTTTCACCATTAGTATAGTGATTATGGACCATTAGTATTAGGGTTAATGGCTAGCTTTATGGTGCATTTAGGTGCCCTAATGGCTAGGCCTACCCTAAACACTATAAAAGGGCACCTCCACCATACTTATTTCTCATTACTAGCACATTTCTTCTTGCAAAATTCTCTTCATCTCTTCTTGCAAAAAGTCCTCTTGCATCATTGTTTTGGTGTTCTTCAAGTTCTTCCGTTCTAGTTTATTGGCGAAGAAGCTTTAGGTGCAAAGTTATTTGTTGGAATTCTTTGCGCACCAAGTTCTTTTGAGGTAATACTTGAGCTCATGAAGCTAAGTGTGAGCTCAAAGGAAGCTAAAAGTAGCTTGCCTTATCTCAATGTAGCTAGAAGTAGTTGTACTTAGTTCATCTCTAGCTAGAAGTAGCTGGACACAGCTCAAGTCAGCTCAATGGGCTCAACTTGAGCTCACACTAGCTAAATGTAGCTAGACTCAGCTCAAAGTGAGCTCACTACAGCTAGAAGTAGTTGTGTGCAGCTCAACTCCAGCTCAAGTTAGCTAGAAGTAGCTAACACCAGCTCAAGTTAACTAGTAGTAGTCAACTTCAGCTCATGGTAGCTAAAAGTAGCAACCCTCAGCTCATGACAGCTAACCCCAGCTCATGTTGACTAGAAGTAGTCAACTTGAGCTCAAATGAGCTAGTCTTGATGGAGAAATGACTTTCAGCTCAAGGTGAGTTGAAAGGAATTCAGTGGAACTCAATTATGTGAATTGTACCAATTGACATATCTTTGTGATATTTCACCTTGATTCATGAGTAGTAACTACCAATTACACATTTTGGACAAGATAAGGGTATTTTGGACAAAATGGGTGTTTATGGTGCAAGGTGTATGCATTATAATATATAGGATAGCGAAGGCCACCAAGTCAGCGACGCTGGAGCCCACCACCTCCCCGAGGGCCGTGGCACAAGTCCCAAAATTGGTCACCACCCTCGAGGGTTGCTCCTTGGCCTTCGCCGCCCTAAGGGATAGCTCCTCGATGAGCTTGTCCTTCTCCTCATTTCGCCTCTCTTTCTCCCCGTTCCCATCCTTCAGCTGGGGGATGAGGGCCTCCTGATCCTTGACCACCCCCAACAGTTGATCAATTTCCAACTTGTAGCCCTCACCCGAGGCCTTCTCTTCAAGGAAGCGTGCTTTGAAGTTCTTCTCGCTCTCCTCGAGGAACTTAATCCTGTGCTCAACAGCCTCCATGGCTACAGAATGGGTGACTTTCTTCTCCTCCAAAGTTTTCGTCAGGGAGGCCATCTCTGACCCTTTCTGCGCTAGAGCCTTTTTCAGGCTGTCCATCTCCCCCAAGGCACTGGCCTTCACCTCGAAGGACTTCACCTTCACCTGCAGGTCCTCGATGACCTTCCCATCCTGCACGGCCCTTTCAATAAGGTCAAACGCCACTGCGGCCCCCTATGGATCAAAGACACACAAAACCTAAGAAACATAATACGCAAACATCGTCAATAAAAAGACAACATCGATAAAGACACTTACACGAGTCATGCTCTGGCACAAATCTTTGGCCAGCTCTAGGGTCTCCTCGGGAGTGTGCTTTACGTAATGACGATCTCGATGGAGAAGGAGACCCTCAGCCACCCTCAATCTCACCTCGTCGCCATCGAGGAGGACTGACTCATTGCGAGTTAACCCTATGACGAGGTCCCAGGCCTCTCTTATGTCCATGCCCTTGCAACTAAAGGCATTTGACCGGGACTCCCGTCGAAAATCCTCCCACACCTGGGGCTCGTACCTCAGGTCGATCCCTTCCAACGTCTTCAGAATCTTCACAGGCATCTTAACGGACGATCGAGGAGCCACAACAACCCTTCGAGCATCTGCCAAGAACCTAAAAGGCTCCCCGAGGCCTCTAACAGTGCTCGAGGGCTCCTCTTCAAGGGCCAACCCCTTCCCCTTGTCCAAAACCGGGGTGGGACAGCTGTCCGAGGACACGTCCAAACCGTCACCCCCTACAAAACGAAAAGCAAGAAGGGTGATTGGAGAATAAAAAATAGTCTCCTAAATTTGCAAAAAAACATTTCACAGAACAGAGCCATACCTTCAGTTCGAAGACGCTTTCTTCGAAGACCTGGCTCTTCTGAGTCGCCAGAACTCTCGATAGTGACTTGAGGAGCAACCACACTGACTGGTTGCGCCTTTGTCACTACCCCTTCAGGAATCTGAGGAGCCTCGGCTTTCGAGGGCCCTTCAGAGGACCCCTCGTAGACCCCTCGAACGGGCTCTACAGCACACTTCTCCGCCATCTTAATTACGGCCTCTCGTAGGTCCTTCTTCTTGGCAAACAGGCTGCTCACCTTCGTCATTGGAACTGCAATGCAAATCCAAAAAACAGATTACAAATACAATTACAAACAATGGACATAACAGAAGAAAGAAAAGCAACTGACGTCTAGGGTTCCTAAAGGAGCTCTCGAAGCGCTCGATTAAGTCTCCATCCAGGCCCTCGACCCAATTTTCCAGCGTGTCCACATGGCCCACGAGCTGGTAGGCCCTGCTGATCTGCACCCTCATCAGCACTTCTTCATCCATGCTCGACAAAGTGAAGGGAAACGCGCCATCGCAGTCCTCGATCCTCACCACTGCACAGATCCATTCACACAGGGTATCGAGGACCTTCTTCCCTGCACTCCCCGCCCACACAGAGGGCTTCACAGACACCCTGGCATCCTTCTACCTAATGAAGTACGCAAGGAACCCTCAACTATTCTCCTTCAAGATGAAGAAGAATGAGCTTTTCCAGCTTCCCCACGAGCTGGTGGTGTCGGAAAACACACCAATCTTCACCATCTTGTTGCCTACCTTCACCTCCTCGGGGGTAAGTTGGTAGAAGGGATGACCAACAGGTCTCTTCAGCATATAGAACTATAGAAACACCTCTGGCAGCGCCACTGTCCTCGCCAGGTAACAAGCCACTATAAACGCGTTTATAGTGGTAAAAATATTCGGGACCAGCTGCCGGGGCAAACCCCCCACCACTCACACAGCTACAGCAACAGGGAGCAGAGTGGAAGCCTCAGTCCAGCTTTCAACTGGGCCTCGTACACCACCATAGTCTGCTCCCTTAAGGCCCCGTTGTTTAGCTCCATCCCCGCCTTCCTCAATACGTCCGCCGGAGATAACCCACAAACCACCCTCGTATAAACGTGGTGGTTTCTACAAATGTCGGCCATTTTCTTCTCCGACAGTGATGTTCGAGGCTACAACTCCCCGATATCTGGACCTACGCCGAGATTGCTTGGATTCTTGGGAGCCATCTACAAAATCAGTTACAAATTTGAAAATCAAAACCCTAAGCCCGAGAACCCAAGCGACGCGTACTACGAAACTACATATTCGCCAACATCGCGGCCGAATAAACAAGAAACGAAAGAACGCATCTTACCGATTCGACTTGTAGCAGCGAAAACGGAAGATTGCGCGACAGAACTCTTCAAATCTCACCGGAAAAATCTTCGCAATTCGCCGGAAACGCAAACATGACCAAAGGCAGTGAAAGGTCAGAAAAACTTACTTCACACGTGGGCTTGCGTATAAATAGGGGGAAGGCGAAAAGCTGCGCCACTCCCCCCATAATTACAAATGGCACAAATTCAAAATGTCACTTCCGTTTTTTACAACCGCCACAGCCCACAAAGAGTGGGCCAATTCTTGGGCATTCCCCAAATAAAGTCTAAAACGGATCACAGGGGCCCATCCCATCCTCCGCTATGGGGGAGGACATACTGATATATATGGGCTCAAGTAATGTCTTTAGAGACGCTAACATTACGCTGGCATCATCACTACGAGGAGCACCCCTCGTAAATACGAGAAGTGTCCTCGAATTCGACCAGCACTAACAATACGTGGATGTGCCCCGTACCATCGTATTATCATACTAGTGGGAAAATACTACCCTGATATGGGTTTGACTGACAGGCATGGACCAAACCCAATTAATACTCCAAGTCAAAGGCCCACTCAAGTGGTTTCAGACCAACACTGTTTGGAGGAAATGTCAATCCCCAAAATCCTGGAAGTCAGCAATCCAGCATGGGGGAAATCCTACCAGCACTCTACCCCAGCATGGAGAGAGACCTGGCATCACCCCATTTATGGGGTGATGCCAACCAAAAATAGGGTAAGAGCTACACACCCCCACCTTCTCCTCTTTTCGACACCTGAGAGTTTCCATTGTCTTGGTTCTTTCAGGTCTTGGTAGCAGCTCCGTCACAGCTTCCACCGCAGCAGTATCAATGGACGCCATCAAAAGGCTATCAGCTGTCGATGTCTATCCCACGAATGTTCACACTGTCTCTCCCAATGTCAATTGAGAATTTAACGTATGGCTGATGAGAATGAAATCCCTTAACTTGAGCGATTACTCTATTGTTTTTCTCAACAGAGTTCTATCGGGTCAAACTACATTTGACTCCAAGCCAAGCTCTATAAGAAGCTTTCTTTGTCAAATTACCTCAATCCAAACATTAAAGACGTTAATGAACTTACACTCATATTGTAGATATGACCACTGCCTCTTGCTCAGAACCCTTTCCAACTTACAGTGTCTTTTAAATAATATCATAATTATGATCGTCATTTAGATTGGAAGCTTAGCTACAATGTAACTAATTTACACAAGCTAACTTCTACTTCCATAGATCAAGGACGCACCACAAGTCTTTCTCAAGTATCTTATGATTTTCCTCAGTTCTATTTGGTAGTCTTACCAAAATCCAAATAATATTACTCACAACATGACATACATTATAGACCCAAATACGAATGCATATGACATTCTATTAATGTACTATTATGTGTACTCTCATTTAAGCCAAACAATCACCTCTGATCTAACTCTATAGATCATGATTCCTAACGTCATAGGAAGCTTCTGCCTAAAAGTTGATCGAGAAAATTTCCTTGCTAATCCTTTATGGATGCAAGCACAGGAGTATCACTTCTGATCTGCACTACAGCACCAGAATGAAAAACCGCTCCCTTCTTCTTGAAGACCATTTTCACCTTAAGGATATTACCCTTAGAGGAAGATCAATCAGGTTTCAACTTGATTATCATACTCTTGAGCATCACTACTCTAGGTATAAGTAAAAAAACTCGCATTTCTTTGACTTATTCCGAGTCCTACCAGATCTATACAGACATTGTGCTACGTGAACAGACAATCCATCCACTACCTTAGTGGTGTCTATCCATGTTCCATCCACAAGTTCAACGTCCCTTTTGTTGTTCTCGAATTTCTTCGAGTTCTACTATCCTCCCACTAATTCTTTTGGCATGACACTGTCACCCAAAACAAATTTAGTCTGAGCCATGAACTCTATCTGCTCAGTAGGACTGTAGAAGTGGTTTCCCCAATCTCATTAAGGGATACCCAACAAAAGATATTTATGAGATTTAGGTTCAAGATTTGCCAAAAAAACCCTTTGACATAAGCCTCACAACCTCAAATATCATAATTAGACAATTTGGGATCCCACCCAATCCATCTCGTATATGGTGTCTATTGAACCAATTAGATGGAACTCGGTCCAATGAAACGTGTATGTCTTAAAGTATATCCCAAAAAGTTTAGAAGATCAACTTGACCAATCAATGATTGAGCTATATCCAATATAGTTCGATTTCTCCTCTCAGACACACCATCCTTCTATGGTGTTCTAGAAGGAGTGAGTCTGACTCAATGTCAGACTCCTGCTGATTGTCATAGAACGCTTGACTTAAGTATCCTACACCTTCAATCGAATTGAAGTGCTTAATACTCTTCCATAATTTACTTAGTACTTTATACTTGAACTCCTTGAATTTCTTTAAGGATTCAGAATTGTATCTCATACACTGTCAACTGATCTCATCAATAGATAAAGTACTAGTAACATCTCTCTCGGCTATAGCACTCATTTGACCCTTATACACTCTTATGCATGTGTCCAAATAGCCTCATAATTTCCCCTTCTACTGTTTCCAGTAAAGGGGTTAAGTCATCTTGCTCAGCAAACAAGAACCACATATCTCATAAGAACCGAGATCAAATGAGTCATATCTTCCAACCTCATGGATTTCAGAGATGTGTTTCTCATTTACTTGGCGCAAACAATAGTGCCAGAGATAGATTGTAGCGTTCATTATGATCTTCTCGTGTCATTTTGTTATAGATTGGATTTTTCAGTACTTAGAACAAATCCAGGGGTAAAGTGATCATTCCTACCGTGTAGGTTCACTTTACCTTTCCTATCATTTTACTTCTCTTGAGATCCAGTCCATTCTACAAATGTCTGATCTCCATCTAGTATTAAATACCCGAGATGTGGAAATATAATGTTACAAAATATTGAAGCGGAAGACCTTCTTCCCTTCAACGTCTCGATCCAATTGAGTAATGGTTTGCCAACAATTTTAATATAACCTAGATGTTTTATGCTTTTTTGATTTAGGCTTGTTTCCAAAACACCCAGTGCAGCACCTCGCTATGGCGAAAACTACTCACTTAACTTCCACTCAATCAGTATCAAAACTACCAATCGTGTTGGTACAATAGTTAAGCCCAATCCATCACTGAGCGCTTGCCTTCAACAAGGTTAAAGCATGACACCTCGCTATGGCGAAAACTACCATGCAATGATTGAGTGCTTGGCATGCCTCATGGTGCAACACTAGAGTCTATGTAGCATTAAACATCTAAGCGTCATATTTGATGCATTTCATGCATCACTCTCCACCCTAGGAGATATTTCCTCAAACCTTTCTGGGATTACAACTTTAAAACATTCATATTTGCTCGTTCCTTTTAAACTTTAACCTTCCTTGAAGGATTGATCGCAATGATAAACTTTTTCTACAAGTGAACATTCAGGATAAAAATCATGATATTTTAAATTAACCACTTTAATGAATGAGAGGAATTTCATTAAATGGCTCACACTATTTTATTCAAGATGAAAGCTCTCACTATTACCCCGGAATACCAGAAGCGCATAGGTATTCTAGTGGTTTAAGATCCATAAGTTCCCCGTTCAACTCAAACCTGCTATGGCTAGTGCTTAAATAATGGTAACTTTAGGTAGACTAACTTACCAATTGCACCACGTGAAACTCTTGGATCATTGTGTGAAGTTATAGTACAGCACTTCGCTATGGCGAAAACTACTCACTTAACTCCCGCTCAATCAGTGTCCAATCTACCAACCATGTTGGCTGAATGGTCAAGCCCGACCCATCACCGAGTACTCGCCTTCAAATAAGATTAAAGCATGGCACCTCATTATGGCGAAAACTACCACACAATGATCGAACACTTGACGTGTCCCATGATGGAAGACTATAAGCTTGATATCAAGTTGAGGGATTTTAAAAATTTTATATCTCATCATTTTAGTTTCCCTGGCTGATTAATCATGCATCTCACATACATACATTCAATCAACCTAGCATGCATACTACCGCGAGAAATAGATCGTACCATGGTTATAGCCCAAACTAAAGTTTCTTGAGCCTTGAGATACTATAAAGACCTAGAAAGAAAATGACTACCCTAAGTCTCTTCCTCGCTAGCGTCCAGTGATCCAAGTCATCCTTCCTTCGCCTTGTTGCACTTTGATCTTTCCTTGTCCTTGTCTCCGGTGATTACAATTAATTACAACTTTAATTAAGAAACCTCGAGTTACATTCGAGGGGAGTAGGTGAGAAGAGAATGTACAACGAGAACTTAAGAGAAGGCACGACACGCATATCGTATTTACCAAAATACAACATTAAACCAGAGCTATAATCATGTACCATGCATCAAACATGTAACCAAAAATGCTAAAATTCCATTTTAACAAAACTTTGGTTCATTTTAATGCCCTTAAAAAATGAAAACTTTTAGGTCCTTTCTTAAATATTCAAAACCTGTCTTTGACGAAACTATGCAAATCAATAACTCAAGGATCATTCTGAACATTTCCAGAAAGTTCCAGGACACTTTCCGGCATTACAGCATCAATCCCTAGCACAAACTGTCCAAAACAGCAATCCAGGGACCAATATGTACTTTAGCAGAAAGTTCTAGGGCCTTTAGAAATTTACAAAACTAGTTTCTGACCAATCCGTACTAAAACGAAAGCTCGGGGACCAAATTGTACAATTTCAGAAAGTTTAGGGACTTTCTAAAATTTACAGACCCTGACGAATTTGTCCAAAAAACAAAAACTTGGGGACCAAACTGTACAATTTTAGAAAATTTCAGGGCCTCTCAAAATTTACAAAACTTGTTCCTGTCCAATCTGTACTAAAATGGAAGCTCAGGAACCAAATTGTACAACTTCAGAAAGTTTTGGGACCTTCCAGAACTTGTCGCAGCTGTCCTTGAAAACTTTTGAGGCCAAAATGCACAAATCAGGAAGTCCTGGGGGGGCCTTGAGCAGTTTCTGAAACTCTGGCGGCTTAGCGGCTCAGGCTGGCTCAGCTCCAGGCCAGCCACATGGGTCAGCTACTAGGCCTGCTGGAGGGCCCAGAGAGCCCAGCTCTCAGGCCCAGCCTGCAGCCCAGCAGGCCAACCCATTGGCCCAGGCCCAATGCTGGTGGCTCCCCTCTAACCCTATCATATTCTAACAGCCACCAATGGCAGACTCGTAAATTAAACTGACGGCCGGCGCATTTTGGACAAGATGCCTCCACGGTAATCCAGGCGGCCAATGGCGCCACGGAAGGTGCCGGCGGACTCGCCGCACCGCCGCGGTTCCATTTATCCCATCACCGCCGTGCGAAGCCCGCCGTAGCGCCGTGCAGATGGCTCGAATCGCAAGGCCAAGGCCGATCCGTTTCAGTTTTCGCGGTTTCTGCGAATTTCCTCGCCACAGCAGCGGCTCTCCACGTCGTCCGGGCTGGATGGCTCCTCTACCATAATTCCAGCCCACGTCGCAGCAAGCCGCCGCTGTTTTTGAAGAAATCACAAGCGGCCAGTGGAGGAGAAGACGCGCGAGCTTATGACCGAGCCACTCCCGCCGCCTCTCCAGACCGCGGCCGACCGACTCACTGTCACACAGCACAGCAGCCTGATCGCCGCCGGCCTCCGCAAATCAATTTCCAGCATCTGTATTCTTCGTTCAACGCCAAGAACAAGAACCGAAAACGTTTTTCCAATTTTTTACCAAACCCAGAATTTTCAAAACAGTTTAATCCGAAAATTAATCAAATTAATTACAGATTAAATTAATCCGGATTAATCTTCAACAGCCTATGATACCACTGTTGAGGTTTCCAGGTCTCAATCAGAATGCAACGGAACTTCGGAACATGATCAACTGTTGAAACAATCAAACAAGGTGTTCAAAAATCAACCTCGCACTGTGATGATCCATGCAATTTTGACAAGAAAACACTCGTCCTCTACGGTATCCACGCTCCAGGTAGATGCTCTGTAGCTCGTTCCATGAACGCCTACAGCAGGAGATCTTTCTTCCCGACATTGTGCTAGCAGTGGAATCCTATTCGGGAGGGAAGCAGTTTGCGCAGAGCACAAAACACGTGAGAGGCCACTGGGGTGATCTCCCGATCTCTCGTGATGCGTGCCTACCTTTATTAATAGTGCAGAGAGAGTCTATTTATAGACTTTCGATCTATTTATAGACGTTAAAAAGCGTCACTTAAGTCCACGTATCTTTCTCTACTTAAACAAGCTCATCAATTAAATGTTTAGTGCATTAAAACTTTTCATAAAAATGTTGTCACTTAAGTCACTACGTATCTTTACTCTCTTAAACAAGCTCTAATCTACCTCGGATTTAAAATAAATTTGCGACAAATATTTAAAAATTTCGATAATTTACAAATATTAACAAATTAAGATAATTTACAAATATAAATTAATTACGTTAGCAGTAATTAAAAATCCTTATTCATAATTACAGATAATGAACGGTATCTAGCAACGCATCACTACCACCCAAGTAACGTGGAAGTCGACGTCACGACGGAACCTCACCTATCGGTATGATCATATGTGTACATGATATGTCCCTTCGGTCAGACTCTCAAGTTGAACCGAGGTCAGATCTTGCATCCTCGTTATAGCTCAACTTTGCGCATGAGAATACTCTCCCGTGGTGTGGGAGTGACGAATCCCGTCTTGGTTCATGACAGTCCAACTCCATGATATTGCAACACATCCAAAACTAGTCCAATCTCCTAGTCATGAAAGAGACAAACATAGAATCAAAGCGTGCCACTTACATGAGCAGATCTTCATAACCTCGTGTCGAAGAACTACGTGTACTATGATCCATGAGAGGCACTTATGATGTTCACACCACGATCCTCATAATGCTCTCAAACAGGTCGATTCAATACATAGTTCCTCTCATATGTATTCATAAGTAAGTCTTCACAATACCAATGTGAATCTTCCCTTATGCTAGTCTCAAATATGTTATAGCAACCCACGTTCACTATAACACCTTGACTAGGGATATTTAGGAATATTGATATATTTCAGGGTTAATATATTGTGTTATTTGATTAACGCAGAAATCCAAACTAACACAACAATCAAACTATAAATACATGATTCATGTCCAAAACCACATCACCGAGGATTGACTTCTGGGCATTACTCCTAAACCTCGCTGAATGCATGATGTTGGCTGAAGCCTTCCAAGTGGCAGCCGTCATCGAGAAGCTACCTCCTAGATGGAAGGAATTCAAAAGTACCTTAAGCACAAGCGAAAGGAAATGAACTTGGAAGACCTAATTGTTAGACTTCGTTCGAAGAAGACTACAGGGGATCCGAGCGCACTCTCCATTGGTGCCAAGGCCAACATGATGGAGCATGACAAAAGACAAAGCTCAAAGAACAAGAAGGGAAAAGGAAAGCTCGGGGCAACAGGAGGTCTCGAAGCCGAAGCCAAAACCCAAGTTCAATGGCAAATGCTTCAACTGTGGCAGGATGGGCCACAAATCTAGCGATTGTCGACTCCTAAAGTAGAATGATCATGAGTCAAACATGATCAATGAAATTGCCCAAAATGTGGAAGATATCAACCTTGATGCTATGGTTTCTGAAGTGAACCTTGTTGGGTCCAACCCGAAAGAATGGTGGATTGACATTGGTGCTACCAGACATATTTGCACCAACAAGAACCTCTTCTCCTCCTTCGAACCAATTCAAGGGGAGAAGATGTACACGGGCAATTCCGCAACAACGACAATTGAAGGTCAAGGGAATGTGCTTCTGAAGATGATCTATGGCAAGACATTGACCCTGAACAATGTCCTGTATGTGTAAGAAGTGCGCAAAAACCTGGTGTCAGGCTCACTGATGAACAAGCATGGGTTTCGCATGTTAACGATCTTTGTGGAGCAGAGAAAGTACAATTTAGTCAATAAAAAAATATTGAACATATGTTATTTTTTCCTGCGTTCCAGGTTAGCCCGTTAGTATTTTTCACTTTTCTGCTCATTATTTTTAATATGTATAAATTAGTAGTAATAGTTTTTTAACGAGATTACTGATATTTTTTCTTCTTGCAATATTCAACCAATTCATCTTTTACTCATCACACTTTATTTTAAGAGTGATAAGAGTTTGTATGGTAATTTATTTGGATTATATAGCTTTTTTACTTTCTCTAACTAAAAAATCTGAGTTAGTCGTAGTTTAAATTTGATCTTGCTTATTTATTTATTTTTATTGGACTTTAAAAGTAACTTTGACGTTGTTCTCATTAATATATGTTTGGATGTAAAACTCGCAACGAAATGTGGGCATAAAAATTCTAGTTGTTACTTTTGACCAGTATGGAAATAAAACTGTATAGAATACTTAAGGGTAAAATCTAAGATTTACCTTCATATATAAAACAAATTTAACTTTTTTATGGAAAATGAGAAGTATTGGTAATAGAGCAAATTAAAATTTCCTTAAAAATTAGTGTAGCAATTTTTATACAACATCACAAATAGAAATACTCCACATATCAGTGATTGTTGAACAAAGGAAGCAATATATTTTTTTTGGGTAAAGGGCACCTATGGTCTTGTAACTTTAATTATTTTACCACTAAGGTCATGTTTTAACTTTTTATACTAATAAACTCTTGTTTTTAAGTTTTTTCTTCATCCATGATCATTTTTACGATTATTTTACTATTTTACCCTTTCACAGGAATGGTACAATAATGAACATAAACTAAATTTTTCTTATTATACCATTTACACCCTGAAATTTTAAAATTCTACCAACAAACCCTCCGATCTACCTTAAACATTTCATCTCACCTATCTCAACCACCATCCAACCCACCACCGCCTGAAAGCCACGGGCCGCAGTCGGGACGCCACAGGCCACCGTCAGAAAACACCGGGATCGCGATTTGCGGCCTGGGCAGGCGATTCGCAGCCTAGGGCTCGCGATTCGCGCCCTTCGGCCGCCGATTGCAGCATTGGGCGTGCGGTTCGCGACCCTCAGCTACGAATCTACCGCCTAGACTTGCGTTTCGTAGCTTAGAGGGCATTCCGGCGAAGGCTGTCGGCGGTCCGACGAGATTTCCAGTGGTGGTGGATAGGAGGGTGGTGAGATAAAGTGGAGAGAAAATTTTTAGGGTAGAATTGTAAGTATTTGTAAAAGTTAGGGTAGAATTTTAGGGTTTATAAAAATTGAGGGTAGAATTGAAAGTTTCGTTAAACGTTAGGGTGATTTTTATATTTTACAATTGTTTAAAAGGGCAATATTTTAAAAGTTAAGGGCAAAAAAGTCAAAAAGGACCATGGATGAAGAAAACTTGAAAATAGGACTTTATGGCTACAAAAAGTTAAAACAGGACCCTAGTGGTACAATAATTAAAGTTACAGGACGATGGGTGCACTTTACCCGTTTTTTTCATGAAAACTTGTACTTTAAACCAAAAATTGGCCAATTGAGAGGATGAGTTATATTATCGTTATGTCCATTACAACAAAATACATCTACTATTATATATTATTACGAGAGCCTTATCAAGTGAGTCAAAAAAAATGAATAAAGTGATTTCGTGAGGACACCTAGGATCCACGTAGGCACCAACTAAACAAAGAGTTTTTTTTACGCCATGTAGGCATCAATCAGTCTACCATTTTTTAAGGAATTGGTTTCCAATTTCAGTGTCTAATTAATTAGATTGATTCTCTCCATATTGAATTCATCAGGGAGTTTCAAACTTAGGAGGGGGAGAGATTTTTATGAGGTGAGAAATTGAAGAATTCACCGTGGATTCTCGTGAGGTGAAAAAATATATATTAGGGGATTCAAACTTAGGAGGGTAAATGAGAAATTGAAGAATCACCGTGAATTCTCGTGGGGTGACAATAATATTATAGTGAGATATTATTAAAAAAATTCTAAAAAACATATTTAGAAACTAGATGTTCATTTATTATTTGCATATAAATTATTAATCTTTAGTTATTAAAATATTGAAGAACAAAAATCATAGATTAAATGCCGAATTCCATTTTTTCACGGTGAAAAACTGATTTTCACACCTCAAGTAATTTTTGGAGGAGTGAAAAACTTCTAAAATCACCATGAATTTTGGAAGTGAATCACTCCTCATTCTCACCTCCAAAAAATGAAGTTTGAAGCCCCCTATTAATTAGATTGATTCTCTAAAAAATGTTCAAATTATTAATTGGTAGTATTAATTTTCTCTCCATTTTTTATTCATTTCCTTACCCTCTCATTAATTGAGTATCTCACTCTGTCATCCCATTCTTTCTCATGAAGTTTCCATCTTTCTCATGACGTTCACATCTTTTCCAATGGTCTTCTTCAATCACAACAAACTCATTCCTCAATCCTTCATTCATGGGTCGCCGCCGCCAAAATATAATAAGAATTTCATTTTTCTGAATTTAATTTTTTATTTTATTTTTCAATCATTTTAAAATATAAATTTAAGAATTTTGTATACAAATAAAAGTTGGATGTGCCTTTTTTACAAATATACTTTATTTATATTTTTTATACTATACTTTATTTATATTTTTTATACTATAATAAAATTCAAACGTTTCATTATTTTGGGGATGGAAAGAATAGTTTGTCGGGTTAGTTTTAACTTTTTTCGCTTACTGTCCACTTCTGTTCATACATGATTTCTATCAATGAGACTTATATTCATTTGTCATTTTTAATTAGTGACATACAAATTTCATTTTAGATCAGTTTTCTTATTAGTGGGTCAGAAACCAAAAAAATGGAGTTGATGTTTTTAGTATTATGCATATAAAACTTCTATTAATGTGTAAGATAAAAGAATAAAGTTAGACTCATCTACTATCTACTACTCCCTCCGTCCCATAAAGATCGCATCTTTTTTTGTCAATTTCACAGTATTTAATCTACGATTTATTTTAATTAGTTCATAGACATGTAAAGTTGAATGACTAATATGAATCTCATAATTTACAATATAAATTTTCTAAATATTTTTTTTGTGAATTTGTTTCACTATTTATCTTAGTAAAATTTTGAGTCAAACACTACTACTTGAAACATTAAAGTCAAACACTGCAATCTTTACGGGACGGAGTATTATATATTATTACGTGAGCCTTATCAAGAGAGCAAAAAAAAAGTGAATTGAGTGATTTCGTGAGAACACCTCATATCCACGTAGGCACCAACTAGACAGAGTTTTTTTTACGCAATGTAGGCATCAATCAGCCTACCATTTTTTAAGCAATCAGTCTACCATTTTTTAAGGAATTGGTTTCCAATTTCAGTCCTCTAATTAATTAGATTGATTCTCTCCATATTGAATTCATTAATTAGATTGATTCTCTAAAAAATGTTCAGATCATTAATTGGTAGTATTAATTTTCTCTCAATTTCCTTACCCTCTCATTAATTGAGTGTCATGCTCTGTCCTATCATTCTTTCTCACGAAGTTTCCATATTTCTCTTGACGTTTACATATTTTTCAATGGTCTTCTTCAATCGCAACAAACTCATTCCTCAATCCTTCCTTCATGGGTCGCCTCCAGCAAAAAATAATAAGTTCATTTTTCTGAATTTAGTTTTTTATTTAAATCATTTTAAAATAGAAATTTAAGAATTTTGTATACAATAAAAATTGGATGTGCCTTTCTTACAAATGTACTTTATTTATATTTTTTATACTATAATAATACATATAAATTGAAGTCAAATGAATAATAAAAGTCAAACGTTTCATTATTTTTGGGATGGAGAGAGTAGTTTTAATTAATTTAATATTAATTTGTTGCACAAATTTTCCGCACGCTCATTGTTCATAAGTTATATTTAACACTGAACTCCTTTAACATGTATGTATCTTTCTTTGTGCATGGTCTGTAGTTTTTCCTTGATCATTGCCCAACTTGAATCCTGGGAAAAAGATCTGATTGTACACAAGGGGAGGCTGGATGTGGCTTATGCTGAAAGCAAGCTGCTTGCAGAAAAGGCATTAATGCCTTCAAGAGATGTGAATTTTTTTTGAGAGATATGTGAATGCTTTTGTATATTTTTCCCAATTTTTTTATGCCTTTAGTCTCTATTATTTTAATGTGCTATTAATTATCATATTTACATTTTCATGTTTGCAATTTAAGGTCAAATATTTTATTTTGACCTATCTGTTATGGGTAATGATGGGCGGGTGGGGTAGATAGAAGAGAAAATGTTATCCATATGCAGCGGGACTGGTACCTAGTTTTATTATCCGTAACCGACCTGCACTACGCAAGCACCCACACGTCGTGGGTACCTGCACATCGATTGGTTTTCGCGGATCGGGTGACGGGTATCCGCACGATAATAAATATTAATATCATAAAGAAATGTGCTTTAAAAAAACTTGACTATATCAATTCTTATCATTATAAATAAGTAGTCATGCTCGTGATGACACTTGTAGATATATGGAGTTCGAGCCTCCTGTATCCCGAATCCCCTACTCATTTGTATAAAAAAAGTAGTCAAGTACATAACGAAAGCACCACATCCACAAACATAATACGGATGAGCCACCCATGAAAGACGCAGATGAAGTGACACCAACTAACGATCATGTCGATATCAGGTAGTTCTCAAATATTCGATCTTTATGTAAATGTGTTCTTTGCTTAATGTCATATATGGTAAGGGAACGGTTCAGATCACCCGACTTTAGATCTTACAGATGGAGTTTAATAAATTTAAGCACAGTTTGTTGATTGTTTGAAGAATGTGGTGTTTTTTTATACAAAGGGGTAAAGGGTTGGGGACACCGGAGACTCGAACTCGAGACCTCTACTAGTGTCCTCAGAAGCATGACCACTATGTCAAATGCTCAGGACAAGAAGGTGGTGTTTTACTATTGCACATTCGTCAATTTATATATGACATAATTATTATTTTTTATAATAAATGAAGTAAAAGTAAATTTATCGTCTTGAGTTTATATTCCGAATATATTATATACATGTTAATATTTCAATTGTAAGTTTAACACAGAACTATGAAAAATGCACTAATTTACCATAAATTTACTCCAATTAATACATTATTAATATTGATACCTTATAAATTTGGTTAAATATTAATTTTTTGATCTCATGCCGTAACCTGGTATTAGAACTAGTTTGATTGGATGCGGAATCTCTGAAATGTTATTAATTTCGAGGCTAATAAAGTAAAATATATAAATATATATATATAAGATAAAAGTAATAACATTTTTTAGTAACATAGGAAAAGTGATCGTGTAAAGTAAAGTTGATATAAAAAAAAGTTTCCAAAATATCTCAAATTTACTTGGAGAGCCTAATAGAAAAACATGATTATTGTTTTCTTGAATGTAGGCTTTACCTTATCTTTTACCATACCATTCTACCCTTTCACCCATGGAGGTGGGAGCTAATGCTAAAGGTTCGGTTCATGCGGTAACCGGTCGTGTGTTTAGGGCAGCCAATTACTTTCACATGCTTCCTAGTGGATTCGGGTAAATCCAGGGAGCAGACTGAGGTTTCACCAGTTTGTGATGTTTTTGTGTGTGCTAAAGGGTAGCTGGTGTTCGTCTACAAGCATTGATTCCAAGTGATGATCGAGTTCTCGGTTGGGGGATGGTGGAACGATGAAGGATGGTGAGGTGATGGTTAAGGTCGTGGTATTTTTGGTAATCGCAAGACTGAGCGGGGCCTCGTCCTATCTGGCGCCATGATCTTTCATTTTAGGAGTTGTCTGGGTGGTGGGTCTCCATGGACAATTCCGGCACTGCTGGAATTGACCCCTTGATGTTGTCAAGCTCCTAGACCTTCCAGGACAAGTTGAGCCCATTCGACGGAACATGAATCGGTCTCAGTTTTCATTGTTCTTGTTTGATGCATGTGTTTTCTTTGTACCGGTATAGCTGTTGTTCTTGGATGTGGAGACCTCCTGCTAATTGTCAGATGGGACGCGAAGCTGTTAGACCTGGAATTCCTCAAGCCGCTCTCTCATACCCGCTTAAACATCTGAGGCATCCCGATTAAGCCATATAGATGTTCATTTTATACTTTAGGATTTTGTTTAATTTTATTTGATAGTTCCTTTGTAAGACGATGCATTTATGATATTGTCCACTCTATTGCTCACTATGGTTTAGAGAACCTAGGTAGTTTGTTGGCGACTTGTTCACTCCCTGTTATTTTTGTCGGCTTTAGCTGAGTGGTATTGAATGATAGTCATTCTCTCTCAAAAAAAGCAAAATCAGGCTAACAAAATGAATCATTAACAATGATTAATAAACCGAAATCGGCTACAACATCAAATGAGGAAAGATGCAAATCAATTAAACCACCGATTAAACTAATTCAACATGCTTCCAAAGATATGAAAGAAAAAGGAAGGGAAAGCGTACAAATTGTGGCTTGTGGCCACGTAACAGCAACAACAACAAGTGTTCCTTGTCGCTTCGTCGTCGATCATCGAAGCTTCAGACTAGAAGCTTGTATTGGTTCCCAGCCTCCATCATAGCAGTTAAGTCATCCCTCCTCTACCAACGGCGTGTCTAGTCCTTCTTGGGACAAGAACCATCGCGAAATTGAGAACCGGCCGAAGTTTGTTCAAGACCGACAACCGCGAACCTTGCTCGCTCACTACCTGAGGTAGACCGACAACCACGAATTCCCAATATAATTGGGATGAATACTTTCCCACTATTTGATTAAACTTTTGACTGCTCTCTCCTCAAGTTGCACCTATTACAGCTCCGCGACAACCTTCGAGCAGCCTAAACCTAGCCCCACGTGAGCCTCCCACCTGGCCTCCCTCCTCCAGTAACTACTTCCATCGCAAAGATCTCTATCTTCTTCCTCATTCTCAAGAAAACCTCAACATCCACAGACATCTCCACCATCTCCAGTGGCGAAGCCAAAAAATAAACTACGGGATGGCGGGAGATGAATCCAAACTATTATCCCATTTTTTTATCTCTCCAATTGTAATTAGTAAACGGTCTTAAATACTATGTTAACATTTTTACAAAAAAAAACATTTTTACAAAAAAAGAACGATGTTAAATAATTATAGTGTGTGAGATGAATGAAACATGAAAAAATGGGACATCAGATCCCTTGGAGATACATATCAAAAGTACTTTTTTACTCAGTAGTCATATGTATATCAAAAGTACTCTAAATACGTAGCAAAAGTTGTCAAAATTTAACGTGACGTTCCTTAAAATCTATGAAATTATCAACCAACTTTTCTAAACTAAATTTCATAGTATTATCTCTCTCAATGTACAAGACAAGAGTATTAGCTAGAAAATCATTTTCTTTTTCAATTATGCTTCTTGAGCAAAACATGTTTAGTTGAATACTTGAATAGTTGGGTTAGGCTCGGGCTGAGTACTAGCCACGCAGGGCTAGAGTTAAGTCATAAGTGGCTTGTGGATAATGAGTTGTTTAGTTAGCATAGTGGGTGAGTTTTATTATTTTGGTGTAATATTTTTTACATTTGTGTCAATTTTAAACTCATATTTAAGTTATATATAAAATAGAGAGTAGATAAATATATTAAATTAAAAATTACATCCCTAATTATACTAACTGTATACTATATATCCATATTTTTACAAAAATTACGGGCGGGCGGTCTTTCCTCTTGTCTCCACATAGCTTCCCTGGCCCTGACCATCTCCTCCTTCCTCTCTCACTCCTCCATCTTTACTATCCCTTAGTATTCACCGATCACTGCTTTGCTTCCTGCCACTAGAGTCCGGTTTTCTGTTAAATGATGCTCTTCTTGGCGTTGACGGAGTTGAGTTCTTTAATTGTAGTGTTGCTAGATACTAGACGCACATATCTTTTGTAATTATTTTCCTTAGTGTAGACTGGGATATACAATTTCTTTCTAACCTGCATCTTCATCATTGTTCTTTTTCATCATAACACAACTCTTAAAAGACTCCTGCCCCAAACTCAGACACTGAATCCAACCAAGAACAAATACATCATACCCAAACTCAAATTGATTTTTTTTAAAAAAAAAAGCAGTGGCGGTTTTAGCGACATTGACCTTGGAGGTACTCACAAAACCTCACTACCCCCCCCCCCCCCTTCCCCCAAAACATATTTTAGAGTCTACTTGACTTCAATTTTTATACATTATTATTATTATACAGTATAAAATATTTTTGAAAAATATATTAAAAAAATAGTCATATCAAATTAATGTTTGTACGCATAAAGTTTGAATTTATATTCATATAAAAAATATTATAAAAACAAAATAAATAAAATGTTAAAAATTGTGTATTTCAGTAATTTAAGATAAAGAAAATAATTGTTCTCGTGGCGGAACATCGGTACAATAATACCTCACTTTTTTATAAGACTAATCGAACCATTTGAATTTTAGGGTCAGTTCAGCTAGGAAAATTATCTGTTTCAATTTTCCTTAGTAAATATTTGCATATATGACTAGTTATTTAGAATGGAAAACGACTAAACTCCGTTTTAGTCCTATAAGTTATATAGTTGTCCTAAACGAGTCCTATTTTAAGATTTTAGCTCATTTTCATCTTGTGATTTACATTTTTGTCCTAATTGACTCATTCCATTAAATTTTCCATCAAACCGATAAAGTGAGGGTATTTATGAAAATATCTAGACCTACTATTGAATTCAACCCTAAACTTTTTGGCTCTGTTCGCTTGATCAAGGGTTTAGTGAAACCACAGTATGTGTTTGACCAGTTGCAATTACCTTTTTATCCCTCACTAAGACTAAAAGCAAACATAACCTAGTTGCTGCATCACGCGGCCTTCTTCTCTCAAAGTCTCTCAGCCTCAGCCTTCAATGCGTCTATCAACTAGAACTTGAAGGAGGCGGGGATGAGCATGCCGTGAGACAACGCCCTCACTCCCTCTTCCCCATCTATTTATCTTCCGAGAAATTGTCATCGTCTCGGCCAACATTGCAGATCATATTCAAGAACAGGACAACATTATCTTCAGATTTTGGGGGAAGCTCAATGTCCATCTTAACCAGAAGCGCTTATGTGTTCTGACGCGACGATCACCACTCTGTACTCTCCATCTTTAAATCTCCTTGGTTATGTTGTCATTGTCGTCTTCAACTCCCGCACCAATTTAACGTCATGGCCATTGTCGGGCATCGATGAAGAAAGATGCACCGTCATCAAATATTGGGCATCATTCGTCCTTAGTCTCGCTTCTTCAGCTACCACGGTGGTCGGTGGTTGTCGGTGACGCTGACCAGGGTATGGGTCTCAATATTCCTTTGATTGATTTCAGTAATACAACTATTTGTGCAACTATATTTGACGTTTTCCCCCTTAAGGTGTAGTCTGTTTGTTAGTTCCTCTATTACCCCCTGCAGTGCAATTTTTTTGTTGCTATTTTACCTATACAACTTTCTTGACACTGTATTTATGAAAATTGGTTGAAAGAGGAGCACGTTATCCATTTCAAAAATATAAGTGCATAGATATAGTGTTTCATATATTAATTTGGTTTACAAAGAGCATGTCATCAAAGTTACAGGCTGATCATAACGTCTAATGGTACGGTACTTGTGTTTTACTTTGTCATGAAACATGATGTTCTTAAAAAATTTAATTGTTAGCAACATACCATTAATGTAAGAGTCACTTCTTGCTTGTATAGGTTGTTAGTACAAAAGCTGATTTTGCTTTTTGTTAGCTTATGGTTAGAAATGTTTCAAAGGTTTTAATTTTAATCCAGTGTTAAAATCATGGTTGAAAGTTTCCTTAATTAATGTACAAAAATAGTAAGTTTTTTCTATTGTATATTAAGTTTATGCTTTGTGATCACAGTAATAGAGTTCTAACTAAGAAGATGGCAGACGGATGTGAAAATCAGAAATTCTCCTTCTTTCCTCGTTGGGTAGTTAGAAAGAGGATGGTTGCAGCATATGTATCCAAGGTATTAAATATCGTACCGGTGATCGTGCCGTTTTGTCAGCGATACGAGACAGTACCGGTACACCGGGGTATACCGGTTGTACCGGAAAAACTGTACCGGTGTGTGTGTGTATATATACCTGAAAAAGTATCTGAGATTCTAAATTTTTTACCTGGAGTACTTGGGTGATCACCTATTTGACTAAGAGAAAAAGAATGTAATAAACAAGTATTTACTAGCTACATACAAGAACAAAATATACTAATTAAAAGAATTTAAAAAATGAATGAGGTAAATTAATTTTTTAAATTAAAAACTGGGAGTATGAATAAATATAAACATGATAATTCTAACTGATCTCATTAGTCAACATCAGAAACTAATTTAAGTATGGAAAACAAATTTAAATAGCATGGATCTCAAATAGATTAATATATTATTTCTTTCTTTAAAGTAATTAACATATTCCAAAACAATTGGTGAGAAGTTTTTATGAATCTTGTGATTTTGTATTTTAATTTCTTTAATTTAGTAGATATTTTTCATTTGTGATTCATCCTCAAACTTTTAAAAAATGTTCATTTAAACCCCTGTACCGCCGTTTTCTTCATTTCGGCCGGTACACGGCACGGCCGAAACGGCCGGTACAGTCCGGTACGACCGCCGATACAATTTTGGTCTAAACGGTGCCGTTTCGGCGATGCAAAGCGAAACCGCGTACCGGCGGTGCAACGAAATTTAATACTATGTATGTAGCATTACTCCATCATAAGCGGAGAAAGGCAGCCTCAATCATACCACGTCTTCCAAATCGTACTCCGCTACAGACTGGTGAGCAATGGTTCTTACGATTAACAGTACGAGAAAATGGTTTTCATGATGAATTTCGAATGTCTGTTTCATGTTTTTGGAAATTGCACTTCACTTTGCGAAAGCATTATGGGTTGACGGTACCAGGTAACATGCATACATATGAAGCTTTGGCTATGTTTTTAAGTTTGTGTGCTCATAGTACCACACAGCGAAGACTTGGTCGTGTTTATGAACGCTCCACTGCCACGGTCAATATTACTTACCATGGTGTGTTGAAGTCCATTTGTAAGATGGCTGCTGACATAATTGAACCGAAAAGTATAAATTTCCATTCAATCTCTCCTTATGTGTTGAGTAAAGCTCCTGAATTTCGTGATGCAATCGGAGCGCTTGATGGCACCCACATTCCTGCCATTGTAAGTGAAGATGTCAAACCTGATTACGTTGGCCGGAAATGTTCACCTACTCAGAATGTGCTTGTTATAGTTGATTTTAACATGATGTTCACACATGTGTTTGCCGGCATTCCTGGATCCCAACACGATGCTGCAATTCTTCGATATGCATTGGCTGCAAAATCAACAAGTTTCCCTCAACCGCCGAAGGTAATCAAAATATAATCTTGTAGATTGAATTGAACAATTATTGTTGTATTGTGAAACTTTTTCTAATGTTGGACCATTATTGCATGTTAGGGAAATATTATCTAGTCGATTCAGGATACGCCAATGCCACTGGTTATCTAGCACCTTTCAGGAATATCCCATATCACCCGTATGAATTCACTAGTGCTCCGAATAGGATGAAAGAAGTTTTTAACCAGACGCATGCCCGTCTTCGGAATGTTGTAGAACGTTCCATCGGTGTGTGGAAAAAGAAATGGGTTATACTAAATCATATGTGAGACTATTCTTTTGTTACTCAACTAAAATTTGTACATGCCACTGCTGCTTTGCACAATTTCATCCGTGAGAATGATGCTAATGACGTTGACATTAAAAGTGCACGTTTCGGATCTTACACTCGACATGATGAGGACCCCGATGAGCCGTTGCCAGAGGAAGAGCATCACGAAGATACCGAGAGTATGGCTGCAACACGTAATACTATTGCGCAACGTCTAGTGGTGCGGACTCAGAGCAATCGTCGATGATCATTTCATCATATTGTTTGATTTTGCTTACCATGTGAAGACGAAATTCAGGCCTTATGCTTATTCTGTAGCTTTAATGTTTGAGCAAGATGTTTTTTTGTCAAGAATGATAGGATTGAATCTTTCCAGTTGAATGTACATTATTTTGCTTTCAGTAAAAGAAAAGAAAAATGTTGCAGTTATCTGTCTCTTACTTTACTTTGACAAAGATGAAAATTTTAGTTTTGTTATCATGGGAAGTTCCTCTAGAAGGGGTTCCTCATTTTAAGTCTTCAAAATACGTTGTCTAGATGATTCTTCATGGATCATCAAAATAAAGACAGTTACCTGTGTAATAAAGACTTCGCATGTTTAGAAGTTAAGGGTTTTTTTATTGGGTAAAAGTCAAGGTTTAAAGAAATAAAAATGAGCACAATTTGTACATGCAATACATTAAATACATTATATATAATGCAATCATATATTACAAGTGTGTTGTGTCACAACCGAGATTAGTTAGTTCTCTAGGCTGAAGAACAATTGAAAATTTGACACAGACCATCGATTATATTACATGCTTGCAAAATAAAAATCATCTAACACATAATAAGGTCAAGTCTTGTTAAAGAAGTCAATCATTTTCCTAACGCTTGACGCAAGTACAACAATTTTGTCTCAGTAGTCGTGCAAGCTTGTAGAAATGAAGAACAAGCTCGATCATGGGTTTCAAAGTACTTCAAAGCATCCATCCAATATTCATCACCAAAAGTAATGCCTAGTAACTCTGCCACAGCTTTCGTGACAGTGCCTGCATTGGAAAGTTTATGTTCATTTATAATGGAACACAATCAAGCCGAAAATGACCTTATTTAAAACAAAATTAATTGGTTAAATTTTTATACCTAAATCTGTGGGGTCTTTGATGTACTGCCCATATTTTTCTAGATTAGTCTTTGCCTCAGTTGTTAAATATGCAACCATCTGATCCATGTGTTTATCCTCCACAAGACTGGATTGACTTTTGCGTTTATCTCTGCATGAAAACTCAGGAGTACTGAACAATGATCTTGGCAACCGTGAAGATCTTGATGAGGAAGGTCCATTGCAGCCCACAGGAGATGTACCATCTCCATTCACATTAGCACCTTCTCGTGCATCTTCATTGGCTGCATGCATATTAGAGTTCATCCCTCCTCCAATTGAAGATTCTGTCATTTGAACTTCATCAAAATCGAATCTTGTTGCCTCGGTCCCCATAGTTTCAGTTTGAGGGACAAAATTTGCTTCGGCACGTCCACAGTTAGAGAAGTCCTTTAGTGGTGCAAACACTCGCTCCAACTCCCGATAATGGGCCATAGACTAGGGATGGCAACGGATCGGATTAACCGCGGATATATCTAAACCATAACCACGATCGCGAATATATAACTATCCGCGGTTAACGGATATCCACTAGTGCGGTTCTACTCAGACACCTATTAATGAATATCCGCGGATATCTGCGGATGACGGTTAATTCGCGGATAGTACATAAAGTTCAACAAAGTTTAACAAACATATTAGAAATTAGCATCAAAACCATCTTCGACCCCCGAGCTAAGGTAAGAATTACAAATGCGAGCTTAAAGCGATGAATCGGTTTCTTTGGGGATGAAATGGGATTGCCCTAATGGGCTCAACTTCTGTGGTAACCCAAGAAAGTATAATGGGCTTAAAAATATAATGAGCTTTTGGCATAAATATTGCATGGTTAGTTACATGGTTAACGGTTACGGATATCCGCGGTTCGGATAGCTGATATCCGTATCTGTAACCATTTATCTCGCGGTTATCAAAATCCATCTACTAGCCAATAACCGCGGATAATAACCGCGGATATAACCGCTTATATGCCTCGGTTATCCGCGGTTAACGGATATCATCCGACCCACTGCCATCCCTACCATAGACTGAGCGCGAATACTTCTGAGTTCTGAAATCTCCTGTAATTGAATAGTAAAGCAGATTCTTTATCTCAATTTGTAGATATTAGACAAATAAATTCCTAGGTTGCGCCATTTAGTTTTCAGCTGAGCCAAAGTGTATTTTTTTCCATATCGAGCTACAAAATTATTCCAAACATGTTTCTAGCCCACTTTGTTCAATGAACCTGCCGCAATCCACTTTTTTCAACTGCCTCTGCTGCATACTGACAGAAAAGTGAGACTTCATTAGGGGGGTTCAATCCTCAAGAGGGAACCAAAACTCATTCGGTGAGTTCCCAGAATTTTCACTGTGAGAAAAAAACGGAACTCACCGACACGCGTGTCCCCCTCAAACCTCAAAACTCATGGCCGCCCTCAAATTGGAGGAATTTCCTCCGACCACCGCCACCGGCCTCGCTGCTCGCTGCCTGGGAGATCTCTGCCGTTTCCACCGTCAAATCCGCCTAAAAATCGTGACCCAAGCTGCTCTCTCCCCCTCCAAGCCAAGATCATGAGACCAGATCATGGACAAGATCAGCAGCCCCATTTAAACGGGCATGGGAGAGCGGCGGCGGACTTCTTTCTCCACCCCTGTTTCCCAAAAGCCCCGCCATCAGCAGCAGCGGCGGACTTCTTTCTCCACCTCTCCGGCGAAGCCTAGCCCGGTCCAGGTTCACTCCGTCGTCAGCCCTCGCTGTTATCGAAAAGTCACGGTTTGCCCGAAAAGTCATGGTGAGTTTCAAGAAATTCACTTCGGCGTGAATTTTTGGAGGTCCGAAAAACTCCAATACTCACGGTGAACACGAGAGGTGAATTTTGTGTAAAACTCACCTCACATTTGTCAGCTTTGAAACCCCCTATTATCTTCCCACCTTGCACGAGGATTCTTAATAGGTGATTCACCGACAGCCTCTCCAGGATGAGGGAGATTCATCTTATACACCTATAATTTTTTCAGCATGGGATAAGTAAGGGGTTTCAAACATGCGTATTTTAGGGTGAAAAACTTTATTTTTCACCTCTCCTTTTTCACGTGAAAAAGGAGACGTGATTCACCTCATTTTACACGGACCTCAGGTGAAAAACATGAAAGTGAACTGTGTTTTTCACCTGAGCCCCTTCTTATTCACCTCTCTTCACCCACGACCTGTCGCAGTTGAAGGTTATAGTTCATCGCCTTCCTGCCATTCGACCAATAGCGCTTTATCTCCCTCAATTTTCTCTCTTCCCAGCTAAATACGGTACAAATTCTCGATGGGTTAGGGCAGAGGTTGCTTGATTTTGTCTCGGTTTGCTTGATTTGTGCTTGATTTTATCTCCCTCAATTTGAATTCTGGTGCATCACAAAGTTGTGTGCAGCACACAACTGTCCGCACATAGTCCCGCACAATATTGTGCGCAGCGCACAACTATCCGCACATAGTCCCGCACAATATTGTGCGCAGCGCACAACTGTCTGCACATAGTCCCGCACAATATTGTGCGCATAACACAGTTGCATGCACAGGCTTGTGCACAGGTGCACAGGCTTGCGCACATGTGCACTAACCTCTCGGGACTCTCATTATTCACACTGTGCGCTCCTCCTTATTCACGGGGTCCTCAAACTTAACCCTCCTCTTTTCACTTTTCTCACTCACCTCCAATTCACTCACCAATTAGGTGAATAACTTTCTATTCACTTCTTATGTTTGAAACCCCTAATGTTATTGTGTAAATCTATTACTGTATATATCCTATATATATCCTAATGCACATTAATGAATAAACAAAATGGAGACCTCCAAATGATTGAGGCATAGATGGTTTAAGCTTTAATTGATAACATATAATGAAAAATGGGACAACACCAAATATGAGTAGGGAATCCGACATATCACATGTATTCATCTCTCCTTACTACGAAGGTAATATGCGTGAACCACATTACCAAATCGAAGCTTCATAGAAGATTCAAAAACTTCTGTACCAACAATAAATAAAGATAAAATTAGATAAATTTAGTTCATCTTCATAATCAGTGGAATCGTACTTTTGGAAAACAAAAATATCAAAAGACTGACTCGTTTAAGTATTCATCAAAATTCTTCATAATCAATAAGCTAAAATTGAATTTTTACTAACATCAAAAGCTCTGTGAATAAATTTAGGATACAATAATACTTGTTGAAACCATTGAAACCAACCGTACAGGATTAACCCATCTCAGATAATATTGTTCAAACAAAGCCTTATTTTCATGTGAGACTGTTGTGCACCCATGGTACCCCAAACATACCAGCTAGGTAGATATCTTTTCACTGATGCACGCACATACCAATGACACAACAGATCTACTTAAATACTATGGAATTGAAAATTTGGAAATATTAAGAATCCATATAGAAATATGTAAGTTCAGAGCTTATTGATGTGCTAAATACTACATATCTAGAGCTGCAATGACAAGAAATTAAAAAAAAATTGGAAGCAAATTACTACAAAATGGGATCAACGGATAGTCTTTTTATTAGATATGTAAATAGTGTATTTTGATGTAATTTCTCTAGCATTATTATAGGCACAATTATAGGCCTTTACCGTTGTATTTTTGTGTATAAAAACACACTCTCATATCAATGACAAGGCAAGTATTCAACTCTATCATGGTATCAGAGCAGCCATAGCCAAATCCCTCAAATCTCTCTCTTTCACGATCCTGCTCTCCTTTCTCCTTTTATTTCTATCCCTCAATTAACTCTCCCTAATTGATCTCTTCTTCTCTGGCCCTCTCGTTCTTCGACCATTGCCAACGACAGCAATACAGTCGCCGGCACCAGCAATGCCATTCCCACCCATCCAGCCCTCCATGTCAACAATATAACCACCTTCATTCGCGATCCCCTTGAAACCGACAAGGGCCTCTATACCACATGGGCTGAACTTTTCAAGACACATGCCCGAGCCTTCCTCGTCCTGGACCATATCATTCCCTCCTCCGACGATGAATCCGAGAACTCCTCCTCCGTGATGAAATCCAAAAACCCAAGTTTATGGTCTCGCATTGATGCAATTGTTTTGCAATGGATATACAGCACAATCTCTTCCGATCTTCTTAACAGCATTATTGCTCCAAACCTCACCGCCGCCGCGGCCTGGAGTAAATTGGAAGGCCAATTCTCTGATAATAAAAACTCCAGGGCTCTATACCTCCAACAAGAACTTGCTAATGCCAAACTGGAAAGCTACAATGATGTATCCTCTTATTGCCAACACTTGAAATCCCTCTTGGATCAATTGAGCAAAGTTGGTGCTCAGGTTTCAAACGATCAATTGGTTCTTCAACTGATCTCCGGCCTCACGGACGCTTACGAAACACTCGGTACGCAAATACGGCATGGAGATCATTTGCCGGAATTCCACAAGGCCCGATCAATGCTGGTATTGGAAGAATCTGCCCGGAATAGAAAAACCATGGCTGCCGCCACCAATGATTCTGCCGCTTTAACTGTGACCAACACTTCCCCGCCGACTTCATTCTCTTCATCATTTTCGGGTAAGCAGCCTAATTCCAACAGGCCTTAATTTGCTCAACGTGGCGGCAGAAATGGTGGAGGCCGTCGATCACGGGGCGGCAAGAACGGTGGAGGCCGGTGGACAAATGGAAACGTTTGGTGGAGTCAGCGTGGAATGCGTGGAAACCAACAGCCTTTTGGTGGCTGGTGGACTGGACAACCCCAATGGGCTTATAGTCCTTGCCCCTATCCCACATGGCCCATGTACACAAATCCAGCCCAGCGTCCACTACAGGCCCATAGCCAAATACAGCCAGCAGCAGCCTCCCTCATGCAACCGGGCCTTCTTGGAGCGCGACCTCAGGCTCATCTGGCCCAAGCATACACACCGAGAAATATAGAAGCCGCAATGCACACTCTAAATATCACACCACTTGCGGATCCATGGATTATGGACACTGGCGCAACATCCCACATGACAGGAGATGGAGGTAAACTCACTTCCTATTTAAATAAGAGCTTTCATAATGGTATTATGGTCGGTAATGGTCAATATATTCCTGTCGTGGGTCACGGTAATGCTTCCTTACCCAATAACACCAAATCTCTAATTTTGAACAATGTGTTGCATGCTCCCCAAATAATTAAAAACCTTATCTCTGTGCGAAAATTTACTGTTGAAAATAACGTGTCTGTGGAATTTGATCCTTTCGGATTCTCTATGAAGGACTTGCGCACGGGGATCCCTATTATGAGATGTAACAGCACCGGTGACCTTTATCCAGTAACTTCGTCTGCGTCGTCCTGCTCCTCTAGTTTTGTTACTTTTAATTTATCACCGTTTCTTTGGCATAATCGTTTGGGCCATCCTGGCCATCATATTTTAAATATTCTTAAGCACAATAATTTTATTTCTTGTCGTAACAATTTGGATGCTTCTATTTGCAAATCGTGTGTTTTTGGGAAACAAATTAAGTTACCTTTTGTTGATTCTAGTAATAATTCATGCATGCCTTTTGATATTGTTCACAGTGATGTGTGGACTTCTCCGGTTTTGAGCACTAGTGGCTATAGATATTACGTGCTTTTCATAGATGATTATACTAATTTTATGTGGACATTTGCTTTATCTAATAAATCTCAAGTGTTTAGTGCTTTCTTATCTTTTCATAATTTTGTTCGTACTCGGTTCAATAGGGAAATAAAAACTCTTCAATGTGATAATGGTGGAGAGTACAATAACTCTCAATTTCATAATTTTTGTCAAACACATGGCATGCAATTTAGATTCTCATGTCCCCATACCTCTCCTCAAAACGGCAAGGCCGAACGAACAATTCGAACAATCAATAACATGCTTCGCACTCTTCTCACTCACGCTTCCGTCCCTCTACCTCTTTGGCCTCATGCTCTTGCTCACGCCACTTACCTTCTCAACATTCTTCCCCACAAAACTCTAGGATTCGTTTCTCCCACACAAACTCTCTACCATCGCACTCCTAATTATAGTCATCTTCGTATCTTCGGTTGTCTATGTTACCCCTTAGTTCCTTCCACTTCCCGTAACAAACTTCAACCTCGTTCTCTATCCTGTGTCTTCTTAGGGTACCCTTCCAATCACCGCGGATACAAATGCTACGACCTCTCAACTCGTAAGATCATCATTTCTAGACACGTTACTTTCGACGAATCACAGTTCCCCTTCCAAGCCCAAACTGTCGCATCCACTAATTCACGCCCTCCCATAATTGATGGGTTCTCCTTGCCTCTGGCCCAGCCCATTCCCCCTCGCCCCACAGATCCACATAACGTAGCCCACCCCTTCCTACACCGCCGCCCAGCCCCACATCAGACCCTCTCTCCACACACACCCCACCTTCAACTCCCCACCCAGGCCCATCCGACCCTTCTTCTACCTCGGCCCAAACGTCACATAGCCCCACTTCACCCTCCCCCACATCCTCACTGCCTTCTCCTCAATCTTCCACCTCCCCTACCTTGACAGACACAAGCCCATCTCCCGAGCCTCAACCCATACCACCACCACCTCATTCCATGCGGACCCGAGCCCAACATGGCATATTCAAACCACAACGTCGACTTAACCTTCATACACAAACCATTTCTCCTATTCCAGCAAATCCGTCCCTTGCTTTACAGGATCTTAAGCGAAACAAGCCATGGTTAAAGAATACAAAGCTCTTATCGAAAATAAGACGTGGGTCCTTGTACCCCGTCCCCCGAATGCTAATGTTCTTCGTAGTTGGTGGATTCTCAGGCACAAATTCAATGCAAATGGAACTTTTGAACGCTACAAAGCTCGGCTAGTGGGCAACAGTTCAAATCAGCTTGTTGGGGTTGATTGTGGTGACACGTTCGGTCCGGTTGTGAAGCCTGCGACGATTAGGGCCGTCCTCAGCATTGCACTCTCTAAAGGTTGGAACTTACATCAGTTAGACGTCAAAAATGCCTTTCTTCACGGTGACCTCCATGAAACAGTCTACATGCATCAACCATTGGGGTTTCGGGACCCCGCTCATCCTAATCATGTCTGCCTGCTTCAGAAATCACTCTATGGTCTTAAACAAGCTCCACGAGCATGGTATCAACGGTTTGCTACCTTTCTCTCCACCTTGGGTTTTTCTCACAGTACCTCTGATCACTCCTTTTTTGTGTTTCGACGAGGCCGTGAGACAGCTTACTTGCTATTGTATGTCGATGACATTGTCCTTACCACCTCTTCAGATACTCTCCGGCTATCCATTATCAAGCAACTGAGTTCTGAATTTGCTATGAAGGATCTGGGTCCTTTGCACTACTTCTTAGGGATTTCTGTCTTGCAGCGTCCGGGCTCTCTCTTTCTCTCCCAACAGAAGTATGCTTCTGAAATTATAGCAAAGGCCGGTCTCTCCTCTGCAAACCCGTGTCTTACTCCAGTTGACACCAAACAGAAGCTCAGTCTCTCTTCAGGATCTCCCTATCATGATCCAACCGAGTATCGCAGTCTGGTTGGGGCTCTCCAGTACTTGACTCTCACCCGCCCTGACATTAGCTATGCAGTTCAACAAGTGTGCCTGTTCATGCATGCTCCCACGACTCAACATATGGCCGCCATCAAAAGAATTCTTCGTTATGTCAAGGGAACTATAAACTTCGGTCTTACAATGACAGCCTCTTCTCTAGGTTCTCTTGTCTCCTATACTGATGCGGATTGGGGCGGCTGTCCGGACACGCGCCACTCGACTTCAGGGTACTGCGTCTTCCTGGGAGATAATCTTCTGTCTTGGTCTGCTAAACGCCAACCTACACTTTCTCGCTCCAGTGCCGAAGCTGAGTATCGTGGGGTGGCCAACGTCGTGTCTGAAACCTGTTGGATTCGCAATCTTCTTCTTGAACTTCACTGCCCTATTCGAAAGTCCACTTTGGTCTATTGTGACAATGTGAGTGCAGTTTATCTCTCTGATAATCCTATACAACATCAGCGGACGAAACACATCGAAATGGACATTCACTTTGTTCGAGAGAAGGTTGCCAAAGGAGAAGTGCGGGTACTCCATGTTCCTTCCCGACATCAAATTGCAGACATCTTCACTAAAGGCCTTCCACAAGTGCTTTTTGATGACTTCAGATCTAGTCTCAACGTCCGTCCTCCTCCCGTTTCGACTACGGGGGTGTATTAGATATGTAAATAGTGTATTTTGATGTAATTTCTCTAGCATTATTATAGGCATAATTATAGGCCTTTACCGTTGTATTTTGTGTATAAATACACACTCTCATATCAATGACAAGGCAAGTATTCAACTCTATCACTTTTAAGTTGTAGATTTAACCATTAGAGTACTACAAGTTAATACCCGGGTCAGCGTGGATAACATCCGACAACCACCACTGTTGCTGCAAACGAGAGCTGGACAGTGAGCTTCCCCCAAAATATGAAGATAATGTTGTCTTGTTCTTGAATATGATCTGCAATGTTGGTCGAACGATGAAAATTTCTCGGAAGATAAACAGATGGGGAAGAGGGAGTGAGGGCGTTGTCTCACGGCATGCTCATCCCCGCCTCCTTCAAGTTCTGGTTGATAGACGCATTGAAGGCTGAGGCTGAGAGGCTTTGAGAGAAGAAGGCTACGTGATGCAGCAAATAGGTTATGTTTGCTTTTAGTCTTAGTGAGGGATAAAAAGGTAATTGCAACTGGTCAAACACAGTCAATACCATGGTTTCACTAAACCCTTGATCAAGCGAACATAGCCTTTAAGACTAGAAAACTAATCCACATTAGTTTCTCACTTTACAAATCCATCCCACCCAGTGGCCACTACCCTATGTTCCACTCTTCCGGAGCCCATCTCTCACCACAGCCCATCCCTCACCTCAGCCCGGCGTCGCCATCGCCAGCCTTGGTTGCACCGCCGCTCCCTTTCCCCAACCACCAACCTAGGCTAGCCAACCCATCCATGTCCGGCCATAACCAAACACGAAGGCAGAACGAGATCGTGAAGCAGATTTTATCCTTTCTGGTCAGATCTTGAATCCAGGTGCAGATCGAGGCTCCACCACATCTGTGCGGTGCGGTGACGTTGGGCGAGGTGGGCCAAGGAAGGCAACCGGTGCTAGGGTTCAGCAAGGAAATGTGATGGTTGATACGATGGTGGGCAAGGCGGGGCGAGGCAAGCGTGAGGTCGGGAGAAGAGAGGTATTCGACGGTGTTGAACAAGACCGACGATGGGCGCGGCTTGAATGGGGACGGTTAGAGGGTCTAGCTGGCTAGGGAGGAGAGAGCTTGCGTGAGGTGGATGGTGGTTGGGCTAGTGGTCACATCACATGCCAGATTTAGTGTTTAAAAGGAGATAGTCAAATTGTAAAATTTAAAAATTTGGGGTTAATTTTGTAGGTTATAAAAATGTTTGGGTCAAATTGATGATTAGATATAAAAATTTACGTAAATGTCCCCGATTTTGACGGAAAAAGTAAAAAAATGATTTGAATAGGACAATAATGTAACTTACGGGACGAAATTGAGTCATGATTAGGACTCGTTTAAGACAACTATATAAATTAAGGGATTTAAAACAGAGTTTACTCAATGGAAAACGTTGTTTCCCAAAACTTTGAGAATTCTAGTACTCCCTCCGTCCCCGATTAATAGATACATTTGACTTTGCTGTTTCAAAGTTTAACGTTTGACTCAAATAATTACTAAGAAAAATGGTGAAAAAAAATTCAAAAAAAAATATATTAAGAAAATCTATACTTCAAATTATGATATGGATAAGAATTATTAAACTTAAAATGACCAAACACTCATGAAAAAAAATGATAGATTAAATACTGTGAAACAGTGAAAACAAATGTATCTATTAATCGGGGACGGAGGGAGTATTAATTTGGAGAACCGTATTTTGAAGCTCTCCATCTTAATACTAGAGTTTTCCAAAATTTAGAAAACAAATATTTCTATTACTAAATACTCCATTCCTCCACAGAAGATTGAAAGGTTTAGTTGGGCATGGAGATCAAGGTGAATGTAAGATTTTTGTAAATGATTACTTAATTGCCCATTGGTTGAAAAGTGCACAAAGTAGAAAAAGTAAAGATAAAGTATGAATAATTTAGTAATTTTGAGAAAGAAGTTTCATTTTAAGGAAAATGATCAATTTTTTTGGGACAACCCAAAAAAGACATGTGTTTAATTTTTCAAGGACGGAGGGAGTAACTAACTAATTATACATCAAAACCTTTATAAATGAAAACTAGTTCTAATACCCGACTTCGTCACGGGTTTAATGAATTAATAATTATCAAAATCTTTAATGTATCAAATAACAATATATTCGGTGTAATCCAAAAAATATAAATGTAAAATATAGTAACTAATGAAAGTACATGCAATAGTAAAGATTTGCATGCATCCAACTATGTTCTTAATGTGCTTAAGTACATTATACTTGATCACCAAGATCCACAGTTGGGTGGGGTTAAGAATATAGAATGTCTCTAAACCATTCTTCATCTTGCTTATTGGTTCTGCAACTATTTAGTGTTGCATCCTTAATCGTGAAATAATTTCAGTAGGCCGTTATAATGGTTGTTTATCCATGAAAAATGGTTACTTACCTATCTCGCGGATAAGTTCTTCATCTTGCTTATTGGTTACGCAACTATTTAGTGTTGCATCCTTAATCATGAAATAATTTCGGTAGGCGTTATAATGGTTGCTTATCCATAATAAATGGTTACTTACCTATCTCGCGGTTAAGTTAGGTCGTTAAAATGGTGCTTACCCATCTAGCGGTTAAGTTAGACCGTTATAGTGGTTGTTTACCCGTCTCCGGACTAAGGATGTAATACTAAATAGTCATAAGACCAATAACCAACATGAGAATAATTTATGGATTTTTTATATCATGTCAAATAGTTTAAATACCCTGCTCATCGCAGGTGAAATAATTTATCAATTAATCATGTTAACCCCACCAAAAATGTTAATATATAAAAACATTGTGTGCAATATGTAGCAAAAAAACACATATTTTTATGTGATTACAAAGGAAACTATGTAAAAATTTGAGAAGTGTTGATGTCTAATTTAATAAATGTTGGGTAAGAATAGCTTAAGTTTAAAAAACTATGACATATTGTAGCAATTAATTAAGGGCAAAATGGAAATTTTCATACATCCACCTGATTAAATGCCAACATAGACCGAAAGAACTCGATCAAGACAAAAAAAATTTGAAAAAATGACTAAAATAGACTAAAAACTTAAAACGTAATTGAGATTAAAGTGAAATATTCCGTTAATATAATTAAAGATAAAACCAATTGAGTTAATTTTGACACAACTAAGGAATTTGAAAAAGGAAAAGAAAAAAAATGTCAGACTATTGTGTAATTAATAGTGGGATGTCGCGGTTTGTGTAGGAAAATTTGCTTTGAATTTGGATTCCTCACCAAAAAATCAACATTTCTCATTACACAATCTCATTGTGTTAATTAAGATTCTCATCCATTTTTCTTTTTCTTTTTTAAAACTGTTTTTTATCAAACATTTTTGTCTACATATTTTTATTTCATTTGTCTCATCTCTTTTTTTCGTTCATCCCGTTTGAGGGGTGAAATTAAAAACTAATTCCTTACAAAATGATAGGTTGATTCCTTAAAAAGTGGTAGGCTGATTACTTAAAAATTGGTGGGCTATACATACATAGCGCAAAAAAAAAAACTCTTAGCCTAGTTGGCATCTACGTGGATCCTAGCTATCATCACGAAATCGCTTCGTTCACTTTTTTTTTTTGCTATTGTGGCAAAGCTTCCGTATTAATATGTAATAATAGATTATAGATTAATACTACCAATTAATAAATTGAATACTTTTTAGAGAATCAATCTAATTAATAAATTCAATATTGAGAGAATCAATCTAATTAATTTGAGGGCTGAAATTGGAAACTAATTCCTTAAAAAATGGTAGGTTGATTCCTTAAAAAGTGGTAGGCAGATTCCTTAAAAAATGGTGGGCTGATTGATGCATACATGGCGCAAAAAAAACTCTTATCCTAGGTGGCACCTACGTGGATCCTAGGTGTCCTCACGAAATCGCTCCGTTCACTTTTTTTTGGCTAATGTGGCAAGGCTCTCGTATTAGTATATAATAATAGATAATAGATTATAGATTAATACTACCAATTAATAAATTGAATACTTTTTAGAGAATCAATCTAATTAATAAATTCAATATTGAGAGAATCAATCTAATTAATTTGAGGGCTGAAATTGGAAACTAATTCCTTAAAAATGGTAGGTTGATTCCTTAAAAAGTGGTAGGCAGATTCCCCAAAAATGGTGGGGTGATTGATGCATCGTGGCGCAAAAAAAAAAAAAACTTTTATCCTAGGTGGCACCTACGTGGATCCTAGGTGTCCTCACAAAATCGCCCCGTTCACTTTTTTTTTTTGGTTAATGTGACAAGGCTCCCGTATTAGTATATAATAATAGATTTGAATAAAATTTTTTTTCAACTAAACAGATCTTAAAATTTTGAAAAATTATTTCGAATAACAAAGCAAAATGAAAAGTTTATTGAGCCATTGTTTTGGGCCTGATATTCAATTTTGGGCTCTCTTCACGCAACCGAGGTGCTCTGGGATCGAAGCGGACTAGCTAAACCCTACTCGGCTGTACTCTCGCTTTAGCGTTTCGCAGTTCTATCATCTTCCTCTGCTGTTCTTCGATTCAACGTCGTCTGAGGTTTTGAGCAGAGCTGCTGGAACGAATCGACGGCGATGGCGGCCAACTACGAGTACGAGGATGGTGTGGCGGCGAGCTTGGAAGAGCCGCCGCGGTCGGATCTCGGGTACGACCCGAACTTCGTGCCCGACTCGGTGAAGTCGTTCGTCGTTCACCTATACCGGCACATTCGGGAGAAGAACGTGTACGAGATCCACCAAATGTACGAGAGCTCCTTCCAGACGCTCTCCAATCGCCACTTCAAGGACAGCCCATGGCCGTCCGTCGACGCCGTCGCGCACTTTGTCGACAATGACCACGTCTTTTGCCTGCTTTACCGTGAGATGTGGTTCCGCCACCTCTATGCTCGCCTCTCACCTAATCTTAAGCAGAGGATCGACTCTTGGGACAACTATTGCAGCCTTTTCCAGGTACTCATATGTTTCTTTTTAAGAGTTTGGTGGTTTTGTTCGGTAGCAAAATGATTTGCTTGGGTTCACGTTGGGTTCTTTGCTCAGGTGGTGTTGGCTGGAGTGGTGAACATGCAGCTGCCGAACCAGTGGTTGTGGGACATGGTTGATGAGTTTGTGTACCAGTTTCAGAGTTTCTGTCAGTATAGGGCCAAAATGAAGAGCAAGACTGAGCAAGAAATTGCTCTCCTCAGGCAATATGATCAGGTAATTTCATTTCATACCGCATTTGGGAAGTGTTATTGCCTTAGGTGGGGAAACCATTGCTGGTCTTCGTTGTAGTCAATCTCTTGCTACCTATGAAGCTCATGTAATTTGTAAGATTGTCTATGTTGGAATAAAGTTAGTATTACGTTTTAGATGGTTTTGTCTAGTAACCACAACTAGAAAAGAAAATGTAGCTTCAGTCGGAGGCGCCGTGCTATTCTGATTGAAGTTTTGTCCGTGTACAGGCTTGGAATGTGTATGGGGTACTCAACTTCTTGCAAGCACTTGTGGAGAAGTCAGATATCATTGAGATTTTGGAGCGGGAGAAGGAGGGACTCGAACAGTTTACTGCCACTGATGGTTATGATTACAGTGGCGGGAGCAGCAATGTATTGAAGGTTTTGGGATACTTTAGTATGGTGGGTCTGCTGCGGGTGCACTGCCTTTTGGGTGATTATCATACCGGCCTCAAGCGCTTGCAACCGATTGACATTAGTCAGCAAGGTGTATATACCAGTGTTATTGGAAGCTACATCACAACTATCTATCATTATGGGTTTGCTAATCTTATGTTGCGCAGGTGTGGGAGCACTTTATTCTGCTTCACTTAGTTACATTTTTTAATGTGTGTGTTTTGTTGGTTCTTTAATTGATTTATACTTTTCTGAAGGTATGTTGAGGCTATCCGTGAATTTAACAAGATTCTCTTATACATTTACAAGACAAAGCACTATCACCAGAACTCCCCACAGTACGAACAGATACTGAAGAAGAATGAGCAAATGTATGCCTTGTTGGCAGTTTGTCTTTTGCTCTGTCCTCAAGTGAAGCTTGTTGATGAGATGGTACATGGCCAGTTGCGTGAAAAGTATGGTGAGAAAATGCTTAGGATGCAAAGGTATGACGATGAGGCATTTGCTATCTATGATGAGCTTTTCTCGTATGCGTGCCCAAAGTTTATTACTCCATCTGCTCCAACTTTCGAGGAACTAGTGAATTACAACCAGGTAATCTCTAGTGAACTACAGTCCTACCTGTACAGCTCTCTATTCCCCATTCTGCAGTTCTTCCTTGGTTTTTTAATAATCTTTTTTTTTTGTGGGCATATGTTACCAACTTTCATTTTATCACAGGACGCTTATAGACTTCAGCTGAAGTTGTTTCTCTATGAAGTGAAGCAGCAACAATTGCTATCTGCTTTACGCACATTCCTTAAAGTGTATTCAACCATTTCTTTATCAAAGCTTTCAAATTATATGGAGGTTGATGAACCTACTTTGAGGTAGAAACATCTTTGCCCTGTTTGGAGTTCTAAATTATGTTTCAGTTATTTTACATCACTAAATGTTTCTGTTTTATTCGTAGGAGTATATTGTTGACGTACAAACACAAGACTCATGCTGTTGATTCTGATGGAAAGATTGTATCAAATGCAGATGTTGACTTCTATGTTGATGATGTATGGTCTATCGTCTTTAATATAACATGCCATTTTCTGATTGCTGCATTTCTAGTCATTTATGTGCTATTGCTCTTAGGTCTTTAATATTTCATGGAGCATATGAACATGTCATCTTTATGTTTCCATAGGCATGATAAACCATGTTTCTTAGTAATTATACTCTTCTCATTTTTTGTTGAATTGCCATGTTCATTAGAGATGCTTCAACTTGCACAGAATTATCTTTGCCTATTTCAGTTTGGTGTATCAGACACATAAATATCTACTTTGTTGTTGTTGTTGTTGGTTTCTATCTTGTGGCATGTATGTGGACACTGCTTTGGAGAAACAGTTCAAGTACACATGTGGGAAAATCCTAATATGTGCTCATCCAATTCTTTTAACAGGATATGGTTCATGTCATAGAATCCAAGCCAGTGAAGCGATATGGGGATTACTTCTTGAGGCAAATTGTGAAGGTATGTTATTATTTTGACTGATTTAGTGCACAGGGGACAATTTTTGTGACTTGTGCATCATATCCATTTTAACTAAAGCTTTTGATTATTGCAGCTTGAGGGTGTGATGACCGACATGGATCGAATCAAGTTAGATTAGATTTTTGTCGTAGGTAACTGTACACCCTTTTTTCACGTTTACCCCTGCTACTTTGCCAGCCTTCTGTCTGTATCTTCTTAGTATTGATTTTTTAAAACTTCTCATTTTTGGATCTATTTTTGCTTAGTTCCAAATGTACTTGGCTGGATGTTTATTACACTGGTATAAATTTGTTGCATTATATCGTTTTTGCGGGTGCATCCAAAGTTGTTCTATTAGGACATCTGTAAATTAGAATAGTCACCCTTAAGTGTTTACATTCAGAGTTATGCAGATAACATGGCCTGGGGTACCTTGCTGTTAAAGTAACGTCTATGAATGCGGTCATTAGTGCACATTTTAAGGTGCTGGTGTTCCAAAATTCAGGAAATTCGAGCTGAATTGCATGTCTGAAAATTGAATTTCCTCGAAATAAATAGATTTGAAAGCCGAACAACTTATAACATGCGGGTTAGGGATTGGCATTGAAGTGGGTCGGCCTGCTTTGTGGATTGGTATGTGCTCCACTCTATTGGTGGATCGATCCAACCCGCCCCATTCACGGAGGAAAATGCCTTTTTCCTAGAATTTTGAATTAAGAATGGAGGAATGGTTTTACTTGAATAATGTAGCATTGAAATTCAGAAATTTATACCATTACATTCACAGTGTCAATTGATTGCCAGTATTGTAGTAGTCTAGTTTAGAGGTCTAGCATTGTCTCTAGTCTACAAGTCTAGAAAAGGCTATGAATAATGAATCACCTTGGCTGTCAATAGCCCTTTCTTCTAGGTTGCGTTTTATACAACAAAAAAACAACAATCTAAAATTACACAATTTCCCAAAACTTTTTACTTCACAAGTTTCCCTCTCATTTTCAAATTGATGTTGTTTTGTTGCAAAAAATGAGTCAAAGAACACAACCCTAAGCTTGTCTCACTTTTCATATTTCATCATCATGATCCGCCATTCGGTAAGCTTCTTATCCTTGATCATTTTGCGTAAGTTTTATTCTCCTCGGAATTTTAAAGATTACACCATTTGTTTTAGTAATTTTACAGTATTTAATCTATGATTTTTTTTCATGTATATTTAGACATCCAAAGTTAAATATTTTTCACTTGTATCATAATTTCCAATATACATTTTCTAAATATATTTTTTTGTTTTTTTTCACTTTGTTTTGTAATTTTTTAGTCAAACATTGAATTTTAAATTATGAAAATCAAATGGTTCAATTATTTGAGTACTGGTGGAGTATATGACAACCTAGTAAACATGTAGTTCAATGAGCTCAACATGATCTATCTCAACTTCATAGAACGGCTCAATCAGCTTGCATAGCTTTTCTCCACTAAATTGTCATCCGGGGTTGAGACAGGTTTTTCCTCTAACTCACTCAGTGTTTTGTCAAAGAGGCATTAATTTAGCATGATGTACTTACCGGCCAACACTTTTCGGTCCTTCAAGAGTAGCCTATCATCCAGGATCGTAGCCGTGTTGATCAAATCAAAGAGCAGACTTAATGCTTCTTGTAACGGCCCAATTTGGCCCAGCAACATTCTAGGGCTAACTTGGGTCCATTCAGACATCCTACACCAAGCCCAAGGTGTACATCAGGCCTTCTGGGTCAAGCCCCAAGGCCCAATCCGATTTTGAGAGCTAAGGCCCATTCAGGAAGGCTCTCTCACTCTCCAAGACTTTCTAGAGTCTTCTAGGGAAGTCTAGGATGCGGTAGACTTGTGTAGATATTTGTAGAGAGGAGTAGAGAAGTGTAGAGAATTCTGGACACTTGATCTCCACCGTTGGATCAAATTGATCCTGACCGTCCATTGAGGAGGTGGAGTCCTATATATACCCCCACTTGGGGCTCATTTGTAACCATCCAAGCATTTCCAAGCAATCAATACAAGTTCTCCTTCAAAAGCTCTCTAGCTCTCTCAAAGTTCTCTTAAGCTTCCGCAAAACCTTCAAAGCGTCCAAAGGTTGGGTAAAGGCTGACTTAGCACAAGGAGGTGTGTCTAAGTGCCGCACGGAGTAGCTGAGAAATCAGTCCGTGACAGTTGGTATCAGAGCGAAGGTTCGTGCGTGGGAAGACCAGCAAAGGCAAGGATGGCCGATGTGGTGCGCGATGAGGAGCTACCCTTCGAGATGGAGGAAAGCTCAAGGAGAGGAAGGTCCCGGGGTGCGTCCAAGAAGGTGATGGACGGCTTTGAGGCTAGGCTCACTAAGGTGGAGACTCAGCAAGAGGATCTCGAGGCCAAGGTGGAAGGGCTCGAGGATGCGCTGCTGGGTGCGGTGAACCAAGTTGCCTCAACAGAAGCAGAGCAATGCAAGGCAGCGGATGAGGCTCTCACCCTAAGGGTCCTTGACCTTGAGAAGGAGAACAAGGCTCTTAGGGAAGAGCTTGCGGGCACGATTGCTAGGCTGGATCAGGAGGTGGCCCTCCTTAAGGCGATGGTGGCTAGAAGTATCAACTCGACGGCGTCTACATCAACGTCGAGCCTTACACTACCACCCAGGGTCGATGTGCCAAGGCCTAAGGCATACAAGGGTGCTCGGAACGCCAAGGAAGTGGACAACTTCTTTTGGGGCATGGAGCAGTACTTCGGTGCTGCTGGCATCATGGAGGATGCCTCAAAGATCAACCATGCCACCCTCTACCTTGAAGACATGGCACTAGTATGGTGGAGGCGGCGGCATGCGGAGATTGAGAAGGGAACTTGCTCAATCACCACTTGGGAGGAATTCAAGAAGGAGCTCAAGCGGCAGTTCCGTCCGGATAATTCAGAGAATGAGGCAAGGGCAAAGCTAAGACATCTCTCTCACAAGGGCAGCATCCGAGAATATGTGAAGGAGTTCAACAAGCTACTCTTGGAGATCCCGGATTATCCTGAGAAGGAAGCATTCTTCACATTCGTGGATGGCCTCCAAAACTGGGCCAAGTTGGAACTCAAGAGGCGCGGAGTAGAGGATCTTCCGACGGCCATGTCCGTAGCGGAATCTCTCATTGAGTTCCAAAGGACGGAAAAGCCCAAAACCAAGATCCCAACCAAGGCACAAGGTGGGGGAGCATCTGGTCAAGCGAAGGAGGCGCCCAAGGCACCCAGGAAGGAGGGAGGGAGCAATCCAAGGTGGAAGAAGGGGGACAATCGCGAGAAGAGACCCCTCGAGTGCTACATTTGCAAAGGTGAGCATCTAGCTCGAGATTGCCCTCTTAAGAGTCATCTTTCATCTCTTGCCCAGGAGAAAGAGCAGGCTAGCACCAATGCCGGTATGTGTTCTGTCCAAGTCCTCAATTTTATTAAGGCCAAGGTTGAGAAGCCCACACCGGACCAAGGTGGTCATCTCTTTGTCCAAGCCAAGGTTCATGGACAAGAGGTACGTGGCTTGGTGGACACCGGAGCATCAAACAATTTCCTAAGGCTGGAGGAAGCTAGGCGCCTTGGAATCAAGTACTCCGGAGAGCAAGGTTGGATGAAGGCTGTCAACTCCAACCCAAGACCAATCTATGGGGTGGCCAAGGATGTGGAGGTCCAAATAGGTGAGTGGCGTGGCCTTGTCAACTTTTCGGTTGTTCCCATGGATGATCATGACATGGTACTTGGCATGGAGTTCATGGATCGGGTTAAGGCGATCCCGATGCCTTTCGCCAACACCATGTGCATCTTGGAGAAGGATGAGCCACGCATGGTACCATTGACTCGCGGAGGACCAAAGCATGGAGCTACGCTTTCGGCCTTGCAACTCCACAAGGGCATCAAGAGAGGCGAGCTTACCTTCCTTGCGGCCATCAAGGAAGATACCGGAGAGATCGTTGTTGATGTGCCCACCGAGATCACTACTGTCTTGGAGGAGTTCCAAGACATTATGCCGCCCGAGCTCCCGAAGAAACTACCACCTAAGAGGGAGGTGGACCACGAGATTGAGCTGGTGCCAGGAGCTATGCCACCAGCTGCGGTAACCGCATGTCTCCTCCGGAACTTGAGGAGTTGAGGAGACAGATTAAAGAATTGTTGGATGCGGGCTACATCCAACCATCGAAGGCTCCATACGGCACACCAGTCTTGTTCCAGAGGAAGCACGATGGATCGCTTCGGTTGTGCATCGACTATCGCGCCTTGAACAAGATCACGGTGAAGAACAAGTATCCCATCCCGCTCATTGCAGACTTGTTCGACCAGCTTGGGGAAGCAAGGTGGTTCACCAAGTTGGACTTGCGCTCAGGCTACTACCAGGTCCGGATAGCTGAAGGGGATGTGCTCAAGACGGCATGCGTCACAAGGTATGGCTCTTATGAGTTCTTGGTCATGCCCTTCGGTCTTACAAATGCTCCCGCTACTTTTTGCACACTCATGAACAAGGTACTGCAGCCCTTCTTGGATAGATTTGTCGTAGTATACTTGGATGATATTGTGATCTACAGTAAGACACTACAAGATCATATTAAGCATCTACGGCAAGTCTTCCAAGTCTTAAGGGAGAATGAGCTCTATGTGAAGAAGGAAAAGTGTGCCTTTGCCCAAGAAGAGGTGGCGTTCTTAGGGCACATTGTTGGACGAGGGAAGTTGAGGATGGATGAAGCCAAAGTCCGAGCAATTCAGGAATGGGAGCCGCCAAGGAAGGTGCCATAGCTAAGATCCTTCCTTGGGTTGGTAAACTACTACCGACGGTTCATCCAAGGATATTCCCACATAGCAGCACCTTTGACGGACCTGCTGAAGAAGAACCGACCATGGAGATGGGATGAGAAGTGCCAAGAGGCGTTCATGGCACTCAAGCGAGCCGTGATGGAGGAACCAGTGTTGGCCTTGCCAGACCACACCAAGACTTATGAGGTACACACAGATGCCTCGGACTTTGCCATTGGAGGAGTCCTGATGCAGGAGGGACATCCTATAGCTTACGAGAGTCGTAAGCTCAATGAGACTGAGAGGCGCTACACGGTCCAAGAGAAGGAGATGACGGTCGTGGTACATTGCTTGCGAACTTGGAGGCATTACTTGTTGGGGTCCAAGTTCGTGGTGAAGACCGATAACGTCGCCACAAGCTATTTCCGCATACGTAAGAAGCTCACTCCGAAGCAAGCAAGGTGGCAAGACTTCTTAGCCGAGTTCGACTATGTCTTGGAGTACAAGCCGGGCAAGGCTAACTTGGTGGCGGATGCACTAAGTCGCAAGGCTGAGTTAGCTTTCATCACTCAGCCTACCTTCTCTCTCTTGGAGAGGATCAAAGAAGGAATGGAGAAGGACTCTCAAGCCAAAAGTCTTATGGAGTTGGCACTACAAGGGAAGACCCGACGATTTTGGCTTGAGGATGGAGTAGTGCGCACCAAGGGGGGAGCTATCTTCGTACCGAAATGGGACGGCCTGCGCAAGGAGATCATAAAGGAGTGCCATGACTCCTTGTGGGCAGGTCATCCAGGGGGAAGGCGTACTTTGGCCTTGGTGGAACGAGCATATTATTGGCCAAGTATGCGTGACGATGTGGAGCTATATGTGAAGACTTGTCTTGTGTGCCAGCAAGACAAGACAGAACAATCCCGTCCTGGAGGATTATTGCAGCCCCTACCCATTCCGGAGAGACCATGGGAAAGTGTCTCCATGGACTTCATTGTTGGGTTGCCAAAGGTGGATGAGTGTGGCAACATCATGGTCGTAGTGGATAGATTCAGTAAGTATGGAGTCTTCATCCCCGTGCCTAAGAAGTTTTCAGCAGAGGATGCAACCAGACTTTTCTTCCGGCACGTGGTGAAGTATTGGGGCATCCCTACGTCCATCGTAAGTGATCGAGACACTCGATTCACAGGTAAGTTTTGGACAGAACTCTTCAAGATGTTGGGCACGGAGCTTAACTTCTCCACAAGCTTTCACCCACAATCAGATGGGCAGACAGAGAGGGTGAATGCCTTGCTGGAGATGTACCTTAGACACTTTGTGAGTGCCAATCAGCGAGATTGGGTGAAGTTGCTGGATATAGCCCAATTCTCCTACAACCTTCAGAAGAGCGAGTCCACGGGGGCTAGTCCATTCGAGTTGGCGACGGGACAACAGCCTTTAGCTCCACACACTATGGTGATGGCTTCTCCAGGAAGGAGTCCTGGTGCCTTCATCTTTGCCCGAGGCTGGAAAGAGAAGTCCGAGATAGCCAAGGCATGCTTGGCCAAGGCGGCCAAGAAGATGAAGAAATGGGCGGATAACAAGCGAAGGCATGTGGAGTTCAATGAAGGAGACTTGGTCATGGTAAAGCTTCTTCCACATACCTTCCGAAATTATGGCAAGGTGCACAAAGGCTTACTACGCAGGTATGAGGGCCCCTTTCCTATAGAGAAAAGAATAGGAAAGCTCGCTTACAGGGTCACCTTGCCACCCCACTTGGAGCTCCACCCCGTTTTCCATGTGAGCTTTCTAAAGCCCTACCATCCGGATCAGGAGGATCCAACTCGGGGTGAATCTCATAGAGCTCCAACATCAGTGGCCACCACACTCGACCGTGAGGTAGAGAAGATCTTGGCGCACCGTACTCACCGCAGGCGAGGAGTCCATGCAGGCTACACAGAGTACTTGGTGCAGTGGAAGGATCAGCCGGACACCAAAGCAACATGGGAGCATGAGCTCACCCTATGGCAACATGGAGACAAGGTCCGAGCTTATCTCGAGACAGCGACGAGGGCGTCGCTGGATTAGGTGGGGGAGGATGTAACGGCCCAATTTGGCCCAAAGAACATTCTAGGGCTAACTTGGGTCCATTCGGACATCCTACACCAAGCCTAAGGTGTACATCGTGCCTTCTCGGGTCAAGCCCCAAGGCCCAATCCGATTTTGAGAGCTAAGGCCCATTCAGGAAGGCTCTCTCACTCTCCAAGACTTTCTAGAGTCTTCTAGGGAAGTCTAGGATGCGGTAGACTTGTGTAGATATTTGTAGAGAGGAGTAGAGAAGTGTAGAGAATTCTAGACACTTGATCTCCACCGTTGGATCAAATTGATCCTGACTGTCCATTGAGGAGGTGGAGTCCTATATATACCCCCACTTGGGGCTCATTTGTAACCATCCAAGCATTTCCAAGCAATCAATACAAGTTCTCCTTCAAAAGCTCTCTAGCTCTCTCAAAGTTCTCTTAAGCTTCCGCAAAACCTTCAAGGCGTCCAAAGGTTGGGTCAAGGCTGACTTAGCACAAGGAGGTGTGTCTAAGTGCCGCACGGAGTAGCTGAGAAATCAGTCCGTGACATTCTACACTGGATTCTTCATTATCCATTAAGACAGTAGCAAGAGTTACCTCCACCTTGTGCTTGGAGAAAGGTTCTCAACATGAGTCCGCTCCACCACCTCTCTACACAATTATATGTCAACTTATATTTTACTAGCCTTGCACCATTGGTGATACACCTCGCAACATCAGAGTCATTATTATGTGGAATCAAGGAAAGTGGTACACTACCCAAGCAATTGCCCATCGCGCATCGCCCCTCACGACATCATCAGCAGCAACCAAGGATACGCACCGCGATGCCATCGCATCTCGCGAAGGCACTATTAGGAAAGTGGTCCAAAATTACATGATTTTCGGTGGTACAAAGATGTTTTTCTAAAAATTTTATATAAGAAATGACTGCGCAAATCCTTTCTGGAAAGAAAGATTTATCGCAGGACTTCCAAATCTATTTGCCGAAAAGGTTAGAATGAGATTCAAAACAAAATTTGATGGAATAATTCCTTTCGATAATTTATCCTCTGATGTGTAATTAAGGGATGACTCCATCATATCCCCCAACTGGTATCAGAGCCATCTTTTTGGCCTGGTAGGGAGATATATCGTGTAATTTCAAGAACAAATCTCTGCAAGAGATCTTCTGTAAGTTGTTTAATACAAGTGTTATTCCAGTCTATCTTTCTGAGTTTTAATCATGCTTCCTTATGAACATTATTGTCGTATTTTGTGTTTAATTCATTGGGACTTTATTAATGAGATAAATTCCTTAAGAATGAAGATCAGAAGATCTGAAGAATTAATTCAAGAATACGAACAAAAAATAAATAATAATGTTAGATCACTAGAATTCCTTTCAGGATATTATACCTTTATGATTAATTTTCAAAAACGAATATTGATAGAGATACTGTCAGAATTGTTAATCTCAAAAATCAAAAGAAAAGACTAGCTTCAATCTTGAATACTGATTAATCTTGAAAATGGTTCTTCAGTGGTTTAAAGATGCTACTAATCAAGCCTTAGATGATATGATGATTCTTCTATGAGCCATTAACTTACTTCAAGATGAATTAGATTTAATTAATAAAACTTTGTATAATTTCGAACTCGCCATGATTCGGACTAATCGAGAAGGTTATGATTTGTATTATAGAAAAGCTGACTTAATAATGCTGATTCCTTAATACAAAGAATTACTAAGTAAGAAGTTAGATAGATATCATAAGATAAAAGTTATCCTATCAGTAGCTTAATCAAACCTTTAAATATGGTGTTTCCTATATGTGGTGCCAAAACGCATTGTATCCTGCTCTACAAGGATTGATTGAAAAACATGAATGGATTGAATCACGTATTAATGAACTTAGACTATTAAATGAAATGTTCTTTAGATTAGATGATAATGAGGCTTCAAGCTTTGAATACAAAATGAATATAAATGAAAGAAGATACGAACTAGACGGAATTATCAAAAGAGAAAAACAAGCTTTTGACAGAAGCTTAAAAAGATTTCAAGATTTAAAAACTATTTTATCTGTTGCTTAAATTCAGTCTTTGAAACTGTTTTCTAAGTTGAAATTTTTTTGTTAAATTATTCTTTTTGAAGAAAGAATTGAAATCTGTTGATTTCTAAAGATTTCTAAAGAAATTTAAGATAATAGATGGTTTCAAGCGTTTGGTAAGCCAATGTCCACCTGGAGAGCGCTGGTAAGTGGCAATGAGTGTAAGTCCATGTTCCCGCTTTGGTGAGGGTGTTCCTGATTGAACCAATCTAGAGTCTTTGGTTTTAGAGGAAATATTTAGAAGTTAATTAGATCGAGATTTAATCTTTAAAATGAATAAAATGACAACTCTTCTCTTCAAAGGAAACTGCTTCATTTTCTGGAATTAACACTGATAATAATAGTGAAGACTTTAATTCTGCAGAAATTAATATTGCTGACATAGAACAAAGGTTACATAATTGTTCTATTCCTAAGGTAGATCCAAAAACTATTTACAAAATAGGAACGTTTGATTTCTCGTCTAGTTATTTGATAAAACAGACAGAACAGACTATTCCTTTGAATCATGAAGTAGAAACAATCAGATTAATAAGTAATCAAGCTATTAATCATCATAAAAAAGATAAGTATAAGTTTATGCATATAGAAATGGTTCAAATAGCAATCAAACCTCTATTCCGAATAGGAATAGATATTCCGTTAATAATGATTCTCAGAGATGCTAGACATCTTAACTTTAATAATTCTCTGTTAGCTATGGCAGAGTCCAATCTTGCTAATGGTCCAGTATTTTTTAATTGTTATCCAAACTTTACAATCTCTCTTTATGATTCTAATATACTTGATTACTTTAAGTTTGACAATCAAAACTAAAAATATGAATTTTGCTACTAATGCTAAATCAATCTGTGTAATTTATCGTGTCTATTATAAAGTAATGACTACTACTATTGAACCAAAAGTCAGATTTAGTTCTTTAAGAGATGAAACTGTCTTTGAAGCTAATTCTCAAAATTCACTAATTCATGTTCCTAAGAAACTAAAATGGAATGAAATTTCAAAATCTAATCAATGGGATTTAGAAAATCTTATCCCTCATCGACCTTTAGAAATAATGAATCAAAAGGTCTTAATCACAGAATCAACAGATGGTTCCGTCAAAGTAGATTTTTCAAATTATTTTCCTCAAACTATGTTTAACCAATCTGAGGCATCTAGGCCCTCAATTTATAAACCTACTTCTTCTTTTCAAAATCAAATTCCAAGATCACTTTCTTTTGAAAATGTTTCTATTCCTACAGAATTAAGAAATGTTGATTTTAATGATGAAATTCCTCAACCAGTTTATGACATTAAGGACGAAGCGTCCTCTAGTATAAATCCTACTTCCAGTGAGATGGAAGTTTTTACTACAAAAGGTTTCATTAATGTTATAATTGAAGAATTTTTAATTGATAAAGAATTTCTAAAAAGGGATTTAAAATCCCCCGAAAATGATGAAAAAGTTACTTGGTATTTCAAAACATTTTCTAAAAAAGAATTTGATAATTTCAAAGAAAAATGGTTTGCTGAGATGGAAAATCTCAGAATGCATATTCCTCTTTTTGTTTGGTTTGAATCCTATGCTCAAAAGGAAAAAATTAATTATCCTTTTTCAACTATTACTCCTGTAACCGAAATCACAAAAAATTGGACTACTATTAATAACAAAGAAATGATATCAATTCATCCTCCACATGAAAGTGTCTATGTAGCCCCTCATCATACTAATGAAAATAAATGTGTAGCTCAACCTTTTAAATCTGTTCCTCAAAAGGAAATAGAAGATTCTTCAAAAATGCCTTTTATTACAATAAATTCCCAACTCAATTATACAAACCAATTTTTAATCACTATTGGAGAACAACTAGACAGATTAGAACCAAATATTATTAATAAGGAATCTAAATCTCTTAGCTTTCCTTCAACTAATCTTCCTTCAACCAGTAAAGTTAAGGTTGTACCCACAATTCCTCATTCGGTTACTCCAACCTTAGCAGACACCTTTACACCTATAAGTAAAGACTTTAGGTTAAAAGGATTTTCTAATAATAATAATAATCCTATATCAAAAATTTAATTAGAAATTGATAACATTAATAAACAAATAGCAAAGGGAAAAAATATTAATGTTATTTCTGAAATAGGTGAATTAGAGAATCAATTCAGGCAAATGAATATTGATACACATTCTCCAAAGATTAATAGAATCAAAAATCCAGATTACTATAAATCAAAAACTTGGTATAGAAAACCTATTCCTCCTGATACTATGTTCGAGGAAGTTATTAATGAAAGTGTAGCCTATGATGGAAGATCCATAAATGTGTGGAACATAGATGGATTTACTGAATACCAAATATTAAACTTACTTAGTGAAATGGAAATGGCGGCTAATGCCTATATGGGCAATAACAATACTAATCAACAAGCTCTTCGTCTTCTTGTAAATGGATTTACAGGACAGCTAAGAGGTTGGTGGCAAAATTATTTAAATGAAGATAATAGAAATCAAATTGATAATAGCACTAGAAGAATAATGAGAGATGGTATAGATTTTGATACAGGTGAAAGTAACGCTGTAGAAATGTTACTTTGGGCTATATTAAAATATTTTCAAGGAAATCCTGAGTTAATTGGTCAAAAGGACTCTGAAGTTTTAATGAATTTAAGATGTCCAAAATTACATGATTTTAGGTGGTACAAAGATGTTTTTCTAACAAAAGTCTATAATAGAAATGACTGCGTAAATCCTTTCTGGAAAGAAAGATTTATCGCAGGATTTCCAAATTTATTTTCTGAAAAGGTCAGAATGAGAATCAAAACAAAATTGATGGAATAATTCCTTATGATAATTTATCCTTCGGTGAAATAATCAATTTTATCAATCTAGAAGGATTAGAATTGTGTACTAATATGAAACTCCAAAGCAAAATCAAAAGTGATAAAAACCAAACCAGGAAGGAATTAGGAGACTTATGTTCCCAGTATGGCTATGAGAAAATCTCCGCTCCTTCTACTAAGAAACTCAAGAAAAATAAACAGATTCATAAAAGAAAAACTAATTATATATTTAATAAACCCGACTTTTATAATAAGAAACCAAGATTCAAAAAATAGAATGTCTGGTAACCATAATAAAAAATATTTCAAAAAACCTACTAGGGGAAGAAAAGAGGACCTCCAACCTGCTGGAAGTGTAGGCAGGTCGGTCATTTTGAACGTGATTGCAAAATAAAAGATAAGATTAATTCTTAGGAAATATTTGATAAATTGAAAGATCAATTAATGAGCTTAATGACATACGATTCTCCATTTGAATATAGTCAGTCTAATACTTCAAATAGCGAAGAAGAAGAAATTATTCCTTTTATTAATGAAATTCAATCAATTGATATTTCAGAAGATGAATCTGATAATTCTGCTAATGATTCCGATAATAATAAATGTTTTGAAAAATGTCATTGTAAGATGCTTTCTAATAATATAGATTCTTTACATGAGGCTATAGTCCAAATAGATGATTTAGAAAAAAGGAAAGAAGCCTTTCTAGCTTTAAAAAGAATTCTAGAAAGAGATAATGAAGTCAAGAAACCACCACTAAAACAGTTTATTAATATTTCTGAAATTATTAAAAATCATGGGAAACAACAGAAGCCTATTACCATTCAAGATTTACAACAAGAAATTAGTAATATAAAACTTGAAATAAAAGAATTAAAAATTCAAAACCAAAATATTCAAAGAACTTTACATGAAAGAATTACAAGAAGCAGAAGGTCTGCCAAGAGACGAAGGTGAATGCTCTAATAAAAATGATCAAATAGACTCCTACTTAAATGTTGTTTCAAAAGTCTATTACCATAAGTGGTTTGTTCATATCAGTTTAATTATTAACAATGAATATCACTTGAATACTATAGCTCTAGTTGATATTGGTGCTGATCAAAATTGTATACAAGAAGGTTTAATTCCTACAAAATACTTTGAAAAAATAAAAGAAATTTTATATGCTGCTAATAATCAAAATTTACAAATTAATTACAAAATCAGTAATGTAAAAATATGTAATGAAGGTCTATGTTTCCAAATGCCATTTATACTAATTAAAAACCTAAGTACTAATGTCATTTTAGGGACTCCATTTATCACGAGTCTTTACCCATTCAAGGTAACTCCTTCCGATATAATATCTGAAATTCTAGGAAGAGAAATAAGGTTTAAATTTACTTATCCTGTAGAGGAAAAAAAACATTAAAATATTATAAGATTCTTTTATAAAACCTTCTTCCATTAATTTGCTTCAGGCAAAACAAAAGCATCATAATTTTCTAGTTCAAGAAGTTAAAGGCTTAAGAATAGAGGAAGAAATCAATCAATCTGCTATAAAAGAAAGAGTTCAAAAACTAAAAGAAAAATTAGAAAATGAAGTATGTGCTTCTATTCCAAATGCTTTCTGGAGTAGGAAGGAGCATATTGTTAATTTACCTTATATTAAAATTTTTAATGAGAAAGATATTCCTACAAAATATAGATCAATTCATATGAATGAAGAATTAGAGAATGTTTACAAAAAGGAGATTAATGAATTACTTGAGAAGAAGTTAATAAGGAAATCGAAATCTCCATAGTCTTGCTCAGCGTTCTATGTTATGAATGCAACAGAATTAGAAAGAGGAGCACCCAGGTTAGTAATAAATTACAAACCTCTTAATAAAGTTTTAAAATGGATTAGATATCCAATTCCTAATAAAAGAGATCTATTAAAAAAATTACATAGTGCAAAAATATTTTCAAAATTTGATATGAAATCAGGATTTTGGCAAATCCAGATCAGTGAAAATGATAAATATAAAACAGGTTTTAATGTCCCTTTCAGACACTATGAATGGAATGTAATGCCTTTTGGATTAAAAAATGCTCCTTCAGAATTCCAAAATATAATGAATGATATAACTCAACCTATTCAAAAATTTTCCATTGTTTATATTGATGATGTTCTAATATACTCTAATTCTATCAATCAACACTTTTCACATTTAAAGAAATTCTATAATGTGATAAAACAAAATGGGTTAGTCGTTTCCCTTCCTAAAATGAAATTATTTCAAACAGCAATTAGATTTTTGGGTCATGATATTAAAAATGGTTTAATCAATCCAATTGCAAGAAGTCTTGAGTTTACTACAAAATTTCCTAATGAGATAAAAGACAAAACCCAATTACAAAGATTTCTAGGCTGTCTTAATTATGTTTTAGATTTCTTTAAAGATTTAAAGATATTCTGTAAACCTTTATATCAAAGATTAAAAAAGAATCCAAAACCCTGGACTAATGAACACACAGAAGCTGTCAGATTAATTAAAGAAAAAATTAAAACTCTTCCATGTTTAAGTATTCCAAATCCAGATGCTAATTTAATAGTTGAAATTGATGCCAGTAATATTGGCTATGGTGGCATACTAAAGATTCAAAATTGATTTCTCCTAATACTAATACAAAAATGGCAGTCTTTTCTAATATGCCGGAATTTTTACCAAAACAGGTTTACAATGTAAAACTGAATTCCTATGAATTCCTTTTTCATGCAGAAAAGGATTTTTTCTCTACTAATAATAAATCAAAAGCTTCCTTTGAATCAATCATTGGAAAGATTTTTTATCCCAACTTTCACTTTCAAAGTGAATCGATTAATAAGACCAGAGAATTTTTCGAGTATATTCTGACAGACTCAAAATCTGCAGTAATTACTCATTTCAAAAACTCTGGTTCGGAGATTATTAATTACTCAAAGGTCAGGATTGATAAGATTATGACTTCATCTGATTGGAAACTACCCTTGTCTAATCTTAGACGGTTTAATAAGATTAATGGTGAATTCAAAAGTTATAATTATCATGATTACATAAAAGCTTGGACCAATACCTGGTACTTGCGAAGTTTTAATCATTCATGGTTGTTTTTCTTCCATGAAGATCTGATTAATAATATTAATAATATTCCAAAATGGTGGATTACTGATTGCTGGACCTTTTGGGGTCCTGAAAGGAAATTCCTCCCGGACATTTGTCAGGAAGGGTTTCAATTATTTCAATCTCTCTTCCCCGATTCGAAAGAATCCTCCCTATTAATAAGGTTCGTCATTAAATACAAAATCCCATGGATAATGGCCTGGACATATTCATTCATTGAAGAAGGCGATCCTTGCCTGGCCCGAGAATTCAAAATAAAGATGTGGGAAAAGTTTAATCCAGAAGGATGTTCAAAATAGAAAGTTTAGAGGGACTTTCAGCCAAAGACAAAGATTAATCAAGAGCATGCTTCTTTCCTTACCGCAAAGACAAAAATACAAGCAGAGCTAGCTGCATGTAATAATCCAGAAGAATGGCTCAAGATGATCCAATCACTAGCTGGTGCTAGAGTTTCTCAAAATCCTGAAGACAACTCCGTCAGACCCATGTCTACAGAAAGCGGAGAATCAAGTTTAATGGCGATTCAATTCGCCCAAGTCCCTTATGAAGACCTTACATTAGATATGTAAGGAATCATGAATCATACCGGATTAATAAGATTAATTCAGCAAAGCTGACTCTAGAAGATTACTCAGAAGATAATAATGGTGGACCCCAGAACTGTCGGCCACGAGATTAAAGGTAGTGACTCACGAGTCAATAATTTAGAAACAGACAAACAAGAAATGGTGACTCACGAGAAAAGTTACTGTTCATCGGTCACTGTAGACAAACAAGAAATGGTGACTCACGAGAAAAGTTACTGTTCATCGGTCACTGTTCACTGTTCATCCAAAAGTTAGTATTCAAGATTATGCTTCAAGATAATGCGTCACACGTTAGGGATGACGTCTCGGCGGATTCCAAAAGCTTCAAATTCGGGCTTAGTCTACTATAAATGCAGAGGCTCAGCCAGTGTATACCTCACCCCTTGCAACTCCTGCAATACTCTCTCTCTCTCTTGTAAACTCTTGTAATTCTTCTCATTACTCTCCCTCTCTCTCTGTAATACTCTGATGTGTAATCAAGGGATGACTCCATCTTATCCCCTAATTCAGCAAAGCTGACTTTAGAAGATTACTCAAAAGATAATAATGGTGGACCCCAGAGCTGTCGGCCACGAGATTAAAGGTAGTGACTCACGGGTCAATAATTCAGAAACAAACAAACATGAAATGGTGACTCACGAGAAAAGTTACTGTTCATCCAAAAGTTACTATTCAAGATAATGCTTCAAGATAATGCGTCACACGTCAGGGATGACATCTCGGCGGATTCCAAAAGCTTCAAATCCAGGCTCAGTTTACTATAAATACAGAGGCTCAACCAATGTATTCCTCACCCCTTGCAACTCCTGCAATATAATTTTGATTTTGACATAGAATTTATCAAAGGAGAATCCAATACCCTGCCTAACTTTCTTTCAAGAGAATTTTTGCAGGGTCAAGAGTATTCAAAATGAGCAAAAGGGTTGCGGTCTCCAAATTTCATTAGGAAATTTTGTAGTAAATTCGGGACTTCTTGCAATTGGATTGATGACGCCAGTAATATTGGCTATGGTGGCATACTAAAGCAAAGATTAAATGATCAAAATAATGAATCTTTAGTAAGATTTGCTTCAGGATTCTGGAACCAAACTCAGATTAATTACAGTACTATTAAAAAGGAAATCCTTTCAGTAGTACTTTGTATTAATAAATTTCAATATGATCTTTATATGAAGTTCTTATTAAGAATCGATTGTAAATCTGCAAAAGATATTATTGAAAAGGATGTTAAAAATTGGTTTCAAAACATATATATATATATATATATATATATATATATATATATATATATATATATATATATATAATATATATATATATATATATATAGACACACACACACATAGTATTATAATTTTTTCTTTTTCCGGACTGAACACAACCCAGAGGAGTACTCCCCAAATCCAAATCCTTAAAATACTGGGGGAGTAATTACAGGTCAAAAGGCATCAAATATCCGTGATTGCTTGTTGCTCGTCGGAAGTGACAGTGGTCCTTCACATTCCCAGAGTTTCAGGTACCTGATCATAGTGAGATAGCTCCAAGAAGAAGAAGCAGAAGAGAAGAAAGGTCAGGTTCGCCTCGCTTCTCTCCCCCTCCCCATGAATTCCATTTGTGAGGTTTTCAGTTTTCACGCCTGAAAGCTCTGTCATCTCAACTCCGTTCCGATTGGAAGCTTTTTCGTCCGGCGGTGGTGGAGGTTGCTTAAGGTAACGACTGTTCACATTCTTTCGTGTAATTTCACTGTCCGGCGGTGGTGGAGGTTTAGGGTTTCTGGGTTTCTGAATAATGGGGGAGGAGGGTGTAGACGAGTTGAAATTGGGCAACGTTATGATGGATAGTTTGAGGAAAACGTTTGAGCAAGTTCATGCACAGGCTTCTTCGGTTATGCTTTTGACTCTCAAATGGAGTGATTTGGAAGAGCATTATGAGAAGGTTGAAAGGGATCTTAAGGAGAGATCTCGGTGTGTTCAGGAGGCTGAGAAGGTGTTTGAAGAGAGGAAGAAGGAGATGGCGTTGAAAGAAGAGAAGTTGTCTTCTTTGGAAGCCCAAACTCGTGAATGCAGTGAACAGCTCGATGCGAAACGGAAAGAAGTTGCTCTGGAGGAAGGGCAGCTTCATTCATGTTCACAAGAGTTGAAATGCAGGAAGTTGGAACTGGAATCCGTCATGCAATCTTTAAGTGACAGCTCCACCCAACTTGCAACAATGAAACAAGAGCTTGCTTCAATCCAAAAATCCATGGAGGAAAGGTCAAAGGAAGTTCATTCTAAAGAGCAGCATTTAGCAACAGTGGAGATGTCTCTGAAAGAAATCTCAGCTATGGTCGAATTAAAGAAGAAGGAGCTGAGTTCTGTTGAAAAGGCTCGTGCTGAAAAACTCAAGGACCTGGAACTGAAGGAGAATGAGAATGTTTCTCTGAGAATATCATTGGAGGATCGTTTGAGAGAAGTGGAGATGCAGGAGTTGCAGCTTGATGGTCGTGTTGAAGAGCTGAACTTGAAGCAAAAAGAGATAGATGCTGTATGTCAAAGAGTTGAAGAGCAAAAGAAAGAGCTGGAAGTGAAAAAAGTTCGGTATGATTTAGAGAAAAGATCATTGGTGGATCGTTTGAAGGAAGGCGAAAGAAAAGTGGCAGAACTTGACAGTCGTGCAAAAGAGCTTGACTTGAAGCAAAATGAAATAGATGCTGGTTTCCAAAAGATTGAGGAGCAGAAGAAATCATTGGAGGAACGTTTTAGACAAGTTGATATGAAAGAGGAGCAGCTCCGGGTTCATTCCAAGGAACTTGAGTCGAAGGGAAAAAAGATGGATGCATGTAGGCGAGCAGTTGATGATCAAGGAAAGATTTTGGAGCTGAGAGAGAAGCAGCTAACTAGAATTGATCCTCGACCTGATGTAAACGATGGACGCAGTTTGCAGGTTCTATTGAATGAACTTCTAACTAAGCATGATTTGGTTCATGATCAAGTTTCATCTGTCATCAAAACAAGTAATTATCCTGCTAAGTTAGTCTTAGATGCAGTGCAAGGGTCTTACTCTCCATTGGGAAATGACCGTGTATATGAACCTAAAATAGTTACAAGGAGTTGTATTCTCTTGTTAGACCAGCTACTATTACTCAAATCACCACAAATAGGGCCTCATGTACAAAAAGCAGCTATACAGTTAGCCCATCAGTGGAAGGATAAAATGAAAGCTGGAGCAGACGACCAGTTTGAGATTTTGAGATTTCTTCATCTTCTAGCTGCCTTCCGCATATCCTCTGCTTTCACAGTGAATGAGTATGGTGCTCTTCTGGATCGTGTTGTTGACAAGAAACAGGAATTCAAGCTACGATATCACCTTAGAATGACTGAAACAACAAAAGGTTCTCTCTCTCTCTCTCTCTCTCTCTCTCTCTCGATATATCACTGCCTTTACTGATTTTGCTATTTTGGTATTTATAGAACTTCGTTGCATGTGTCTCGTAGAGATTCTTTCCAACATCTTAAGCTTTGAAGTACTGTAATTGAGAATTTACCCATTATCATTTGGTTGGACTTACGTTATTAGCTTAAGCCAATGACTTATGTCCAACATAATCAAGTATGTAATATTTTCTGATGTAATTTACCCTAAAACTTGATAAATATACGCTAAAAAATGATAAATTTACTTAATTTGAGAATAAGTTGCAAATTTTTAATCATATGAATCACGAATGACTTGATCCATTGGATCAAGCTGAAAATGGCTCAAGTAGAATGATCCAAATGATTAAGTCATTTATGTGATTAAAAAATTAGAATTCATACTCGATTTAAGTAAATTTACTCTTTTTACACATTTGTATCCAGTCTTGGTCCAACCAAATAGGAATATCTTTTCTTAAAAATATTTCCATGTTTCCTTGAATTTTTGGGTAGAACCCCTGTGCACTGAAGCTGCCTGTTTAATCTTTTCGTGCAGCGAGCAGCATCCATCATAAGGTAAAGACAGAGGAGCTGGATCAATTGGCAGTCAGTAACAAGGGTGTAAATTGCTCTTCACTCCCAGCTGCTGCTTCTGGGCATGAACATTCAGGGTTGCTTAACAAACGTCCTCGGACAGATGGGTCTCTTAATCCTTCATATTGCATCTAACAGATGGTTCTCTACATATTGTTAATGCTTAACAACACAGTACGTATAGTTCTGAGCACTTCACACTAACCATATGCCTCATCTGATCTTTAAGCTCCAACTTAAATGTTAGGTAAATCGTCTTGAGCCTTACCTAATAACCACATCTAATCAAGGGAAATGGAAGGAAGGTCAGGCACAGACCGAGTACAGACTGTGATGCAAGCCAAACTAGTGCTTTTGAACCACGCTCATCCGTGAATGAGTAGCTGATTTAGCCATTTTAGGCATTGGATATATTGCTAATTCCCCGCATGAATCTTTTCTTTTTGAGGGATCTTGGTACGGTACCTAGGTAGGTAGGTACCTTAGCCAATGTGTCATCATCCTACATGGCATTGCCACATAGGAATCTGACTGTAATTTCATTATGGGAAATATTACTCTCAAAGTCCTTGACAAAAGAAGCCTTTAATGCCTACAATGTACTACATTTAATGCCTTTAATTACCCCAGCATACCCAAGCATGAACTCTTAGCTACAATGTACTATCTTCAAGTACTACAGTTAGGATCATGACAGATGAGTTCCTAAGGGGGAATGAGATTTGTGGGGTACAGTCATTTGCCATATCATTGTAGATGAACCAACTACCATCTGCATCCTACTTTTTTTCTGTGTTGATCTGTGCCCTTTGAATTGCCTTGAAGGGATAAAGCATTTGTGGAGCATGTAGTTAGTTACATTATGTTGAGTGTGATATGCTTTTTGGAACGGTTGAGTGTGATATGCTGATGGATTGATGTTTTGAATTTTCACTAGACTTGATGAATTGGTAAGAAAAGGGAGTTTAATATGGTGGTTCGGATGCATAGGGTTCATGCAGTGGAACCTATAACATGGGGATAAATTAGGATTCATTATTGTGCTTATTATTTATTAATTTGCTTGCTTGTGTTGTGATTCATTGTGCTTATTAATTTGAAGAAAATTAGGATGTAGTAGTAAGGTTGCTGTTAAATTTAAGTACTAGACTCGCAGGCTTAATTGCACCTACTAATTTTATTGTAATTTTGATTTCCTTCCAATTCCAAGATATAGTAGCTGACTAGCTTGATCTTTAGCACTAATCAGGTACTCCCTCCGTCCCTCCCAAAAGATTGAAGGATTTGTTTAGGTACGAAGATTAAGGTGAATGTAAGATGTTTGTATATGTTTACTTAATTGCCCCTTAGTTGAGAGTGCACAAAAAACGAGGTAGAAAAAGTAAAGATAAAGTGAGGATAGTTTAGTAACTTTAAGAGTGAGAAGTTTCCTTTTAAGGAAAGTGATCAATTTTTCTGGGACAGCCCAAAAAAGAAATGTGTTCAATTTTTCAGGGACGGAGGGAGTATATAATTTCTGAGAACAAGTGCAACGTTCTCAGAAGAAACGACTGCATGTCCGATGCAATTGTATGCCCATTCACACACACATCATGTTTCCAGTTAAGGTTTATATAACCCTATTCTAACTTATTTTCTACTTATTGAACTGAAATTTGATAGAAATGATGGGAGTTTAATTTTTCAAATCAAAAATTGGAAATTTGAATAAATAGTGCTCCTACTTTTGGAATACTATAGCCTCCATTACCTCTCGGGGGCCAGTTCCTGTGTACGAGTCGTCCGGTTTCTGACTCAGCCTTTGAGTCGAACCTCTCACATCTTCATTGCAAGGCTTCGAAAGTAATTTACAGGACACTGGCCATGTGCCATGTGCTCGTGAGCTGCGCAGGATGAGGGAAGATTGGCTGGAGCATGTCCTACTAGAAATGTTTTTGCTATTGCTTCGACTCATATTCCCCAAAAAGTAGATCCCGCTCTAGAAGCCCCAAATCCATTCAATATATGAGGAATCCTCTTTTCGACTCTGACTCTCCTACTCCAATTGTTGCTTTTCTTGGCTAAGGGGAGGGGAGGTAGAATTGAGTAGGTTGTGTGGTTGCGGATGAATGTAAACTTCATCCCCAACATTGTTCTATTTGAACAATTTAACCCATAATTTAGTTTAGGTAACAATGTTTGGGACCTAACGAGTAGGATTTTCGAGCTCCTAGGAGCCCAAACGAGTCGAGCTTCACGAGCCTCGAGCTCGAGCCAATTCTTTGGCTCAAAAGGTAACATGAATGCTCGATAAGCCTTATCGATGGTTTGATTCAATATACCCTTGTTTATATATCGAGCCTTATCGAACCTTACGAGCCTACTCGCGATCGTTTGGGGCCGATGTAGCTTCACGAGCCTCGAGGAGCTCGAATTTCGCTCGTTCGAACTCGAGCAGCTCGAGTCGAGTTCACGAGCTCGAGCTCGAACCTTCTAGGCTCGGGCTCGGTTCGGCTCGAACTCACCCCTACTAACGAGTAGGATTTTTCCTAGGATCGACTAACAGTAATTCGGTCAAAAGGTAAAGTGCTTAACGATGTATTCAAGCATTGAACTACAACTATATGTATTTCAGGGACTAAAATCCACTATAGTTCAGAGAAGTAAGAGGTAGCTGAAACAACATGGTTGTGTTCGTATAAACAACATGTGTTCGCATATTGCAAAACCTGAGTTTCACACCAAGCATGGGTAAAATCCACATCAATCTTAACATTAATAAAATTTACCCAAAACTCCCAACACTTTCTATACTACTCAATTTCATCATTGTATCCCACCAAGCTTAATTGTTGCATCCCTAGTCGAGCAGCCTCTATCGGACGTGCTGCCTCCCCTACCCTAATCGAGCCACCCTCCTATCCCCCTCCCCCGCTAGCCCTATGCACCCGCTCACCCCATTGTCCCCGTCTCGCAGACCCTCCATCCCACCTTCTACACCTTGCACATCTATTTCACATTGCATCCATTGACCCTTGTGTCGACTACCATTGTGATGCCCATCTTTGTGCCACCAAACTCGAGTCGGCTTGTTGCCTTAATTGCTCCTAGATTTAGATCCCATGAAACTAGATCTGGGTTCCGCATTGATGGTGAGTTTCGAAGGGGAAGGTGGCACATTAGGGCTAGGGTAAGGTTACACAGTAGGGGTTGGGGGCAGTGGGAGATGACGGTTGGGCATGTGGTGGGGCAAGGCATGAGTTTGGCTCAGTTCAGCAGGGAATGAGAATTTTTTTTTTCCAATTTGCTTTTTACTTTCTCCAGGAGATAGGACATGAGAACAACTTTAGAAAACTTAGCATTTTACCATTTTACCCCTTGTATTACATATGATAAACATAAATTGGAGGGCAATACTTAAAATGCATAAGTTTTAAACCAATTATTACCTCATTTTCTACAATAATTTGAACTCAATGCCGGAAAAAATTTTCTAGTTAGCTCGCTGAACTGAGCCTTTGAGTAATATAGAAAGTACTGGGGGTTTAGGGTAAATTTGATTAATAGGGGGCTTCAAACATAGGAAGTGAACAAAAAGTTTTTAGGTGAAAAACTGAGTGAATTGGAGGTGAGTGAGAAAAGTGAAAATAGGAGGGTTAAGTTTGAGGCACCCGTGAACTAGAAGTTGAAAACACGTGAATTCACCACAATTGGCGTTTCCCGCCTCAACTTTCTTTCCATTTTGCGCTTTCCTTCCATTTTGTGCAACTCCTGTGTTTTGTTTGCAACCGAAATTAGTCTTCCCCTTCATCCAAACTTACTTCTCTTCATATCTGGCCTCTTCTTGGGTCATCACCTAACCGAAATTAGTCTTGAAGGTCAGCTCCTTTGGCACAAGTCATCTTGAAGGTCGTGCATGTGAGGAAGCGTAGAAACAGAGACTCGTGAAGGAAATGCGCCTTGAACATGGGAGAAAATGCGCACATGTGAATGGGTATGTTCAACAACCCACTGTTATCATGTAATGCACTCTTCCCATCTGTTTCTGCGTCTCGGCTCTGTCCGTTGTCTTGGTTGTTAAGATGCTGTGCGCAGAGGTAGGGGTCATGTGTGCGGTATTCTGTGCGCACATATGTGCGCCGCGCACAATTCGTTTTTCGTGTGCGCAGAGACTGTGCGCGGTGCTGTGTTACGCGCACAGATGGTTTTCACGTGTCTTGCCATTGTGCGCTTGGTTGTGCGCTGTACTGTGCGCTGCGCACAGTACGTTGTTCCAGTATTTAAGACCAATATCATGCTGTGTTTTTCTATGAAATGCAGGAAGTGATGAACATGTTGGCTTCCTCTTCGTGAAGTGAAAGCGGCGATGCCGAAAATATCTGATCGTCGACTTGTTCTTTCGGTTTTTGAGCAACAAATGGTAATCGCTGTTGGAATCGATGAGGATGACGATAAGTTTGAGGAGCTATACGATGCCTATGTTCTAATCAGCAACTCACGCTACCTTAACACTCGCGTTAGGTCGCCACGGTCCACGGAGTTCTTGCTGAATTGTGCGCTCAACCTAAATGCAGCCGAATTCAAACAGAACTTTCGGTGCGATTTGGAGTCGTTCCTCCGATTAGTTGAACTTCTGGAACCGTGTCCGATTTTTCACAACCGGAGCAAGTGTGCACAGACTGCAGTCACATGGCAAGTGTGTGTTGCTCTATGGCGTCTTGGACACAATGGGAACGGTGCAGCCACCGCAATGCAGTCAATGCTATTTGGCTTCGGTGTTGGAACCATGGTTACATTTCTGACGGCGGTGGTGGTGGTGTTGCAAATTGGCACCAAGTATGTTTTGTGGCCTATCAAAGAAAGAAGAGTGGAGATTGGACAGGTCATGGAGGTTGGGGGTTTCCCAGGCTGTGTTGGTTTTGTAGATGGAACCACCATTCCTCTAGCGGAGAAGCCAGCTGTCGATGGAGAATATTCTTTGGGACCGCAAACATAGATAGTCCATAAATATGCAAATTGTCTGCGACAGTGATAGACGTATCATTGGATTTTCATGCGGATGGCCTGGCTCTATGCATGATGCTGGAGTTTGGAGGAAGTCATTACAGTCGAAGACCCCCAACCACTACTTTAGCAAAGGGGAATACCTGATCAGGGACTCGGCTTATGGTGTCTCTAGGTATCTTATTCCTGCCTTCAAGTCACCTGCAGCAGACGTATTGATTAACAAAGAGTTCAATTTCGTACTCGCCAAAGCACGAGTGAGGAACGAGCACAGCATTAGTATTCTGAAAGGGAGATGGTCATGTTTGCGGGAACATCGCGGGCAAATTAGATCAGCAAATGATGTGCGACGGTCGTCCGACTAGCAATCGCTTGTGTCATCCTACACAACATGTTGAGCAATCTCGGGGACTCATGGGAGGAGCTGTTCAGTGAAGTGACTCCCGTAGACGTGAGTTTCGCAGAGAATGTGGGGGCACTGACGTGGAACGCGCGAATGCCTTTAGAGAGGAAGTCAAAGATTATGCCGTTCAGAAGGGTTATCTGAATGGTGTACTTCCTCTAGTTCAATAACATGTTCTTATGTAAGTAGCTAGAAGTACGGGATGTAAGGATGTTTTGTGTGAAACCTGCTTTGGTTATGTTGAATACTAATATATTTTTTGACAACTTAACACTACCATGTAAGGTAAACCGTTAAACCAATAACTGAAACCAAAAACGGTGCGAAGAACTGTGCGCAATCACTTAGCACTAACTGTGCGCAGAAGTGTGCGCAGCCATGTGCGCAGAAGTGTGCGCATCCATGTGCGTGTCACTGTGCGCACGTCTGTGCAGTCAGATGATCTGTGCGGCATGTTGTGCGCGTGGTTGTGCGCCGCGCACAACGGGGAACTGAAAACTGCTATATATAGCTTAGGGTTTTTAACTGGCTGCCGTCGCATCTTTTCTCCACCATTTCGCACAGCAGGAGCGCATCTTTGGCAGCGCACAACATCGCGAATTCGACCTCCCTCTTCGCCAAGGCTTCGGATTACCGAGAGAAGGCAATGGCCAAGGTACGCGTCGCACTCCCTCCCTTGCTCTACTGTTCTTCTGTTGTGCGCACTGAGCTTCTCAAACCTTTAACATAGAACTTTGTCAGTTAGCAATATGGTGTTCAGTTCTGTGCGCACAACTTTGTCAGTTACCATGTACTGTTGCGCACGGCATTGTCAGAACTGACCGTGCTGTTGCACCTTGTTAGGTAGGACGTCGACAGGGGAAGGAGCCTATGCCTCCGGAGGACAGTTCTTCTTCTGAGGATGAACGAGCTGCGCAAATGCCCCGTGCTAACCCACCTTCTCGCTATAGGAAATTCATAAGCAAAACGGCTGAGGATCGATATCGACTCAACCGGGACAACCGTCCGTTGATTCTGATGAGGGAGTACGATTTGCATCACGAGACGCTCGATGTTCTACGGGAAACACTGGATTCCCTCCACTGGCATAAGTTGGTAGTGCCACCTCGTGAGGTTAACCGGACATTGGTTAACGAATACTACGCTGTGGTGTACGAGGCAATTTCAGAGAAGGAGGAGTTCGACGATGACCCAACCGAGGTGCGGATTAGAGGGAGACTGGTATACTTCTCCCCTTCTGCCATTAGCTCGTTGCTTGAGATCCCGGATGATCCGACGACCTCTGAGGTGACAGTTCCACAGGATTTGAGCGGACTACAGGGTGTTATATCCAATGCAGACACCCCAGTTGAGTGGATGGCAAATAAGGGCCGGAAGGACAAGTTTGTTTCAGTCCGTGTGCTCACTACCCCATTCCAGGTGCTAAACAAGTTCATACACACCAACCTCCGGCCAACAAGGAGACCGCATCAGATAAGCATTGAGCGGATCGACACGTTGTTCAAAGTTGCTACAGGGGCGGTACCGTCAGTTGGGATGCTTATATGGGAGGGTATTATTTCAAGCGCGTGACATTCCAAGAACAGTCTCATATACCCCCAGCTCATTACAGCACTCTGCTATAATGCACAAGTGCCGCTGGAGGACACAGATTCAGTTCCGACCATACTTCCCAACATCGCGATGCGGGACCCATCGCGGGATGCGATACCTGCTGAGTTCCGAGCTGCTAGCAGACGCGGGCGACGGGGCACAAGAAGGGGGGCAAGTGCTGCTCCGGTAGGAGGTGCATCGGATGGCGGCGATGACGACGAGCAGGATGATGGGGGAAGTCCGGTTTCTCCTCCTGCCCGGGAAGAGGGGACTAGTACGACCGCACGCGCGCCACCATCTCAGCTTGAGAGGTTTTTTACGCAGATGAAGGCGCATATGAAGGAGCTGATTTCCGGTGTGTGTGCGAAGATAGATGTTGTTGCTGCAGAGGCAAAGGAGAGAGATAGGGTACAGGGTGAACGCATGGCGGCATTACAGGCTCAGGTCAGAGAATTAGAGGCTAGGCAGCTCGCGGAGGTCGAGAGACAGAAGGTAGTTGAGGAGGGGATTAAGAAGTCTTTCTTGGACCTGGGTAATTTCACAGGGGGACACTTCAGTCAGGTCAGGACAGAGAACCGTGTTATCGCCCGTGGCATTCTGCAGGCTTTGGGCCAGTCTTCCCACATGCCTCATCCTACTTCGACCTCCTCGGGCATGCCTTCTACTCCTGCTCATCCTGCTTCTCCTCCTATGCCTCCAACCGGTCCAAGTGAGGTGCCGCAACCAGTTGCTGAATCCGGTCCGGCGGCCAAGCGAACGAAGATGGCAGCGCGGCGCCCTTATCCCTTGGCGAAAGGGCCCACAACGCCAGGTGACGGTCCCAGCGCAGGGCACGATGGCGGTGTGGTTTTCATGCAGCAGCGCATCTGTGCGCGTCGTTGTGCGCAGATATGTGCGGCGCGCACAAGTCTCCGTTTAACTGTGCGCCTAGCTGTGCGCACGTCTGTGCTACGCGCACAGTTGGCTGCTGTGTACTTCTGTAGGTTACTTGCAGGTTATTTCGAACCGTTATCTCCTTTTCATTGGTTATTTCGAAACGTTATCTCCATTTTGCGCGGATTTGTAGGTTATTTGTAGATTACACTATGAATGTTATGCGCGGATTTCTAGATTTGGCCAACAAGTTCTTTTGGTTGTAACGTACGCATGTAGTAACCAGGAAATTTGCAATTCCAAAGCAATTAAATAGTATCGTACAATCAAGCAGGTGCGTAAATAAAGAAGCTCAATTCATTACAGCACTAACTACAGAAGCAGGGCCAACATTTCTTTGATCTCGTCGGGTGACTTCCCATCTGCAATCAAGGTTTGCAGCAATGCAAACCTCCTCTCCCTACACTTCTCGGCCTTCTCTTCAACACGTCTCACTCTCTCATCCTCTTTGTCCTCTTTGCGCCTTCGCTCAACAAGCTCTTGCTCCTCCCTACGCCTTCGCTCGCCAAGCTCTTGCTCTTCCCTGCGCCTTCGCTCGCCAAGCTCCTGCTCCTCCTTGCGCCTTCGCTCGCCAAGCTCCTGCTCCTCCTTGCGCCTTCGCTCGCCAAGCTCCTGCTCCTCCTTGCGCCTCACTTCGCGTTCCTCGCGCTCCGTTTCCCACCTCATTTGTTCGAACTTCAGCCTCTTTTCCTCAATGGTGAGAAGAGCAGCGGCCTTCGCGGATGAGCAATCTTGAAGTGCCTGGGCCAATTGGTTCCGGGCATGCGAGGGCGTTTTCCGACCCGATATGCTTGGCGATTCCTTCCTTCGATCCCTTTTCAACTTCTTCCCATCGTCCCGGTCCACTGCGCAACGCGCTTCTCGCTTGTATCGACCACCTCATCCTCGATCAGGCCTGCGGTTGCCTCCTTCTGAGGAGACAATGGGTAGAGGTCATCCTCATTGCTACCCACACGTTCTCGACATCGACTCCACCGTCGCACGGACTCTCCGTGAACTCATGAGGACCCGAGCTGCCAACAACTGCATCCGCCTGGTGGTCATCAAAACTAAATGTCACCTCTTCATCATTACTGTACCTACAGTCATAAACATGGATGCATCAGGTACGCAAAACTATTCTCAAATTAAACACTACGATTCAACATACCTTAAAACTTCATTGAGATCAGTTCAGCGTGACGCTGCACTATCGAACACCGCAGCAGGATCGATGTTTGGCGATCACCAACGAGAGCATGCATTCGCTCGAAATGCGGGCACAAGTAGTCGAGCCGCTGGATGGTGTGGATATTCCGCTTCCGGTCTTCTTCGGTCACACCAAAACCAGTGTTGTTGCTTTTCTCACGGGCGGCTTTATACTTGCTCAAGTAGTTCCGCCAACGGTCACCCACAGATTTCGCATCAAGCTTGAACTTGCCCTTGTATTTGTTGTTGATGATGGCCGCTAACTCCTTCCAAGCCATGTTCTTACGCAGAGGTGGCACTCCAACCTCTGTCTTCCCGCTGACACCAAATACTTTCATCTTATTAGCCGGATCCTCTAGAAAGGCTAGGATCGTGGCGTCGCTCGAATTGAATCGCGTTACATTGGGTGGCCGGACATGGCCTGCTCGAACATGCAACACATCAACTCAACAACACGAGTTACCACAGTTCAACTATTACAGAGGAATATAAACCTAGAACAAGTACCCAACTTCTCTATGGCATACTACGCATGATAGAACAACAGATGCGACACCCCAGAGGTTACTGCACAGTTGTGCGCAACCATGTGCGCAACCATCTGTGTTTCGCGCACATTACTGTGCGCCACAATGTGCGGCATCTTTGTGCGCATTTGTTATGTTACGGCCGGGGGTGGTGTGAAATTTACTTGGTGTGAAACTCAACTTTTTGCGAACAGAGCCCATCAAATCTCATAATTTAAATTAAACATCAAAATTACTCATAAAAAAGAAACAACAATCAAATTTCTTTCAATACTAGCTTCCGTTTTTCGCTGCTTGCCGCCTGAAAGTAACACTGGTCCTTCGCCTTCCAGTGCCGGAAGCTCTGTCCTCAACTCCGTCGTCCGGCGGTGGAGGTTGCTTCAGGTAATGACTACTCACCTTCTTTAATGTATTTTCACGGTTTGTGATCTAGTTTTTTTTTTTTTTTTTTTGAGGTTTGGTCTTTTACTTGTATTTGGAGGTTTAGGGTTTCTGGGTTTCTGAATGATGGGGGAGGATGGTGTAGACGAGTTGAAAGTGGGCCACATTATGATGGATAGTTTGAAGAAATCGTTTGAGCAAGTTCATGCTCAAGCTTCTTCGGTTCTGCTTTTGACTCTTAAATGGGGAGATTTACACCAGCATTATGAGAAGGTGGAAAGGGATCTTGAGGAGAGAGCTCGGCGTCTTCAGAAGGCTGAGAAGGTGTTTGAAGAGAGGAGGAAGGAGTTGGCGTTGAAAGAAGAGAAGTTTTCTTTTGAAGCCCAAATTCATGAATGTGGTGAACAGCTTGATGCGAAGAGGAAAGAAGTTACTGTGGAGGAAGGACGGCTTCATTCATGTTCACAGAATCTGAAATGCAGGAAGTTGGAATTGGAATCCGTCATGCAATCCGTAAGTGACAGCTCCACCCAACTTGCAGCCATGAAAAAAGAGCTTAATTCTATCAAAAAATCCTTGGAGGAGAGGTCAAAGGAAGTTCATGTTAAAGAGCAGCATTTAGCAACAGTGGAGAGGTCTCTGAAAGAAATCTCTGCTAGGGTCAAAGTAGAGAAGAAAGAGCTGAGTTCTGTTGAAAAGGCTCGGGCCGAACAACGCAAGGAGCTGGAACTGAAGGAGAAAGAGAGTGTTTCTTTGAGAAGATCATTGGAGGATCGTTTGAGGGGAGTGGAGATGAAGGAGATGCAACTGAATGGTCGTGCCAAAGATCTGATCTTGAAGCAAAAAGAGATAGATGTTGTACGTCAGAGAGTTGAAGAATAAAAGAAAGAGATGGAAGTGAAAAAAGCTCACTATGATTTAGAGAAAAGATCATTGATGGATCTTTCGAAAGAAGTAGAAAGAAAAGAGCAAGAACTTGAAGGTCTTGTGAAAGAGCTTGAGTTGAAGCAGGAGAAGCAGGAGTTTTTGGATATATGTGGACAAGCAGTTGATTTTCAACGGAAAGTTTTTGAGCAGATTGTGTTCAATGAGCAACCAAACAAGGCTTTGGTTCATGATCATTTTTTATCTCTGATGAAAGCAAGTAAAAATCCTCCTGAGTTTGTCCTAAATGTAGTGCTAGAGTTCTACTCTCTATTGAGAGACGACCGTGTATGTAAACCTGAAATAGTTATAACGACTTGCATTAACTGGTTAGATCAGCTACTAGTAGACAACCCACCACAAATAGAGAATCATGTACAGGAAGCGGCTATACAGTTAGCCCATGAGTGGAAGGAAATAATCAAAGTTGGAGCAGAGGATCAGTCTGAGATTTTAGGATTTCTTCATCTTCTAGCTGCCTTCCGCATATTCTCTGCTTTCAGAGCGGATGAGTATGGTGCTCTTCTAGATCGTGTTGTTGACCAGAAACATGCATTGAAGCTCCGACATCACCTTGGCATGACTGAAACCGCAAAAGGTTCTCTCTCTCTCTCTCTCTCTGATATAGTATCACTCTTTTTGCTGGTTATGCTAACTTCCAGTATTTATAGAACTTGGTTGCATTTGTCTCTGGTAGAGATTCTTTCCTGCATCTTAAGCATTGCAGTAATGTCATTGAAACTGTCTGTCTGGACTTTTCGCGCAGCGAGCAACATCCCTCACAAGGTAAAGACAAAGGAGCTGGGTCAATTGGCGGTCTGTAACAAACGTCCTCGGACAGATGGATCTCTTAATGCTTCATAGCACATCTAACCGTTGCCTCATCTGATCTCTAACAGAAGGTCAGGCAGAGAATGAATGAGTTCAGACTTTTGATGCAAGCCAAACTAGTACTTTTAAAACCAGGCTCATCTGTGAATGAGTAGCTGATTTTGGCCTTGATGAATATAGTACTAATTGCCTACATGAATGTTTTCTTTTTGAAATGAAGGGGCGTTTACTAAGTAGCCTTTATGTATCCTAGAATTGTAAAAGTGTAGGAAATGAAGAATGATTGTAGAAAATGAGACTCCATGAAACCGAGTAAATTGCGTCTGCTATACCTAAACTATAAGCCTCGTTACAAATCTATACCTAAAGTAAAGTTTGTTGCAAATATATACCTAAATTAACGTTTGTTACAAATCTCTACTACCTCTGACCCTTCTCGGTCATTGAACCTCGGGGGGTTCAAACTCTAAAACCTCTCCAGAAGTCTGACCTCGCCAGACTGGTGCCCCAGATCTCCTCGTCGTTAATAGGACCGACGAGAAGTCTAGGTGTCGTAGTGACCACCCTTGTCAGAGTCACTCACTTACCGATCCCAAAACTATGGCGAGCAGTGGCTTAAGTCTCGCTATCACCACCTAATCAAAATGCCCTTACCGTGGCATAAACAGATTTTCCCCTGCCACTGCCGCCCGAACCGGCTAGTGGCGGTAATACCAAATCGAGATTACGTGTCACCGCACCCCACCCGAGCCCGGTTGCGGAGGCGGGGCGCCGGGTCACGTCACGGACGCGGAAGCCGGAACGCCACCCGAGCCCGGTTGCGGAGGCGGGGCGCGAAGCGGATGAATGGCAGTCCATCGAGACCCGCCGTGCGTAGCGGACCCAAAGAGCGAAAGGATTATGGAAGCAACCTAACAAAAATTTCATACATATAACTAAAATAAAATCAAAACATACGATTCATGCATCGGCAATGAGTAAGCCTCGCCCTCCGTGGACGAGTGCTTACGCACCAAACATAGATACATGCAGAGTTCACAGAACCTAAGGTGTCTAGCAAGCGCCAAGCGCTCAGAATATGCAACAGAACAGAATATATATATACAAACATATACAATCATCACAACAATAAAACAGAAAGTATGCACGTGCAGCTACAGAGCCGACCCTAGGCCTAAACGTCAAAATACCTCGCGCGGGATTCAGACCAAGTAGACAAAATCCCAGCCCGCAAGGTACTGCTGCTGCTCAACCCAACCAAGGCAGAAACCTCACGGAAACCAACTCCGCTGGTTGTTTACCAAGTCTACCTGAAACCCAAAAACAGAACCCAAAGAAGGGTGAGTCCTAAAAGGACCCCGTAAGGGATTTGGGGTAAGATAAGCATATGTAACCCTGCAAAACAGAAAGATAGCAATATACAGAATATATGCAATGAATACGTAACATCGTGCATGTAATAAAACAGATCGAATACCGAAGGATGTGCGATACTAAATCGCCATAAACCCTTATAACCAATCGAACGACAGCCTCCCTCTACGGGAGTCAGAAGCCGAAGCTATTACAGAAGCATGGTGCACCAGCTGGGGTAGCGAACCCACAACTGTCGTAGGGTTAACAGACAGACAAAGTATGCCACAAGGCATACACCTACAAACGTAGGGTTACAGCAGGTATGCTACAAGGCATACACCTACAGATCACGAAACGTACCTTAAAGCGAAATTTCCGAAATACCGCAAAATGCGAAGTGCTACAATACATACACCTACAGACTACAGAATATGCTCTAGGCATATAATACTGAAATACCTGCAGAACAGAAAATGAAACTAAACATACACCTATCTTACCAAAAATAGCAGAACCAAACCCTTACCTCAAAGTCCAGAGTATTAGACCGATTCTGGACGACTTCCACACCACGACCCGAAACCCGAAAACCTCTCTTTTTCTAACTTCCGAACCTCAGAATCTGGCAAACCAAGTTGAATTAGAATCCTTATCGACCACACTACCAAACTACACCCCCGACCCCAAAACCGAAAATCCGGCAGAATTTCCGTAAAATTCCAGATTTCCACAGAAATGTCAGAATTCAGAACCAACCTAGACAATGCAAGATTATACATTGACAAACATCATACAACAAGCAGAACTGATCAAATCCAACCTTAAACCCTTCATTACCCGCCATTTTCCGATAATCCCGCTTAATTGTAACTTTTTCATTTCTTAACCGAATTCAACGTTTCAAACTTCCATCCACTCCTAAATTCAACACCAACACCATATTAACATCCAATTTAACCAAAACCAAACTCCAACCTAGATAAAGAATCATTCCAAAATTCGGTTCTTAACCAACTTTTTATCCAACTTCCAATTCAATCCATTCAAGCTTCCAATTAATCAATCTAACCACCAATTTCACTTCTAAACCAAGAATGCTATCCAATTGCATCCAAAACAACAAAATCCAACTTTGAACATCAACATACAAAATCGGCCAAATGGGGTTTCCAACTCAACTTGTTTTCCATCAAATTGAATCCATACATAAGCTTAGAATCATGCTAGGATTAATATACTTGAAGCATGAACCAAGATAACAAACACACATCATTTTGGAAATTATCCAAAAATTCGGCCAAACAAGGGTTCCTCTTCCAAGATGTGTTTTCCAAAATCCAACACTTGATTAACACTCTCCTACAACCCAAGAACAACATACTAAAATATGGGAGGAAGAGAATCATCCTAGCTAGTAGCTAAGAACAAACCCATAATTTGAGAAATCTCCTCTTTTCTCCACTAATCTTCAAAACTAATGAGAAAAGAGAGCTTAGGGAGTTACTTACCACATAAAGCACCCAATTCCTCTTTGATTTCTTGCAAGGAGAAGAACCTCAAGCTTGAGGTTGAGCTTCAACCATGGCGGCGAGTCTTGAGGAAGAAGAAGAGAAGTGTAAATGAAATATATCTCATATTATGAATTAATAAGTCATATATGTATTTTCCTTCACTTTAAAACCCATACTTCTCATCATAAATAAAAATAGGACATGTGTCCCTTAAATCTCTCCCATTCCAGCCGAAAGTATCAGCTGCCCATGCTCCATAATTTTTCTTTTAATTTTGCACCCAATTGCAAATAACTCCCAATTTTTCCGAAAGTTCCAATTCTTTTTGCCCAAAAATAATTACCGAATTCCAAAATTAACGAAACTTGGACACAACCCTCAGAATATTATAACATTCATAAAACATTTTTCAGAAGTTCATTTACCAATCCAGAGTGTCCTACCGAGCTCGCTGAACCCGAACAAATCCCGACGTGCGAGCGTGTCCAACAGAACCAAAATTCCGTCACTCCAAAATTCTATAAAAATACACATAAATTCCATCTTAAATTACAACACAACTTACCCCAAAGCCGTCAGAAAATTTCCATCCCGAGCCCCGGGATTCCCGTCCCGAGCCCCGGGAGTCGCCCGGAACCGAACGTCCCGCCCCAAATATTAAACTCCACAAACACCTCCGGGACATTCTCACGACTCCAAAACTGCAAACGGCTTCCCAAACTGAGGTCTCGAGAGCGCTACCGAGCCCGCTGTACGTCCCGAGACGACCCCGACAACCCCCCGGCGCCAGAAAAATTATTTTCGGCGGAAACGTCCGGGGGACCCACACGACCTCAAATACGGAAGGGTTCGCCAAAATGATACTCGGATAGGGCTCGGGAGCCGTCTGAACGCCGAAAAACGTGACCCGCAGGCCAAAACCGGAGCCCCGGGTCACCCGGTCGCAACCCGCTCGGGGTGACCGTAACATTCTCCCCCCCTTAGAACTCTTGGTCCTCCAAGAGTAGCCTGAACCAACCAGACAAGTGTCGCTACCAACCAGAAAATATGAACATTCCTCTAACCCAGAACAATCGGACCACCGTACTGGTGCGGCGGGAGTGGTAGTTTAGACTACCATACAGAGCCTCACAGCGTCCCACCCTCCGGGTGCATCTTATTGCACCCAGTCGATTGCGGTATTTCTACCAGACAACCCCAGACGATGCGAACCTAAATCTAACCGATCCACAACAGGCTATCCTGGAAGATATCACATAAAACAGAAACAGTTGGGGGGGGGGAAAGAACCAACCTAACAACTTACTCTGGAAACTCATGAGAACCGATATAACTCGGGGTAACTTGCCCCGCCTATCGAATCCTATTGTCCCTCTGAACGGTGCTACCTCCAGTCAAATTCTGTCACCAAACTCAGATTCAAGAGCCCTACGGCGGCGGTTCGTATAAGCAGTGGTGCAGTCGTTCGCGGTTTTGACCCGCGCCTGTAACAATCTGATCTTCGCCGTAGTCTCCTCAAAAGCTCGGGTCCCAGCTCAACCCCATCCGACGCATCTGTCCAACAGTATGGTGTCATACACCTCCTCCCGTACAACGCCTCAAATGGTGTCCTGCCAATCGTAGTCTGGAAGCTGTTGTTGTACGAGAACTCTATCAAAGCAACTACTAGTCCCAAACTCCTCCAAAATCCAAAATACAGATTCGCAACATACCCTCCGATATCAGAATCACCCGCTCCGACTGCCCGTCCGTCTGTGGGTGATAAGCTGTATTCAGATGGAGTCGCGTGCCCAATGCTTCATGAAAAGCAATCCAGAACCGTGCTGTAAAACGCGGATCACGGTCAGATTCAATGGAGTCTGGTACTCCATGTAAACGTACAATCTTCCTGATGTAAAGCCGGCAAGCTTCTCCAGAGGGTCCGTAATCCGAATAGGCAGAAAGTGTGCGCACTTTATCAGCTGATCCACAATAACCCAGATAACATCATGGCGAGACTGTGTCAGGGGCAGTGCAGTCAGAAAGTCCATCGTAACATTACCCCACTTCCAGACTGGAATGGGCAAAGTCTGCAGTGTCCCTGCCGGTTTCTGATGCTCAAACTGCTCGGGTGTGCCTCCTCTAAAGTCTCATTCCAGAACTCCTGATCCTCTGGTACATAAAGGCGGTCTCGGAAGTATAGCAATCCCTGCCTATACTAAAACGTCGGTAACAAATAAACCCTTATCTTCCTTAGATAATTTCTTCAACCCCGGATCTCTACCTTGCGCTTCGCGCATCCTGTCAAGCCACTCAGAATGTATGGTAAGTGTATACCCCTGAGCACGCTCCCAGAGCTGCCACCTGTGCCAAAGGCAAGTCGAATCACTCTCCTCGGATCAGTCCCCAACATTTCCTCCCTTAACCAACCCGGTATACTTCACCTTTCGGTGCATCGGCAACCGTGTTGCCCTTGCCAGAGATGTACTCGATACAACAATCATAGTCCTGAATGTATTCGAGCCATCTGCGCTGCCTCAAATTAAGCTCCTTCTGCGTAACCAGATATTTTAGACTCTTATGGTCGGTAAGAATCTGAAATTTATTACCAAACAGATATTGCTTCCAATGTTTCAGACATAAATTACTATAGCCAACTCCGAGATCATGTGTCGGTCGGTTCAGCTCATGCGGTCGCAGCTGCCTCGACCCATAAGCTACCACAAAACGCTCTTGCACCAACACACATCCCAAGCCAGACGTAGAAGCATCCGTATAATTCACATACGGTAAGATCGGATCTGAAAGAGTCAGAATCGGAGCGTTAGTCAACTGCCGTTTCAACTCCTGAAAATTCTGCTCACACCTATCAGACCAGATAAACTGTTGACCCTTCCTGGTCCACTGCATAAGCGGAGATGCCAGAATTGAAAATCCCAGTACAAACCCCCGATAAAATCCTGCTAACCCCAGGGAGCTCTTGATCTCCCGTACCGTGGTAGATTGTTTCCAATCCCGAACTGCCCTCACCTACTCTGAATCCACAGACAGACCATGCTCAGATATAATGTGTCCCAGAAAAGTGACTTTCCGAAACCAGAACTCACACTTTGAGAATTTAGCATAAAGCTGATGTTCCCAAAGTGTCTGCAGAACTATCCTCAGACGCTCCCGATGCGAATCCTCATCCCTAGAATATATCAGAATATCATCAACAAAAACCACCAGGAATGAGTCCAAGTAGGGTCGGAACACCCGATGCATCAGATCCACGAATGCCGCTGGGGCATTGGTCAGCCCAAATGACATGACCGTAAACTCAAAGTGTCCATATCGGGTGCGGAAAGTAGTCTTAGGTATGTCCTCTTCCTTCACCCTAAGCTGAAAGTATCCAGATCAGAGATCAATCTTTGAGAAAACCCTCAAACCCGAAGTTGATCAAAAGATCGTTAATCCTCGATAACGGATACTTATTCTTCCCAATAAGAGCATTCAACCGTCTGTAATCAATACAAAGTCAGATTGTCCCATCATTCTTCTTTATAAACAGAACCAGAGCTCCCCACGCTGAAGTGCTCGGTCGGACGATACTCTTTTGCTGTATTTCCTCCAGTTGCTTCTTCTACTCCCGCATCTCGAAATAGGCATCCGATAAGGAGGAATAGATATCGGAGCAAGATGCCCGCGGTGGATGTCAAACACAATTCCCGCTCTTATGGTAATCCGGCCAACTCCTCCGGAAATACTGCGGAAAATCTCGAACCAACGGTAAACCATCCAACTTCAACCTAATACCAGCTTCATTCGGATCATAGCATTCCCTACACCAACTATCGACAGCTGATCCGAATCAGTAGCTCCTTCGTCTTTGTGCGATAGTCAAACCGGTCGGAGTCGTGAGAGGTAGTACCTCTCCGAAACCATAATGGTACGGGTTGCACAATCAACGTGCACGAGTTCTTGGATAGCCAGTCCATTCCAAGAATAACATCATAGTCCGGCGTGTCTAAAACCAACAGATCCGATACTATCATGTCCGCCTACAGATATCGTACAACCCCGAACCATCTCATTGGAAAACAGAAACTGACTTCCTGCAGTTTTTACTAAGTACATTTGAGGCAAAGTACTAACAGTCAGATACAGAGATGTAACACATTTCGGTGTTACAATGGGAATAAATATTCCTGTATCCAATACTGCATGAACCGATACCTCATTCGGAAATATAGTACCTTACAGAACTTCCTGCTGACTCAAGCCTCCCTGCTGGCTAGTGCCTGCATGCTAACTAGGTTCTCCCTGATGACTAGGGCCTCCTCGAAAAATGGAAAACTTGTCCTGCTCGAGCTGCTTTGTGACGGAGGGTGGCTGAAGCTGTTGTCGCTACTGAGGTCTCGGGCCACCCTGCTGAAACCCACGCCCTCGCGGCGCGTTGGGTTGCGTCCGAGACTATGGACGCTGAAGACTGCCAAAACCCCGCCCTACAGTAAGAGGGCAATCCCGTACCCAAAGAGTGTCAGACCTGCAACGTAAACATCGGCCCTCCTGCCGGTAACAAAGTCGACCGGAGTGATACCTCTGCAAATCGAGACAAGGTCGTGCCGGTGGTGCTCCTCTCTACCTCTACTAAAGCGCCCGGGCCTGTTCGGCCATCCAGAAATCTGCCGGGGTCCTGCTGTATGGAACCCCTCCGTACTCCCCTGACCTCATTGCAAGGTGAGACGACTCTCAACCTCCTCTTGCTCGAGGAGTTGAGCCCAATAACCGCTTCCCGAAACAAAGTAATGTCTAAAGGTCTCAAAACCCGCCGGTACTCGGGGCGCAGTCAACGAAATAAACCTCTTGGTCTTCTCCTCTTCCATACCTTGATACTACGGTACATAGTAAACCAGCCGATCAAACTCTCACTCAAACTTTCCGACAATCTTGTCTCCCCGATGAAACTCATCAAACTGTGCTTGACGCAGATTCCTGGCTACATCCCCGCTGCACTGCTGGTGGAAAATGTAGCCTCCCCCAGGAGTTTGTCAACTCCTGCAAACCAAATCTCTACTACCCCAGACCCTTCTCGGTCATTGAACCTCGGGGGGGGGGGGTTCAAACTCTAAAACCTCTCCAAAAGTCTGACCTCGCGGTGGTGCCCCAGATCTCCTCGTCGTTAATAGGACCGACGAGAAGTCTAGGTGTCGTAGTGACCACCCTTGTCAGAGTCACTCACTTACCGATCCCAAAACTATGGCGAGCAGTGGCTTAAGTCTCGCTATCACCACCTAATCAAAATGCCCTTACCGTGGCATAAACAGATTTTCCCCTGCCTACTGCCGCCCCTGAACCAGCTAGGCTGTCGGTAATACAAAATCAGAGAGGGGTCCCTACTACCACTAAACCTCGGGGAGATGAGTGTGGTTGTTCATACAATCGGTAACGCTGAACCCGTATCCTATTCCACGGAGGTGTGTGATACCAGTCCCGAACCTCCGGTACCAAATCACGCTATCAACGCGTGTCAACCATATCTCAAAAATTTCAGACCAAACAGAGTCCAGACAAAAATCGGTCACTCCTAATCTCTACAGAAGCTAGCAGCAGTTTCCTAAGGCTCTGTAGTGCAATGCAGTACTTGACACAGAAGTTACTTCTCAGAATGATAAAATCATGCATTTCACAGAATCACAGAAGCAGTTCATGCTTATTTCACCAAATCTTTTCCTAACACACAATTTTACGTACGAAACTTTTCCACAATCCCCCTACTCGTAAAACTTTTACCAGAATCCAGAAATCCCGAGTTCCGAAATCTACAACTATCAGGATAACTTGAAGGATCAACTTTGTTCCACAATTTTATTTTGAAGTGGTTCAAGTAAGGAGGTGGCCAATCTCCGTACCAAACCATTCTAAAATAAAATGTACAACAATAGTCGTCACTACAAGTCACCACTGACGACCAATATGGTCACTTACTCGCTCGATACCAACTTGTCACCGCACGCCACCCGAGCCCGGTTGCGGAGGCGGGGCGCCGGGGCGCCGAGCGGAAGCCGGAATGAATAGGAATGGCAGGTCCATCGAGACTCGCCGCGCGTAGCGGACCCAAAGAGCGAAAGGATTATTGAAGCAACCTAACAAAAATTTCATACATATAACTAAAATAAAATCAAAACATACGATTCATGCATCAGCAACAGAGTAAGCCTCGCCTCCGTGGGCGAGTGCTTACGCACCAAACATAGATACATGCGAGTTCACGTAACCTAAGGTGTCTAGCAAGCGCCAAGCGCTCGAATATGCAACAGAATGTAATATACATACAAACATATACAATCATCACAACAATAAAATGTAAAGTATGCACATGCAGCTACAGAGTCGACCCTAGGCATAAACGTCAAAATACCTCGTTCGGGATTCAGACCAAGTAGACAAAATCCCAGCCCGCAAGGTACTGCTGCTGCTCAACCCAACCAAGGCAGAAACCTCACGGAAACCAACTCCGCTGGTTGTTTACCAAGTCTACCTGAAACCCAAAAACAGAACCCAAAGAAGGGTGAGTCCTAAAAGGACCCCGTAAGGGATTTGGGGTAAGATAAGCATATGTAACCTGCAAAATGTAAAGATAGCAATATACGAAATATATGCAATGAATACGAACATCGTGCATGTAATAAAAACAGATCGAATACCGAAGGATGTGCGATACTAAATCGCCATAAACCCTTATAACCAATCGTAACGACAACCTCCCTCTAAGGGAGTCGAAGCCAAGCTATTACGAAGCATGGTGCACCACTGGGTAGCGAACCCACAACTGTCGTAGGGTTAATGACAAAGTATGCCACAAGGCATACACCTACAAACGTAGGGTTAATGCATGTGGTATGCTACAAGGCATACACCTACGAGATCACGAAACGTACCTTAAAGCGAAATTTCCAAATACCTGCAAAACAGAAGTGCTACAATACATACACCTACAGACTACAGAATATGCTCTAGGCATATAATACTGAAATACCTGCAGAACAGAAAATGAAACTAAACATACACCTATCTTACCAAAAATAGCAGAACCAAACCCTTACCTCAAAGTCCAGAGTATTAGACCGATTCTGGACGACTTCCACACCACGACCCGAAACCCGAAAACCTCTCTTTTTCTAACTTCCGAACCTCGAATCTGGCAAACCAAGTTGAATTAGAATCCTTATCGACCACACTACCAAACTACACCCCGACCCCAAAACCGAAAATCCGTGACTTTCCGTAAAATTCCAGATTTCCACAGAAACTTCAGAATTCATAACCAACCTAGACAATGCAAGATTATACATTGACAAACATCATACAACAAGCAGAACTGATCAAATCCAACCTTAAACCCTTCATTACCCGCCATTTTCCGATAATCCCGCTTAATTGTAACTTTTTCATTTCTTAACCGAATTCAACGTTTCAAACTTCCATCCACTCCTAAATTCAACACCAACACCATATTAACATCCAATTTAACCAAAACCAAACTCCAACCTAGATAAAGAATCATTCCAAAATTCGGTTCTTAACCAACTTTTTATCCAACTTCCAATTCAATCCATTCAAGCTTCCAATTAATCAATCTAACCACCAATTTCACTTCTAAACCAAGAATGCTATCCAATTGCATCCAAAACAACAAAATCCAACTTTGAACATCAACATACAAAATCGGCCAAATGGGGTTTCCAACTCAACTTGTTTTCCATCAAATTGAATCCATACATAAGCTTAGAATCATGCTAGGATTAATATACTTGAAGCATGAACCAAGATAACAAACACACATCATTTTGGAAATTATCCAAAAATTCGGCCAAACAAGGGTTCCTCTTCCAAGATGTGTTTTCCAAAATCCAACACTTGATTAACACTCTCCTACAACCCAAGAACAACATACTAAAATATGGGAGGAAGAGAATCATCCTAGCTAGTAGCTAAGAACAAACCCATAATTTGAGAAATCTCCTCTTTTCTCCACTAATCTTCAAAACTAATGAGAAAAGAGAGCTTAGGGAGTTACTTACCACATAAAGCACCCAATTCCTCTTTGATTTCTTGCAAGGAGAAGAACCTCAAGCTTGAGGTTGAGCTTCAACCATGGCGGCAGAGTCTTGAGGAAGAAGAAGAGAAGTGTAAATGAAATATATCTCATATTATGAATTAATAAGTCATATATGTATTTTCCTTCACTTTAAAACCCATACTTCTCATCATAAATAAAAATAGGACATGTGTCCCTTAAATCTCTCCCATTCCAGCCGAAAGTATCAGCTGCCCATGCTCCATAATTTTTCTTTTAATTTTGCACCCAATTGCAAATAACTCCCAATTTTTCCGAAAGTTCCAATTCTTTTTGCCCAAAAATAATTACCGAATTCCAAAATTAACGAAACTTGGACACAACCCTCAGAATATTATAACATTCATAAAACATTTTTCAGAAGTTCATTTACCAATCCAGAGTGTCCTACCGAGCTCGCCGAACCCGAACAAATCCCGACGTGCGGCGTGTCCAACAGAACCAAAATTCCGTCACTCCAAAATTCTATAAAAATACACATAAATTCCATCTTAAATTACAACACAACTTACCCCAAAGCCGTCAGAAAATTTCCATCCCGAGCCCCGGGATTCCCGTCCCGAGCCCCGGGAGTCGCCCGGAACCGAACGTCCCGCCCCAAATATTAAACTCCACAAACACCTCCGGGACATTCTCACGACTCCAAAACTGCAAACGGCTTCCCAAACTGAGGTCTCGAGAGCGCTACCGAGCCCGCTGTACGTCCCGAGACGACCCCGACAACCCCCCGGCGCCAGAAAAATTATTTTCGGCGGAAACGTCCGGGGGACCCACACGACCTCAAATACGGAAGGGTTCGCCAAAATGATACTCGGATAGGGCTCGGGAGCCGTCTGAACGCCGAAAAACGTGACCCGCAAGCCAAAACCGGAGCCCCGGGTCACCCGGTCGCAACCCGCTCGGGGTGACCGTAACAATTTATGTGGCTGGATTGTTTGAGGTGGGAAGGGGCAGGAAGCTTGACTGGAAGGGCAGAAATGAAAGGATGGAGGAGCTCTGGTTCTGAGTTAAAAAACAGAGCAACAAGAAGAGGAGGCTCAAGATTTGGGCTAAGTTTAATGTGCTCCAAATGTTGTTCTTGTTATAGCTTCTTCTTCTTCTTCACCCTTTTTGTTGCTGAAATTTTAGGCAAGGGATGGATGTCAGTATTGGAGTTGGTTTGATGCTGAAGCAGGTGAGCAATACAAAAAAGTGATAAACAGGTTGTTGAAGAAAACATGTAAAGACGGCTGAAGTTGCTGCTAGGGCTAGCAATCTTTGTGGGTGTTGTGTTTAGAATAGGGTTGATTGTAGTTTCATGTGTTTAGTAGCGGCAGAAAACATATGTTTTGGTTGTTGTGTTTTGGGACATGTTTGTGTTAGGTTTGGTTATATGTAAGTGAATGTGGTGTAAGGTTTGGTAGGTGTGCAATGAAGGTAATGAATGTGAGTAATGAATGTTGGTGATCAAGTGTTTATTATATGAAGAAAAACGAGTAAATTGCATCATTTATACCTAAACTATATCTCATGTTGCAAATCTATACATGAACAAAAATTTGTTGCAAAAGTGGCTCTAAAGTATGAGTATGTTGAAAATTTATATCCGTCGTTTAATATATGTTTAAGCTTAATGGAAATTTAGGGACCCTTGAGGTATTTGAAATGTGTTGAACATCCCTTATAATTTTACATTTTGAGTCATTATTTTTAATTACGTGTGTATTATTTTAAATAATCTTTCCGAGTCATGAATACTAATTATAGATTGAGTATCCAAAAAAATATCAAATATGAAAACAAAAGTTTATAGTTATATCAATAATAATATTTTCAAAATTTTGCATTTTAATTGCAAATAAAATACTAAATTATCAAAAGAAAATGTAAGAATGAATAGTTAGTTTCTAAAAAATCAACATTAGAATTTAAAATATTTAGGTAATGTACAAAATCTTCCACTGTGAGATTTAATTTAATTGAAATTATATATTTTATTTAGCATATAGTTCAAAAAACATTTTGATATAAAATTTCAAGTAATTTTCATGCACATAATTTAATTAATGATTTAAGTTTCTAAAAATATATATTTTAAAAATTCCTTAACAAACTCTTCACAAAACTAGTTTAAGTTAAGAAAATGATTGAAAGTTGGAGTAACAATTAAAGTAAGAGACAAAAATAGTCCTGAGACACAATATGGCAGAAAAAAAATCGACATGTTACTTGCATACCACTACACATCGTTAGTACAAATATTATCATTGATATTATTTTAAACATTGTTTTCATATTTGATATTTTTTTGGATATTTAAGACTCAATCTATAATTGGTATTCATGAATTGGAAAGATTATTTGAAATAATACAAACGTAATTAAGAATAATGACTCAAAATGTGAAATTATAAAGATAGAGGGGTGTTCAACACATTTCAAATACCCTAAGGGTCAATATGAGCATTTTAACCTAAATTTCCGTTAAGTTTTAATGGATATTAACAGCGAGTATAAATTTGCAACATACTCATATGTTAGAGCTGTTGGGGTTTCCGGATTTCAATCAGAACGCAGCGGAATAAACGAAACCCCAGAATAGGATCAACAGTTGAAACAATTAAACCAGGTGTTCAAGAATCTACCTCACGCGGTGATGATCCATGCAACTTTGACGGGAAACACCTGTCCTCTACGGTATTCACGCTCCGGGTAGATGCTCTGTAACTCGTTCCGTGAACGCCTACAGTAGGAGATCCTCCTTCCCGACGTTGTGCTAGCAGCGAAATCCTCTACGGGAGGAAAGCAGTTTGTGCAGAGCACAAGGCACATGAGAGGCCACTTGGGTGATCTCTCGTGATGCGTGCCAACTATCATTATTGGGCCAGAGGGAGTCTATTTATAGACTTCTGGTGCCCATCAATTAGGGTTTAGTGCACAGACTTTCTAAAAGCTGTCACTTAAGTCCCTGTGCCTTTACTCTACTCAAACACTCATGTTCTACCTTGGATTGTTGCGACCCTATAGGTTCCCGTTACGTTGACAGTAATTATGAATCCTTATTCATAATTACAGATAATGAGCGATATCTAGCAACACATCACTACCACCCAAGTAACGTGGAAGTCGACGTCATGACAGAACCTCACCCATCGATATGATCATACATGTACATGATATGTCCCTTCAGTCAGACTCTCAAGTTGAACCGAGGTCAGATCTTACATCCTCGTTACAGCTCAACTTTGCGCATGAGAATACTCTCTCGTGGTGTGGGAGTGACGAATCCCATCTTGGTTCATGATAGTCCAACTCCATGATATTGCAACACACCCAAAACTAGTCCAATCTCCCAGTCACGAAAGAGACAGTACATAGAATCAAAGCGTGCCACTCCAATGAGCAGATTTTCATAACCTCAGGTCGAAGGACTATGTGTACTATGATCCATAAGAGCCACTTATGATGTTCACACCACGATCCTCATAGTGCTCTAAAACAGGTCGATCAAATACATAGTTCCTCTCCTATGTATTCATAAGTAAGCCTTCACAATACCAATGCGAATCTTCCCTTATACTAGTCTCAAATGTGTTATAGCAACTCATGTTCACTATAACACCTTGACTAGGGATATTTATGAATATCGATATATTACAGGGTTCATATATTGTGTTATTTGATTAACGCACAAATCCAAACTAACACAATAATCGAATACATGATTCATGTCCAAAACCACATCACCGAGGATTGGCTTCTGGGCATTACTCCTACAAGAGCCACTTTTGCAACAAACCTTTGTTCAGATATAGATTTACAACATGGAGTATAGTTTAGGTATAGATGATGCAATTTACTCGAAGAAAAACAATAGTTTTTTGAAATATATATTAATGAAAACCTTTTATTATAGTTGATAGCCAAAGAGTGATCTCCGGTTGTCCTGGATGCTCCGGTGACGGTGACAAAGCAACTCCGGTACCTGAGGAACAAGACAAAGGACGCTTTCAGGTGCAGAAAGAGAAGAGAGGTGGGGTGTGTAGTAATCACCTTATCTGAGGCAGGCACCACCCAATATATAGGGTGGTGCCAAGTCCCGTTAAGGGGCCTTGAATGCTGGAGAATTGCCATAAATGTGTCCATAATTAGGATTGCGGCGTATTAGTGGTGTAATAATGATGGAGTTATAGTGGAGTTACTCCCTCTCCTTTGGCGTAATGCCATAAATTAGGGTAATGGTTGACTTGAAGGAGGTAACAAGCGTTTGCTGGTTAACGAGATTTATACGAGGCGCCCTTATTGGTAAGAGGGGCTCTCCGTAAATATGAAGCCGTCTCTGGTGGGCGTGGCCCATATGGTGTTTACGTTTGGCAATACCGCCATACGGGCTGGCCCATATATATCAGAATGTCCTCCCCCCATAGCGGAGGATGGGTTGGGCCCCTGTGCTCCGCTTTGGAGGGAAGTACCGTGGTTGATGTTGGGCCCATGTGGTATTGTGCCATTTTGGACTTTAATTGGGGAAGAACCCAGGAGTTGTCCCAATTGTTGGCCCAATACCATTTGTGGCGGTTGTAAAGCACATTTTCAAAATTTGCGCTTTTTGCGCCGTTTGTAATTATGGGGGAAGTCGTTTCACCTCCCATCGGCCTCTACTTATACGTCAACCCATGTGAGGAGTCAGGTTTCCCGAATTCTCGCTTTCCTTGATTTTTCGCTTCAGTTTCCTCTTCACTCTAGTTTCCATTTTCGGCGATTACCGAAGAATTTCGCGGCAAGATTTGAAGAACCCAACCGTCGAATCTTTCGTTTTCATCTCCAGCATATCAACCAGTAAGTATCACCGTTTTATTTCATCTTTTCCGTCGTGACTGTGTCGCGATCGTGTTTTTGCCGCGCACGCCTCGGGTTCTTGGGTCTTAGGGTTTAAGTTTTGAATTTGTGGTTTATTCTTGTAGATGGCTCCCAAGAATCCAAGCAAGCCTGGCCGGCCCTGATGTCGGGGAGCTGTGGCCCCGAACAGCTCTGTCGGAGAAGAAAATGGTCGACATTTGTCGAAATCACCATGTGTATACACGGGTGGCCTGTGGGCTTTCTCCGGCAGACGTACTGAGGAAAACGGGGATAGAACTGAGCGACGAGGCCATGAGGGAGCAAACGATGGTGGTGTACGAAGCCCAGTTGAAAGCTGGACTGAGGCTCCCCCTCTGCTCCCTGTTGCTGCAACTATGCGAAGGGTGGGGGGTTTGCCCTGGGCAACTGGCCCCGAACGTGTTTACCACCGTAAACGCGTTCGTCGTGGCCTGTCATCTGGCGAAAACAGCGGTGCTGCCGGAGACCTTCTTGCAGTTTTACACACTGAAGAGGCCGGTCGGGCACCCCTTCTACCAGCTAACCCCTGAGGAGGTGAAGGTGGGGAACAAGATGGTGAAGATCGGGGTCTTCGCTGAGACCACCAGCTCGTGGGGAAGCTGGGAGAACAACTTCTTCTTTATCCTGAAGGAGGATAGCTGGGGATTCCCTGCGTACTTCCTAAAGAAGAAGGACGCACGAGTGTCAGTGAAGCCCTCTTTGTGGGCGGGTAGCGAAGGGAAAAAGGCCCTCGACGCCCTGTGTGAGTGTGTCCGTGATGTGGAGAGGCTCGAGGAGTGTAAGGGTGGGTTTCCCTTCACTCTCTCCAGCCTGGACGAAGTGGTCCTGCGGAGAGTAGAGATTAGCAGGGCCCATCGCCTTCCAAGCCACGTAGACAACCTAAAGAACTGGGTTGAGGGCCTGGACGGGGACCTTATCGAGCGCTTCGAAGGCGCTTTCAGCAACCCCCATCGTCTGTTTTTTGCTCCTTTTCGTTCTTGTGTTTCTGTGTTTGCATATTTTGAATGCTATTGACCTAATTTTTATTTTGTTACAGCTAAGATGTCGCACCCCAGTGCCCTCTTTGCCAAGAAGCAAGACTTAAGGGAGGCCCTGAAGAAGAAAATGGAGCAGGACCTCCCTTCCGAGCCCATTCACGGGGCTGTCGAGGGACCATCTGCTGAGCCCTCGAAGGGCGAGGGGTCTCGAGGCCAGGAGGCCATGGTGACGAAGGCGCAACCTGTTAGTGCGTTTGCTCCCTTGGTCATCGAGGAGATTTCCGAGGATTCCGAGGAATATAATCTCCGTAGGAAACGTCCTCGAATTGAAGGTATGTCTTATAGCTTACAGCTTCTGGAGACTATTTGGGACTGGCCATTCTTATCCTTCCCCTTTTTGTTTTATAGAGAGAGAGGGCTTGGAAGTGTCGTCGGACAGCTGTCCTGACCCTGCCATTGATAAGGGGAAAAGACCGGCCCTCGAGGAGAAGTCCTCCACCCTCGGTCGAGGTGCTAAGGAGCCTGTGGGGCTCTTGGCAGATGCTCGGAGGGCTGCTGTGGCTCCTCGAGCGACTGCCAGGAGGCCCTCGAGGATCCCGAAGACCCTTGAGGGGATAGACCCAGTCTTCGAGCCTCAACTGGTCGAGGACTATCGGAGGGAGCTGCGAGCCCAGTCCTTCGAACGGAAGGGCCTAGCCCTGAGGGAGGCCTGGGACCCTGTGATGAAGGTGACCCGTGACGAGTCAGTGCTCCTCGGGGACAAGGAGTTGAGACTGAACGTTGCTGAAGGGCTCTCACTTCCCCGTGACCGGCACTATTTGAAGTACACAGCCTCGGGGCCCCTGGATATTGCGAAGGATATCTGTCAGGGAATTATTCGGGTAAGTTAATGTCCTCGATACCCTTTCTATTATTATTATTGTGCTTGTCAGTGTACTCATGTTTATACGTTTTACGTTTTTGACTTGCAGGAGGCTGTATTGGCTCACGGCCTGGTGGCCAAAATCGAGGACCTTCAAGCCCACGCGAGGAGCCTCGAGGCCAAGGCCAAAGACTCCGAGGGAGTAGAGAGCCTGAAGAAGGCCTTGGCTGAGAAGGAGGCCGAGGTGTCGTCTCTGAAGGCCGAGTTGTCTTCCTCGAAGGAGGAGGTTGGCCTTCACAGGACTATGGGTATCCTTGGCCAAAGGCTGAAGGCTGCCATGACTGATGGGAAGAAGTTCGAGGCCCTCTTCCTCTCCGAGCACCATGCTAACCAAAGCCTCTCAGTCGAGATGGAGCAGGTGCTCGAGGCGTATCGGCAAATGGAGGCCCAAGTGGGGGAGAAGGACAAGCTCATCGAGGAGCTGTCTTTGAGGGCGACAAAGGCCAAAGAGTAGACCTCGATGGCGGCGGCCCAAGTCGAAGAATGCGCCAGAACCCTCAATGAGGTGATGTGCTCCATATTGGCTGACCTTACAGCCTTCGTAGAGCTTGAAGACCAAATTGGTCTTAAGTTGTACGAAGGTGAAAGTGTTCAGCCGCGCGTTTTTGTGAAGTCCATCGCTGAGAGGACTGCTCGAGTGGGCAAGGCCTTCGAGCCGCTAACCGAGGACCTCGTCGATGCCAAAGCCATGGAGGGGGTCCGTTATGCTGAGGGATTTCTGCGTCGCCGCCGCCAAGTGGAAGCCATGCTGGAAACGGCGCAGCTGGATCCCCTTGATGCAATGAAGGTTGAGGAGCCCTCCGAGGCTGCATTGTTCAAGTGGGGTAGGGCAGGGAAAAAGTTAGAGATGGAATATCCTTATGATATTCTGCCAGGGCATGTAAAAGATGCCCCTGTTGTACCCCCAAATGATGATGCCCCTATGTAATTTCTGGGGTCTGTAATTAACTTTTGCCCCTATTTTATAAAGTAGAGAACAATTGCGTTTTATTTGAAGTATTAATATTACTTGCATAACGCGAAGACTTCGTATTTGTTTGGAGGCAAACTTCTTTAAGACAAAGCGTGCAACTCTTTGTAGAATTGACTGTCTTGTATTCGATGTGTATTGCTCGGATGTCGAAGTCCTGAAGAGCTTTAAATGTTCAATTTTTTGGGGTTATACCTTGTAATTAATTTTTGTCCTTACTTTACAAAGCGGTAGACATTCCTCGTAGAGCTGACTGTGTGTCAACATTGCTTACATAATGCGAAGACTTTGAATATTGCTTTTTATTCGATGTATGAATATTGCTTTGCACAACGCAAAGATTTTGAATATCTTTGCCAGTTTATCTAAAGGAAAAGCGTACAACTTAGACGTAATAAGGCCTCAAGTCATCGACGTGGTAGTCGTTTTTGAGTCTTTTGCCTTGGTGGTCCTTTAGTTTGTAGACACCGCCTCTTTCTTTACTATGTACGATGTAAGGTCCTGCCCATCTGGAATGAAGGGCTCCATGGCCAGGGTTACGACCTGACAACTCTGCCCTTAGCAAGATCATACCACCCACGTAGGTCTTCTTTGCCTGGACTTTGGCGTTGTGGTCGAGGTTTGCTCTTTGCCGTAAGGCCATAAGCCTAAGCCTGGCACCCTCGCGAAGTTCTTCGACGAGGTCCAGACGTGCCCTTAGGCCGCTGTCGTTGCGAGGAGCGTCGTAGTAGAGCGTCCTGACTGTCGGGATAGACACCTCGATTGGTAGTAAGGCTTCCACGCCGTAGACCAGGGATAAAGGTGTTTCCCCAGTTGGTCCCCGTGTAGTTGTTCTGTAATCCCAGAGGACGCTGGGTAGCTCCTCGACCCATTTCCCTTTTGCATCATCGAGGCGCTTTTTGAGGCCTCCTTGATTGTGCGATTTGTGACCTCTACCTGGCCATTCGACTGTGGGTGTGCGACGGGTGCGTATAACATTTGTATATTCATCTTAATGGCCCAATCCTTAAGCTTTTTGCTCGAGAATTGAGTCCCATTGTCTGTGATTATGGCCTTTGGTGTGCCATATCGCGACACGAGGTCGTGCCAGAGGAAGTGTATGACTTTGGCAGTTGTTATTTTCTTGAGTGGCCGGACCTCGACCCACTTAGTGAAGTAGTCTACCGCCACTATACAGAATTTGAACTGCCATTTGGCCTTAGGCATTGGGCCTATGAGGTCGAGACTTCACAACGCGAAGGCTATGGGATATGTCTCTGTAACCGCTTCGTTTGCAGGCTGCCGCTGAATGCGGGAGTTGAGCTGGCAGTTGTGGCACGTACGTACCAAATCATGCGCGTCCTTCCTCAACGTTGGCCAATAATAACCGAGGCGCAAGCATTTGTGAGCAAGCGCATCGGAGCCAATGTGTGCTCCGCAGACTCCGGAGTGAACTTCGTTCAGAATGAGCTCGGAGTCATCGGGGCTGATACACCGTTGTAAAGGAGTAGAATACACCTTACGCCATAATGTACCATCTATGATGATATGGCGCGATGACTGCGTCCTTATTTTCTTTTGGAATGCTGGCGGACCCTCGATTGCGCCAGTTTGGAGATACTGAAGGATTGGGTGCCTCCAGTCAGCTGCTGCATTGGCATCGATCGCATGAATTGTATTTATCGAAGGTTGTGCTAAGGTCTCGAGGATTGCATCCGTCCTTCTCTTAGACAACTTGTCAGCCATAGTGTTTTGATCCCTCGGGATCTTATTGATATTCAGCTGTTCGAATTGTCCTTGGAGGCTTTTTGACCAGCCGCAGGTACCTCGAGAGAGTGGGGTCCTTGCATTCATTAGTCCCCGTGACCTGGCTTACGACGAGCTGTGAGTCACTGTGCACGGTCAGACGTCGTAAGCCAGCTTTCAGGGCAGTTTTGAGACCTGATACGAGGGCCTCGTATTCTGCCACGTTGTTTGTGACGGGGAACTGGAAAGCCACTCGTAAGTTGGCTTCCATGCCGTGTGGGCCCTTGATATGAACGCCCCTTCCTGGGTGATCAGCACTGGATGAATCATCCACGAACATGTCCCACTCAGGAGGCTCCAGCTCTGCTGGTTGCTCCCTCGAAGGGCCATGTTCAAGGGGATAGATGGAGAGCTTTGCCACGAAGTTCGCCAAAGCTTGTGCCTGTACGGCTTGCCGAGGCTCAAACTTGATGTCGTATTCCCCGAGCTCGATGCACCAACGGGCTAAACGACCACTATGTTCTGGTCTGTTTAGGATGTCCCTTATTGGTAGATCCGTTCTGACGATGATCGTGTGGGCTTGGAAATATGCCCGTAATTTCCTGGCAGCCACGATCAAAGCGTAGATCATTTTTTGAAGGGGAGGGTAGTTAGCATCGGCCCCTCGTAGTGTGTGACTTGTGTAGTAAACGGGCCACTGTTGCGGACCTTCCTCCTTAACGAGCACTGAAGAGACAGTGTTGTTCGAAGTGGAGAGGTAGATGACGAGTTCAACCCCTGGTTGCAGGCATTTCAGGGTAGGCAAATCAGAGAGGTGGTTCTCTATTTGCTCGAAGGCTTCCTGGCATTCCGGCGTCCAGGTGAATGCCTTTTTCATACGAAGTTGTTCAAAGAACGGCTTGCACTTGTCTCCCAGTTTGGAAATGAATCGCCCCAAGGCAACAATTCTTCCTGTGAGTTGTTGGATTTCCTTAATGTTTCTTGGGGGCACCATGTTCGTGATGGCTGATATTTTCTTAAGGTTGGCGTCGATTCCCCTTTCAGAGATCATGTAGCCGAGGAATTTCCCGGCTCCAACGAAGAAAGAACACTTGGCTGGGTTGAGCCTCATGTTGTACCGTCAGAACGATTTGAAACTTTCGTCAAGATCTTGAAGGTGGTCATCGAATGTCATGCTTTTCACAATGACATCGTCAACGTATGCTTCGAGGTTGCGGCCCATTTGGTGGGCAAAAACCTTATTCATTAGACGTTGATAGGTAGCTCCAGCGTTTTTGAGGCCAAATGGCATTCGAACGTAGTAGTATACGTCGTCACCAGTTGTGAATGCCGTTTTTAAGGCATCTTCGGGGTCCATGTAAATTTGGTGGTAACCACTTTTAGCGTCCATGAATGATAGATATTTGTACTTGCAAGTGGCATCTACGAGTTGGTCGATGACCGGTAACGGATAGGGGTCCTTGGGACAATGCCTATTGACGCCCGTGAAGTCGACGCACATACGAAGGTCGCCGTTAGATTTGTCGGCTAAAACTATGTTAGCAAGCCATTCGGAGTAGTGAATTTCCTTTATTATTCCAGCTTCGAGGAGTTTAGAAACTTCCTCTTTTACAAATTATTTTTTTGAGGGGGTCATACCCCTTTTCTTTTGTTTGACTGGTTTGGATTCTGGGAATACATTAAGCTTATGTGTGATGACGCCGGAGTCGACGCCCGGTAGGTCCTTCAAGCTCCAGGCGAAGACGTCCAGATTTGCCTCGAGGAGGTGGATGAGGCCCATTTTCTCCGTTTGTTGAAGGTTCTTGCCAACCTTAAACTTTTTGCTTGGGATGACCTCGATTTTTTCTGTAACGTCATCGAGGCGTGACCTGTCATCGGGGTCCGTTGGATCATCGACCTCCTTCGAGGTTTGTGGATCAACCGTTGAGCTCAAAGAGGCCACATAATTTGTCCTTGCCGTATGCTGGTCGATGTAGATGATTGCGTCCCCACGAGGCGTAGCGAATGTGACTGTGAGAGAGCGGATGTCGCATCTCATGTGGAAGTCGACCTGGCTCGGTCGGCCAACAATGGCGTTGTATGTTGAAGGGAATTCGAGCACCATGAACTCCATCATGATGGAGTGGCAGTCAACCGTGCCGAACTGTGGGTCCCCGATTAGCATAAGGGGCAGGCTGACGACCCCTATAGTTGGGACAATGTCCCTGCCGATGCCAAATGTAGGGCCGAAGCTCCTTCTTATGGAGGACATGTGTACCCCGAGTTTGTCGAGCATGTCCTTGAAAATGACACTGGTGTTTGCCCCAGTGTCGATGTAGACTCGGCCGGTGTCGAAACCCGCGATCCTTGCTGTGATAAGCAGTGGATCAGAATGTGGAACAACAACCTTTGTCCCGTTGGGGCGGTAGATGACATTTTCCTCGAGGTGGTCAATCTGTAAGATTTCTCTCGCGTAGCGCTTTCTAGAGGAGGCGCCCTCTGACTTTGTGAGCATATGGATGATGCCCGCCGGTGGTGGTGGTGGCAGGTTATGCCTCCGAGGACTGTTGTGTCGACGACGCGTTTTCTCGCGGTCGTCGCTATCGTCGTCCCTCTTGCGGCCCTTGGGGAAATCTTTGCAAGGGGAGGTGGAATCGGACAAGAATTCCTTGAGCTTGCCCTGCTCAATCATCTCAGAGATGAGGTTTCTAAGCTGGAAGCACGCTTCCGTGTCGTGTCCACGATCCTTGTGGTAGAGGCCGTACTTGTCAAATCCCTTCGTGGTCTTATGCTGGATGGGTTGAGGCCACTTGGGGACCTTGTTCTGCTTCTCCAGCATTAGCAGAATGTTCCTGCGGGTGTCACGAAGTGCGGGGTGATGATCTGAGGTACTCGAATTTACGTTCGAGGGCTGGTATCTCGATGTGGCAGACCCCTTGTCGAACTTCTTGTTGCGGTCATTTGTTGGGGGCCTGTTGTAGGGCTTGTTCATCTCCTCGGAGTTCATGAATCGAGTGGCACGGTCGATGAACTCACCCATCGTTGTGACGGGGTTTTCATTGATGTTGTAGGCGAGCCTTGACTCGCGCTGAAGGCCTTGAGTTACGGCCAAGAGTTGCATGTCCGAGGAGAGACCCTGGACTTGGACGGCTTCTGCCTGAAACCGTCGAATGTAGTCACGGAGTGGCTCCTCCCTTTGCTGTTTCACCCTTAGGAGGTGTTGGACAGTCTTGGGGGGAGGCCGAGCTCCCATAAAGTGGCGCAAAAACGATGAGGCGAGATCCTTGAAGCATTTGAAATGCTGGCCTCGTAACGTTCCAAACCACGTCGAGGCAGCCCCTTTTAGAGTGGAGCTGAAAGCCTTGCAAAGTATGGGGTCGGTGGCGCGAGCCATCTCCATTTGGGAGATGTAACGTCGTAGGTGGTCGACGGGGTCTGTTGTGGCATCGTAGCTTTCGATGACAGACATTCGAAAGCTAGCCGGCGCCTGGACGGCGATGATGTCCTCCATGAAGGGCTGTGTCAGGAGGACCTCGATGTCGTCGAGGTCCATGTTTGGCGTCTTGACCTGTTCCTCGACCACGTTGATGCGTCGGAGGAGGTCATCGACGCAGAGGTTCCCAGTAGATGGGTGTTGATTTTGGGATTGTTCGTCCCGTTCGTTGTGAAGCGGAAGGCGTGCAGCCTGCATTTCCGCCTTGATGGTTTGCACCATGAAGGCTTTCATTTCATTGAGCATGCTTGCCTGGAGGAGTGCCATCTGAGCGGGGTCGACGATGACCTGCTGGGGGGTCGTGGAGGGTCCAGCGAGGTATGTTAGGCTGGGCGGTTGGGGCTGTGGGGCCTACTGTGCCCCCGTTGCGCCATCAACAGGGAGTGGCTGGGTTGCCGCCAACTGGGGGGGTTGGGGTTGCTGTGTCCCCGTTGCGCCACCGACAGGGAGTGGTGGGGGTGCATCAGAGGAGCTGGAAGCAGCGCCCTCCACATGCACACTGTTGTGGGTTCTCCTTGTCTTCGCCATGAAAACGATTAAGAGAGGAAAATAAGCTGGTAGGAAAGAAAAAACGGATGTTTTTCGTTTCCCACAGACGGCGCTAAATTGATAGCCAAATGGCGATCTCCGATTGTCTTGGATGCTCCGGTGACGGTGACAAAGCAACTCCGATACCTGAGGAACAAGACAAAGGACGCTTTCAGGTGCAGAAAGAGAAGAGAGGTGGGGTGTGTAGTAATCACCTTATTTGAGGCGGACACCACCCAATATATAGGGTGGTGCCAGGTCCCGTTAAGGGGCCTTGAATGCTGGAGAAATGCCATAAATGTGTCCATAATTAGGATGACGGCGTATTAGTGGTGTAATAATGATGGAGTTATAGTGGAGTTACTCCCTCTCCTTTGGCCTAATGCCATAAATTAGGGTAACGGTTGACTTGAAGGAGGTAGCAAGCGTTTGCTACTTAACGGGATTTATACGAGGCGCCCTTATTGGTAAGAGAGGCTCTCCGTAAATATGAAACCGTCTCTGGTGGACGTGGCCCATATGATGTTTGCGTTTGGCAATACCGCCATACGGGCTAACCCATATAATGAAAACCTTTTATTATAGTGATACAAAAGCAAGTTCCAACAAGAACTTATCACACTATGATAATAAAGTTCCTGGAAGAACTATACCACTAATTCCAAGTTCCAACAAGAACTATAGATAGAGATGACAACGGAGCGGATTATCCGTGTTAGAGACCATGGCTAGATCTTCCCCGACCATGGCTAGATCTTCCCCGGTCCAACCGGCATTGCCATGCACCGGCATCGTCATGCATCTCATAACTCACGGACTTCTCCTACCCGGTTAGGAGTTTTATGCCTCCCCCAAGACTCGAACATGGGACTCCGGGCTTAATGTCCCATTTCACATGAGTCAGACTCATGTGAAATGAGACATTAAGCCCGGAGTCCCATGTTCGAGTTTTGGGGGAGGCATAAAACTCCTAACCGGGTAGGAGAAGTCCGTGAGTTATGAGATGCATGACGATGCCGGTTTGTCACAGCCCACCCCGCCCGGTTGCGGAGGCGGAGCCGCCGCGACGTCGAGAACCGGAACCAACGACGGAAAGCGCGGCAGTGAGCATCGAGCTCAAATACGAACAAACGAGAATCGACTAGCAACCTACGTAACCCATACATGGCAAGTATACATGATAACTCAACAAAATACCAACCAAGCGGTTCATGGTATACCAAACATTGCTCATCGCAACAACCACGTAAACACCGAATTCATATCATAACAAATCCAATATAGGCAAGTCGGGCTCCGCCCTCGACTCAGAAGGCATCAAAGGCAGAATATATTTCCGATCATATGGCATATACAAATTCATGATCTGACCTACATGCATGCAGCTACAGCTACAGAGCCATTAAACAAAATCCTATATATATATATATATATATACCTAAGTGCGGAATCAGAAGCCTCTCGCTCAAGAATTCCCGCACGTGGTACTGCTGCTGCTACAGAACCCAAAATGTCCGGAAGCACCGCGGATCTCTATTCCGCTGGTTGCTTGTCGATCGCCTGAAAGATGGTAAACAAATAAAAGGGTGAGTCCTCGAAAGGACCCGGTAAGGGCTTAAGGTAAAGTGCGGTTTGCCCATTGTGGCAACAATCGAACTCGCAAAACAGAATATCACAAAGATTTGCATGTACATATAAACATAAAGCATAACGTAAATCGAATCCAACATATGCGGTCCAACCGCCGAATGACTCAGAACGGACCCTCAACAGAGGTCGAATATACAGATCGTAATGTAATGATAGCACGGTACCGGCCGGGTCGCGAGCCCCAAACCGCCGTAGGTCACGAGCAAGTATCGGCACTCCGGTGCGGATACACGCAGAATGTCGGCACCCTTCGGCGGACACACAGGCAATGCTCGGCACTCCGGTGCGGATACGCGAATGTAATCAAGGAGCACCCGTGGCCTCTTCGACCATTCGGGTCTCGTCACAGAACAGAACAAATAATAATAGTAAGAATACATAAACATAAACAGAAGTAACATTACCTGATAACCATATACAGAACAGAATAGGAACCCGGGCCTCTAAGGTCATCCGGGCCTTGAAACGGAACAAACATACATTTTACCAAATTAAGCCCTTACCTCGGATACGCGCCCGCAGCCTCAACACTGAAAACCCCGGCTTCCACCCGTAATGCACAACTTGGCTCCAATGGTCCCACGCTACTCCACCAATGCGTAATCAAGTCGGGTAACCATAGTTGAGTCGAACACATCCTAATAACTCCGTAAAGAAATTTCAGACAACCCGCACTTCCCTAAAATTCCACGTAAAGCTCGGTTTCACAAACCGAGCCTCGAACATTGTTATTCCAACACCCACAAACATATTCCAACCCTTAAACCCGCATTCCAGACACTTTTCCCAGAAACTCGTATAAAACTAACTTTCTCATTTCTAACCCGAAAATGGTATTTCAAACGTCATAACACACCTACTTTCACCCACATTACCAATTTAGCATCCAATTCAATCAACACACACCACCAAGATTGAAAAAGAATCACTTCAACAATTTGGTCCTTAACCAATTTTCCACCACACTTCCAAATCAAACCATACAAGCTTCTAATTAATCACACTAATCACCAATTCCACTTCCTAACCAATAATACTAACCAATTACACCAAAATCACAAAACCTCTTCCTTAATAATTTCGGCCAAGTTAGGGGTTTTTAACCCAACTTGTTTTCCTTCAAATTGAAACCATACATAAGCTTAGAATCATACTAGGATTAACATACTTGAAGCATGATTCAAGAAGACAAACACACATTATTTTAGAATTTCACCATAAATTCGGCCAAAGAGGGTTTCTCATCCAAGGAGTTTTTTCCAAAATCCAACACTTGATTATCACTCCCCTCAAGCCCAAGAACAACATACTAAAAGATGGGAGGGAGAGGATCACTCAATCATGTAGTGAAGAACAACCATGAATTCTCAAATTTGCTCTCTTTTCTCCACCAAAACATGTTATCAACTTGAAAAGAGAAGAAGGAAGGAAGCTTACCAATGGTTGGAGCCAACCCCTTGTTGAATTTAGCCAAGAATTGAAGAAGGAGAAGCTTGGTGAACAGCACCCATGGCTGCTCATAGTTTCGGCAGAGAGAAGGAAGAAAGAAGAAGAAGAAATGAAATGAGTTTCATTTTGTGCAAATAATTAACCTTATATATTTTCTCCCTTTTTAACCCATACTCTCCTACTTTAAATAACATAAAAACATGTGTCCCTCATCACACACACACACATGCTGCCGAAATTATCATCTGCTGCAGCCCATGCTGACTTTTATTTAATTTGCACCCAATTGCAAATTAACTCCCAATTTTTCCGAAAGTTCCAATTCTTTTTGCCCAAAAATAATTACCGAATTCCAAAATTAATGAAACTCGGACACAATCTTCAGAATATTATAACATGCACAGAACATTTTTCAGAAATTCATTTGCCTTTCCGGAGTGTCCTACCGAGCTCGCTGAACCCGAACCAAAACCCGACGCGCGAGCGTGACAACCTGAACCGAAATTCCGTCACTCCAAAATTCTATAAAAATTCCCATAAATTCCATCTTAAATTCAAACACAACTTACCCCAAAGCCGTCAGAAAATTTCCATCCCGAGCCCCGGGATTCCCGTCCCCGAGCCTCGGGAGTCGCCCGAACCGAACGTCCCGCCCCAAATATTAAACTCTACAACCACCTCCGGGACGTTTCCACGACTCCAAAACTACAAACGGCTTCTCAAACTGAGATCTCGAGAGCGCTACCGAGCCCGCTGTACGTCCCGAGGCGACCCCGACAACCCCCCGGCGCCAGAAAAATATTTTCGGCGGAAACGTCCGGGTGACCCACACGACCTCAAATACGGAAGGGTTCGCCAAAATGATACTCGGATAGGGCTCGGGAGCCGTCTGAACGCCGAAAAACGTGACCCGCAGGCCAAAACCGGAGCCCCGGGTCACCCGGTCGCAACCCGCTCGGGGTGACCGTAACGAGTTGGACCGGGGGTTGGACCAGGGATGATCTAGCCATGGTCGGGGAAGATCTAGCCATGGTCTCTAACAATCCGCGGTTATACCTAAACCGTAACCACGACCCTGAATATATAACTATCTGCGGTTAACGGATATCCGCCAATGCGGTTATACTCTAACACCTATTAATGAATACCCGCAGATATCCGCCACCCGCGGTTAGTATGCGGATACTGCCTGAAAATACAAAACAATACATAACCTCAAGTGATAGCAAACCTAATAAATGTAGACAACTAAAAGTGATAGTCTGATAGAAGCTTGATGAGTGCGCTTTATTGATTTATATTTCACCTATAAATAGTGGTTTTTACGATAATTATTACTAGTTCTTAGTATTGGCGCAAGAGTTTTGTAGGTTTCACATGCTCAAAGAGGAAATGGATGAAATGAGTCCAAAACGAGTTGATTTTCAGAGAAAAGTGAAGGAAAGGACCAACTTGCACATTTAGGAGAACTTAAGGGAGTTGGGAAGGCATCAGACCACGTGAGCGGCCGGTATACAATCGAGGAGGGACGGTGGGTCTCATCATGAGGAGTGTTTCACCTGTAGCTGCAAGGTGGTGAGCGGCCGATGCGCGGCCAAAAATGTAGTGAGCGATCGCTCACAGTGCCTTTGTGAGCGATCTCTCACCCTTATTAAGCGATCGCTCAGTGCCCTTTAAATGACATTTTCTACTTCATTTTGGCTTCGGGAAAGGAGTTGGTGGCGAAAATTCAGGATTTTCTCTCATTTCAGACTCAAGCATGGCTCATTGCTTGTTGGAACATCCAAAGTATTCTTCCACTCATTATTGTTACAGTTTTTTTTGCATGTAAGCTACTTTTGGAGGATTTTTATTCAACACTTCATCCTCTCTCTAGTTCTAGCTCCATATTTTGCTCTCCTAAGTTTTAGAGTTCTTGCTCCTTTCTCATTTTCTTCATCATGGAGCTACGAATTTAAGAGCTTTGTGGATGATTTGAAGATCATCTTGCATCATCAAGAGTTTCTTCTACTCCTTTTCCATCAATTGTTCTTACTCTTCATTTTATTTAAGCTTTCGTGTCATATTGTGATTGAAGAGTAGTTCCTCCTCTCTTAGGGTTGGTTAATTGTTGTAGTATTATTTGGTGGTTCATGGTTGCTTGAATGTGTATATGTATGAATTTATAGGGAATTCTTGAGTTTCAATAAACTGTAGAAGGAGTAGAAGAACTCTTTAATTTTCTACACCCACCAAGTATTCATTGAAATGCTCGAGAGAGATTTTGTTGAACTTGACCTAGGGAATTACCCTAGATACCTTGGGATTAACTTGAGAAAGTTAGTCTAGGGTATTAGGAGACTTTATTGGCTTAACCTAAAGCCATAATGTTGAATGCAAGTTAGGAGACTTTTCTAGGTTCAATATTATGAGAATGGTCCTAGTGTAGTAATTAGGACTTGAAATCTATCCAACTCCTTGAATTCTTGCTAAGCATATTCATCAACTCACCTAATAATCTCAACATTAACCAACCCCTAGGAGACTTTATTTGTTGCATTTGATCCTTCATTTTCATTAAGTCCAAGTCAGTCTCAATGCTTTCATGAGACTCATGGCGCAGGGAGAAGAATAAGAGGAGGCTCGAGAAAGGACCTTACAACTTCGCCAACTCGGCATCATATTGGAGGAAGCCCTTTGAAGCCTGGAGCAAAGCCATTCAAGCAAAGCCTCCAGGCGAGGCCCCTGCGCAAAACTTCTAATCGCAGAAGTCCCAAGGAGAAGCCCTTCATGCGAAGCCATCCTGCGAGACCCCAGCGCGAGACTCCCAGGCGAAGGTGAATCCGCCCCCGCGAGGCCTCCATACTTAGCCACCTGACCGACCAATCCAACCCGAAATGTCCCTTCTCTGAAGACATTCGGGAAGACAAATACTCACTTTACATGCAAAAGACACATGAACGCTTTTTAGGTCAGCTTTTGCCTTTTTACCTTTTTGGAAGCTTTTTGAATGACATGCATGCAAAAGCACTTTATGCTTTCGGCATGCATGCGCAGGTGTAAGAGCCGTTTCTCCCTTCACATCACCCCTCACCATTTAAGCTAGCTTCCAACACATTTTGTAACTTAGAACATAATTTTGAATCAAGTATTCGGCCAAAACTCTCCAAGTGAGACCCTGGTATTTGTGTTCTCTTTTCTTGCATTTCCATCTCCCTAGTGATCCATGCAAGAGGATCCAAACATAATATCTAGTATTGCTTGATCTTGTAGTCAAGAGGTGCTAGATCTCATCTCCTTTCCCAGACATTATCAAGTGCATTGCCTCACCTCGTAGTGAGGAGGTTCACTTGGCCGAAATCTGTTCGAAAGTTCGTGTCCGCCTCTGCCAAGCTAAATCCACGATTGGCTTGCTCGCAAGTTTAAGAACCGTGATCACATCAGTCCTAAAAAATAAACCAAAAAACGAAACTAGTAAAGTTTGATAAAACGAAAAAAGTACGAATGCCCTCGCGAAATGGATAATTGGACAACAATCCATCAAAGACCATTGTATGGCTTGTATTCCCCTGACCCAAGCCAAAGTCGCTCGGGAGCTCCAATTACACCACTAGCTGTCTGCGGCTTCTTCAGCGTAGACCCTACCATCGAACCAACCAAAACGAACATCCATTAAAAGCGGCGAGAAGTCCACCGAAAGCAAGGTTGGACGACGACCCCAACCCTTACATCACCTGGATTGGGGGAGAGCTAGCCACCACTCCTGAATGGAAACACCAGCAGCCGAACCTAGGTAAATTGGCCATAACAGTGCATGGGCAACGTCTAAACCAGCAAATCAGAAGCCTAGACCTGCCGTTGGGAAGGACAAGCCGATGCAATATAGAGGCCACCTAGGCGGTGGCGCTGTAACAAGGGCCGACCTAGATGGCGGTGCTACAGAAAGGGCGAAGCCCTAGGAGAAAACATCTTTTTTGTATTAAGCAACCTACCTACATGGCTACATAATAACAAGCTAAACAAAACAAAAATAACTGAAGTCTAACCAAAATAAAAAACATTAGAGGGTCCTGAAAAATAAACCAAAAAATGAAACTAGCAAAGTTTGATAAAACGGAAAAAGTACGAATGCCCTCGTGAAATGGATAATTGGACAACAATCCATCAAAGACCATTGCTTGGCTCGTATTCCCCTGACCCAAGCCAAAGTCGCTCAGGAGCTCCAATTACACCACTAGCTGTCCGCAGCTTCTTCAGCGTAGACCCTACCATCGAACCAACCAAAACAAACATCCATTGAAAGCGGCGAGAAGTCCACTGAAAGCAAGGTTGGACGACGACCCCAACCCATACATCACCTGGATTGGGGGAGAGCTAGCCACCACTCCTGATTGGAAACACCAGCGGCCGAACCTGGGTAAATTGGCCATAATAGTGCATGGGAAATGGAGTAAAGTGCACCGGAGGTCCCATAACTTTAATTATTGTCCTATTGGGGTCCCATTTTAACTTTTTGTCCTCTTTAAGTCCTCTTTTTTAACTTTTTACTCATTCGTGGTCCTTCCGTCCATTTTTGCCGTTAAGTTTAACGGACCATTGGGGAAAATGATAATTTTAACTACTGAAATTTTCCTAAAAACTCCATTTACACCCTAAGTTTTGAACATAATAATTAAATCACCCCAAACAATTTTAAACCCAGCACCCTTCTACCCACATCCGGACAACCGCCGGATCGGCCACCCCGGCGCCGGATCAGCCGCCCCAGCCGCCAGATCGGCAGCCCAGGCAGCCGGACCGCAGGCCAGGCCGCCGGATCGGTGGCCCCGGCCGCCGAAACGACAGCCCAGGCATAGGTGTTCTGCTGAAGCTTCCATCGTTGATCATCATCTATTTGAGCAATTTATTGGAATGGAATGATGAAATCACTCATGAACAATGAGAAAGTGATATGTCTTCTTACTTTTGTGAATGACAAACCTGCACAAGGCTCTTGGAAGGAGGATTATCCAGAACAAAACGAATGGAAGGCTCAGCTTTTGCATGTTCGGCATTTCATGTCTTTTACACGTTCTGTCATCATTAAGGTGTTTTCTCTGTAAACTTTGGTTGTTTGATCATGCCCCAACCCCTATTGCCCTTAGTTGTTTATATTTAAGACGTGGAAAGGCTATTTTCTGGACATTTGTTGATAAAGTTTTGCCTGATTTTTTCGGATTACTAGATGGAATTAATATCAAGTTGAGGGGGAAGTAGCTCTTGGTAAGGGTAAGCGCCAGAGAAGCTGCTACTCTTCGTTTTAGTTGAGGTTATTGAGGCTAATATTAATTTCTTTCTAAATGTTTTGGTCTTTTGCTTCAGTAAGTTGAGATTGTTGGTTATAATGGTTTTGCTTGTCGTTTTTTGTGATTTTGTCAAGGATTTCTGGTCTGGAGTTTAAATATTTAATGATGAGTTGGCTAGGACTTTGTTCAGTATGCATGAGTTCTTTCCTTTCTGGAGGATTCATGTTTTCTACTATTACTGTTGGTTTTTCCATGCTACTTTCTCTGTGTAACTTCTACTTGATTAAGTCAACTCTATTAAAGTTAAAACCTTGCTCTGTTTTTTCTTTTATGTTTCATTCTCTGGCTTATCTATGTAGTTAGCTTAATGTTGTTTGCACTATTTGTATGCTAGATCAGGAAGCATAGAAAATTTTGTTTGCCCTTTATTACTTGGAATCTTAATGTTCTGATTGTACTATCTCATACATACAGCCTGTATGCAATGAAAACAACAGTTTGAAACAGTCATCAATATGCTTCCACTACATTGTTTAGCTATGTGTTTTTTTACCATCAGCAGGTGATGATGCATTGCCTAGGATTTTAGTTAATTCTTTAGCTGTGTTTGGGTGATTAGATTAGAAATCGACTCTGTGAATTAAGATAAAAATTTAATTATGATAGCTCTATCATTTCTCATTTAATGGTGGCAAGCAGTTTCGAAAAGGAGACTATTAGATGTTGACCGATCCGGCGGCCTGGGCTGTGGTTTCGGCGGTCGGGGCCGCCGATCCGGCGGCCTGGCCTGCGGTCCTGTTGCCTGGGCTGCCGAGCCGGCGGCTGGGGCTGCTGATCCGGTGCCGGGGTGGCCGATCCGGCGGTTGTCCGGATGTGGGTAGAAGGGTGCTGGGTTTAAAATTGTTTGGGGGTGATTTAATTATTATGTTCAAAACTTAGGGTGTAAATGGAGTTTTTAGGAAAAGTTCAGTAGTTAAAATTATCATTTTCCCCAATGGTCCGTTAAACTTAACGGCAAAAATGGACGGAAGGACCACGAATGAGTATAAAGTTAAAAAAGAGGACTTAAAAAAGACAAAAAGTTAAAATGGGATCCCAATAGGACAATAATTAAAGTTATGGGACCTCCGGTGCACTTTACTCATGGGAAATGTCTAAACCAGCAAATCAGAAGCCTAGACCCGCCGTTGGGAAGGACAAGCCGACGCAGTATGGAGGCCACCTAGGTGGTGGCGCTGCAACAAGGGCCAACCCGGATGGCGACGCTCCTGCGAAGCCCTAGGAGAAAACATCTTTTTTGTATTAAGTCCTTTATATTTGGTACCAGATGCTAAAGAATATATACCATCTATATAATATATATGATTATAAATCCCCATGAATAAATTGTGGTGAGTACATATGGTTGTACATTTTGTTCACCACATGTTCTTTTTAGTGTAGAAATAGTTTTAGGAAAAATTACACCTGGTTTAAACCTTATTTTATGAAAAATAATAGGTCCTTAGTTTTTAGAATACAACGCTGATAGTTTAGTTTAGCCCAATAATTTTTTAATAGTTGCAGTCTAGTCCTTATTTGTTTTTTAGGTAAAATTACACTTGATCTCACCTTATTTTATGAAAAGCAATTAGATCTTTAATAATTTAAAAAAACAATACCTGTAGTTTATTGTAACCCGATAATTTCCTAAAAGTTGTACTTTGGTCCACCTTATTTCTCAATAAACCTCACTTTAAACTCTATTTTTCCTAAATGTTAAACAAACTCGCACAATTTTTTTACTTTAGAAATGTCCAACTTTCTAATTGTATTTGGCCTAATTATTGCTAATAAAAAAGTATGAAAAAACCAAGAAATATTTTTGGAAACTTAAAACCTCAAAAAATGTTATGCATATAATTTATTTAATTTTATGTCAAAAAATTGAAGAAATAAATAAATGCTATAAAAATCATCCATATTTTACAGATGGAAAGTGTATTAGTCCTTTCGAACTTGCACTTCCTCTAAATTATTGGTAAGAAAATAAAATGTAAAACCAAACTCAAGAAAAATATACTGTATTTAGAAATTTAAGACCTCAAATTATGGTATGCAGAGTAATTTTATTTCAAAATATTGATGGAACAAAAATAATAATTTGCGAAAAAAAACAATCAAAATTTTGATAAATTGTCTATTAGTACTGTTCAAATTATACTATACAATCAATTAATCAACCGAGCCTTAATCCCAGTTCGTTGGGGTAGGCTACATAAATCCCGCGTCTCCATTCCGTTATATTTGTTATTATATTTGTTATAAGGTCCTCCGAAAGTTCCAGTAACCTGAGATCTCTCTCAACTAAACTTACCCATGTAAGTTTAAATCTTTTCTTACATCGTTTAAACTCTCTTAAATCTAACCTATCAGTTTTATGCATTGTCGCATCTAATGGTCTTTTTCGTATATGCCTAAACCATCTAATTTTATCTTCAAATTAAAATTATACTATTGCAGAATGTAAATTTTTTCTTCTCAAAATCTAATTGGATGTATTACTCCAATTATGGCTAACTAGAAATCTATAACTTTTTTTTCTTTAATTAACACTGACTAGAACTAATTTATAAGGTGGAAAACAAAATCATTTGAATTTAACTTTTCTTCTAAGTATCCGTTAATGCTGCTGGCTGCCTGAAGAACACTCGCATTCCAGAGTTTCCGGTTTCTACTTCGGCCGCCTGCGCTTGCTAGCAGTTGCAGATACTATAAGCAATCGCCCTCTCGCAAAACAGAAGAAAGGCTAGCTCTCTCTCTCTCTCCATGAATTCCAATTGTCGGGTTTCAGTTTTCACGACGGAAAGCGCTGTCCTCTCAATTCCGTCCTGATTGGAAGTTTTTTCGTCCGGCGCCGGTGGAGATTGCTTAGGGTAACGACTTCTCTTCTTCTTTTGTGAATATTCACGGCCTGCGATCTGGATTTTTTTAGTTTCGAGTTTTGGTCTTTTACTGTTCCTGGAGGTTTAGGGTTTCTGAATGATGAGGGAGGAGGGTGTGGGCGAGTTGAAATTGGGCAGGATTATGATGAATAGTGTGAGGAAATCGTTTGAGGAAGTTCATGCCCAGGCTTCTTCGGTTCTGCTTTTGACTCTCAAATGGAAAGATTTGGAAGAGCATTACGAGAAGGTGGAAAGAGATCTTGAGGAGAGAGCTCGGTGTCTTCAGGAGGCTGAGAAGGTGTTTGTAGAAAGGAGGAAGGAGATGGCGTTGAAAGAAGAGAAGTTGTGTTCTCTGGAAGCCCAAATTCATGAGTGTGGTCGACAGCTTGATGCGAAAAGGGAAGAAGTTGCTTTGGAGGAAAGACGGCTTCATTCATGTTCACTGAAGTTGAAAAGTAGGAAGATGGAATTGATGACCGTCATGCAATCTATAAGTGAGAGCTCCACCCAACTTGCAGCCATGAAACAACAGCTTGCTGTAATCCAAAAATCCATCGAGGAGGAGAGGTCGAAGGAAGTAGATTCTAAGGAAGTGGAGTCAAAGGGAAAAAAGATGGATACATGGAGAAGAGCAATTCATGATCAACAAAAGCTTTTGGAGCTGAAAGAGAAACAGATAACTAGAACTGGTTATCAATCTGAAAGTGCTCCACCTGTAAACGATGGACGTAGTTTGCAGATTCTGTTGAATGAGCTTCTAACAAAGCATGCTTTTGTTCACGATCAAGTTTCATCTGTTATCAAAACAAGTAGTTATCCTGCCAAGTTAGTCTTAGATGCAGTGGAAGGGTCTTTCTCTCCATTGGGAAACGACCGTGTATTTGAACCTGAAACAGTTAGAAAGAGTTGTATTCTCTTGTTAGACCAGCTACTATTACTCAAATCACCAAGAATAGGGCCTCATGTACAGAATGCGGGTATACAGTTAGCCCATGAGTGGAAGGAAAAAATGAAAGTTGGAGCAGAGGAGCAGTCTGAGATTTTGAGATTTCTTCATCTTCTAGCTGCCTTCCGCATATTCTCTGAGTTCCCAGTGAATGAGTATGGTGCTCTTCTAGATCGTGTTGTTGACAAGAAACAGGTATCGAAGCTCAGACATCACTTTGGAATGACTGAAACAGCAAAAGGTTCTCTCTCTTTCTCCCTCTCTGATATAGTATCACCCTTTTTACTGGTTTTGATACACTTACAGTATTTATTGAATTTGGTTGCAAGTTTCTAGTAGAGATTCTTTCCAGCATCTTCAACATTGCAGTAGTCATTGAGAATTATACTGTTTGCTCATTAATATCTTTTCTTAAAAAAATTTCCTTGTTTCCTTGAATTTTTGGGTAGAACCCCTGTGCACTGAAGCTGCCTGTTTAATCTTTTCGTGCAGCGAGCAGCATCCATCATAAGGTAAAGACAGAGGAGCTGGGTCAATTGGCAGACAGTAACAAGGGTGTAAATTGCTCTTCACACCCAGCTGCTGCTGCTTCTGGGCATGAACATTCAGGGTTGCTTAACAAACGTCCTCGGACAGATGGGTATGCTTCATAGAACATCTAACAGATGAATCTCTACATATTGTTGATGCTTAACAACACGGTACGTATAGTTCTGAGAACTCCACAGACTAACCATATGCATCATCTGATCTCTAAGCTCCAACTTAAATGTTAGGTAATTTGTCTTGAGCCTTGCTTGAGACCGAGTACAGACTGATGATGATTTAGCCATCCGTGAATGAGTAGCTGATTTAGGCATTGGATATAGTGCTAATTCTCTGCATGAAATCTTTTCTTTTTGAATTGCAATGGTGCTCGCTTCGCAGCCTGTAAGTATCCTTAGAATAGTAAAAATGTAGGTTTTGGAGAATGATTGTAGAAAGTAAGATCATGAAGCAATGATTCTACCAACCCGATGTTTCATTCATTTTTGAAACTTGTAATTACTCCTTGAGGTTAGAGTAAAACATACAGTTTGGCTCCTTGTCTTGATTTGTGGAAATCTACCCAAAAAAACTCAAAACATTGAGCAGTAAAAGAAGTCTTGAAGTTAAGGGCTGATTTATTTTAGTTTAGGGATGATTCTGGGTAGGGATCATGATAGTGATATGCATGGTGTCAATTGTAAACATTTTTAGGGGTGTTCCAGAATTCTGGAAAATTGAGCTGAATTTGAAACCGCAAAATTCTGAAAATTGAAAAATACCTATAAATGAAAAAATATACTAACATCCATGCCTAACCTGATCCATAATCGAAAGACTCATTTACACTCCATAATCGAAAGACTCACCAATCAAAAATAAAAATGATTGAAAGATTCATGATTTGGAACAAGTTCAATCATGAGCGGCTTCAGGGTAGGGTGGGGGCAACGAGAGCAATTACCCCCACTAAAATTTTAGAAACCTAGAATACCTATGTACGTGTTTTTAAAAAAATAAGTTATTACTTGCAATTTTGTTTATTGTTGCCCTCATAAATTTTTAAATTATTTTCAAACCTTAGGATGCATAAATATCAAATACATTAGTGTATGTCTTATTATATCATTTTATCTTCACAAATTGACTAACAAATCAAACCTTAAAGTCTTAAATCATTCAATTTTAACCTCTTAATTATTGAAATCACTAAATTCATTGTTATTTTCTATTCAAATGTGTCTTTTTAATTTATTCAAGTACTTGGCTAAGTGAACTTCTAGAAGATTAAGTGATGATGCAGTACATGGTGCCACCCATAAATATTCATGGATTATAGCCATTTGGAGCAAGTTGTGGAGATGAAGAAGAGATTATAGTTTTATATTTTCATCTTTTGTACCTCAACTTCTACATTCTCTTGAATTTCTAATATCGATTATATTAGACAAAATTAAGGAAACCCCCTACATTTGCATCCTACCACATGACACTGACTTTGACTTTGACTTTACCTTCACAGTAGAAAATTCCTGAAGCTGTCATTGAGTTCAACCCATAGATTAACTTGGGAAAAACATTGGAATATGGGCATCCTAATTAACCTGAAACCACAGTTACCCACCCGTATATAACTAGTCAGTTAAGAGTTAAGACAAGCTACCCGCTCTAGCGCTGTGTAACGAACCGAGCCCGTTCGAGCTCGGCTAGAGCTCAAATTCAAACGAGTCTGTCAAGCTAGCCTTTTTCGAGTCTCGAGTTCGAGCCTATTTTTAGGCTCGTTTATTAAACGAGCCGAGCTCGAGCTTCAGAGGTTCGGCTCGATGAGGCTCGCGAGCCTACACGAGCCAAGCTGAGCTCGAGCCTGTTAGGTTCGAGCTTGAGTTCGAGAACTTTAAGAATATTTTATTGAATTAATGTAGTATATCTCAATTTTTTCGAGCTTCACGAGCCACTTCGAGCCTAATTGAGCCGAACTTTATAATCGAGCCTAAACGAGCTATTCCCTAATTGAGCCTCACGAGCTTTCGAGCCGAGTTCGAACCCGAAAAATCGAACTCAATGAAGTTCGAGCCGAGCCTAATTTTCACGTGCTCGAGCTCGAACCTGCCAGGTTGGGGCTCGGCTCAGCTCGTTCTCGAATCTCACCCCTTAACCCTCTCGAATCTCACCCCTAACCCGCCTCATTGAGTGCAGGTATTATTTTCCATACTACACGCCATGAAGTGGCCTCAATTTTATGGTTGTGATTATCTGTTACAGCCTTGCAATTGATGTTTTCATATTGGTTGTGGTTGAAATCGATGCGTTCAGATTACGTTCAAGCTAATTATACATTTATACTACATCCATTCGTAAAATGAATAATTTAGTTTCCAACATTCAAATTATGTTCGATCTCAGTAGGGTTCTAATTCAGTTAAAATTGAAACCGAATTTTTTTTTTGTCGATATTTAGTGATGAAATTCAAATTGATCACCGTATAAGTATACACCGATATATATATATATATATATATATATATATATATATATATATATATATATATATATATATATATATATATATATATATATATATATATATATATATATATATAGTAGTTTTACCAAGAATTTTAGTTAACTGAATTTAAAGCTGAAACATGAAACGCCCTTAAATTTAGTAAACTGTATTTGAAATTTTTTGAAAATAGGAGGATAAATTTGAAGATCCTAAACTTTGGGATGTTTGTTTTTTTATTAAAAAAAATCAAATGTGAGTAAGTAATTCGGTTATTTCAGTTAACATAACTATTTTCAACCAAAGCTGAAAAATCCTAATAATCAATGAAAAATCCCAACTTAAATAACCAAAAATTTGCTTGATCTAGGCGGAGGTGTAATCAAATCAGTTAGGAGGAGTAGGAGAGTAACTAGTATTCATTCCACTGCGGGTTTGAAATTAATGTCAAAATGTGACTGATATATTAGTTTTAATTGTCTAGATAAGGTGTTATAAATTAAATTAATGCATAAAATATTGAAAACACTGGTTCAAAGAATTTGAGATGAAGGAACTGTAATAGCTTGGAGACAAAGGCGTCACTTAAAGGTCCGGGACGCTTACAGAGGTGTCCACTAGGATAGTGGATCTTCTTCACAAACGGTCCAGAGGTGGAGCTTCTTTATAGTCTTTATCGATCCCCATGGGCAAAGCTACGTGGGGATAAGGGGAGTGTCCGTGATTTTTATAAAAGTATGGTTATATAGTATATAATTAAAATAATTAAGAGTATTATTTTAAATTTAATATACTAATATATACTTTCTATTTTATGTACAATTCAAATGTGGGTGTAAATTTTATCCAAATGTGAAAAATATAACAATCAAATAATAAAACCTACACATTTAATATCCAGTCAACTGTGTACACATAATTCTACCTCCTACGTCTCTAATAGCTAGGTCCCACTCAAAGTCTAAATTAACAAAATAACAGAGCACACAAACAAAAATTCAAGAAACATTATGCACTATAAACATATCAGTTGCAACACTTTCATTATGAAGCTATAAACTCTACACATTCTGAAGAATTACTGTTCTATCTATTTATGGAAGTGGGTACTATTGATAAATAATACCCACCCAATAGCATTTTACCACATCATCAAATATGTCTCCCTTTCTTTTTTTTTCTTTTTTTGTTTGTTTTAAGAGAAAATATATTACTTGCCTTTAATTAGTCCTTAAATTTCTATCTTTTTTTGTTTGTTTTAAGAGAAAGTAGAGAATTAGTCCTTAAATTTTCAAAACATCATTAAATGTGGATTCCATTTCTATCTTTTGCCTTTTCATTTTTATTTGTTTGGGAAAAAACTCCATTACCGGCTTTTAACTATTTAGAAAATAAAGTATTGATCCTCTATCTATTTATGGAAGTGGGTACTATTGATAAATAGTACCCACCCATTACCATTTTACCACATCATCAAATGAATCTCCGTTTCTATTTTTTTTTCTTTTTTGTTTGCTTTAGGAAAAACTATATTACTTGCCTTTAATTATTTAGAAAGTAGAGAATTAGTCCTTAAATTTTCAAAACATCATTAAATGTGGATTCAATTTCTATCTTTTACCTATTCATTTTTATTTGTTTGAGGAAAAACTCCATTACCGGTTTTTAACTACTTATAAAATAAAGTATTGACCCCCTAATGATTCAATGATTTGATATTTTTTTATATTTCTTTTCTGTTGATGATTTGATGAAAAGGAATGTGTGGGGCTAAAGTTTCAAAACCATTAAATGTGGACTCAATTTTTATCTTTTGTCTTTTCGTTTTTATTTGTTTGAGGAAAAACTCCATTACCGGGTTTTAACTACTTAGAAAATAAAGCATTGATTCTCTAATGTTTCAATTGTTTGACAGTTTTTTATGTTTCTTTTCTGTTGATGATTTAATGAAAAGGAATATGTGGGGATAATATTTATAAGGGTAAATTACAAAAAAAAACCCTGAGGTTTGGTGAAATTCTCAGTTTGCCTGCCCCTCTATTTTCATAAAGCTTCAGTTACCTCCCTGAGGTTTGGTGAAGTATTTATTTATTTGTTGATAGATTGATCCGTTTGATATTGATTTTGTTCATGTCTAATGCTATTATAGAGCGTGTCTTTTCAATTATGAAAATTGTGAAGGTCTCAATTGGTTAACGAACCAATATGAGCATTGATTTTTTAGCTAATACTCTTATTTTGTACATTGAGAGAGATATTGCTATGAAATTTAGTTTATAATAATTGGCCGATGATTTTAGAGATTTTAAGGAACGACGTATTAAATTTTGACAACTTTTATCATGTATTTTGTACTTTTGATATACATATGGCTATTGAGTAAAAAAGTACGTTTGATATGTATATTCCGGCCGCCCATAATTTATTTCCTAGCTTCGCCCCTGTCGATACCCTTGAAGTTAGAAACCCTTCCCAACTTTGTTGTTGTATTTCTTTCCTCTGTGAAGAATCAATATAGTAATCAAGCAGTAGTGTGACTGACCAGCAAGGTCTAATTTTAGGTACAATTACTAAATAAGTCCCTAGTTAATTTTAAGTTTTACAAACTTACCCATCTCAATTATTATCTTTCAATTTAGTCATTTTCTAGTTAATTTCTATTTCTATATTTTCAATTTTGACTCAAGTCTTCTAGTATTTCTTTCAAATTCTATCCAAACTTTCTAACTCTATTCGTTTCAGTCATTCTATTTAATCAATTAACTTTCAGCTCAAGCTTCCTATTTTCTTCAATCTAGTCTTTAACTTCAAGAAAATCTCAATTTTCTCTTACAAGTTTTATTAAACCTGCAATTCAGTCCTTAAATTTTTAAGAAATCTAGTTCTAAATCTTGCGAGTTCTCCAAACTTGCAATTCAGTCCTTTATTTCTTATTTTCATTCAGTTGTGGCACGGACATGACTCCGGATCACAACAGTGTAAGCCTGTAAGGTGTAAGGAAAGAGTAAATATGGACTTAACTGTAACACGATAAATGCTTGGGGCTGATGTGAAAAACGTGTTGCAATAGAAGGTTTATTCAAGAAAATTACAGGGATGGGGACACGTCGACATGGGGTTTGTTTTCACTTGTTTAAGGCTCAGTTCAGCACATGATTTCTAGAAAGAAAAAATTCCAGATTTCATGACGATTGAGACAGGGAGGATATGTAATTTACCATCCTACCCTTTGTTCTTAACTTATTAATTTTTGTCCTATTTGTTAATGAAAGTACAAAAAGGTAATATCAACATAATATTCCAACACTGCCTAAAAGTGTGGAGACCTTGTAGTGAATTTCGGAAGAAAATGACAGAATTTGGTATTTTAGGTATTAAATGTTGTGCACTTTTATGTTAAGCCCCTGGAACCGTAAAACTGTCATTTTGATTACTTTTAGATAGGGATGTTAAAAAAATTCGAAAAACTCGAAAACCGAAGAGATCGATAACACTTGGATCGGTTACGGGTTTCAATTTTAGAAACCCATTGGTGGTGGATCTGTTTTGGCAGCCGCCACGTGCCTGCGAAGTTGACGCGTGTTGGCATTGCTAGATACCATTGGGATTTGTGCAATTCGCGTTTCTCGGAATTCGAGGGAGGGGGTTGAGTTTGTTCTGTTCTTGTCTTGTTTTGTGAAAGTGATTGCCAAGAGACGTCCATTTGACTTTTTCCATAAATTTCTTATATAGCCCAAATTAATGGTGTTAAAGTCATAATATTTCAATATAGCGTTAATGGACACGTGTTTCGTGTCTCCGGGTATGTTTCCTCGGGAATATCCCGTGTCCTGTTCGGGTAAGTTTTCGTTAGGTCCAGGAATGTCACTGTTCCGTTAGGTTTTACTTATTAACACTTAGGTTTTTAATGGGCCCTTATATTGAAATTTGATGTGGTTGTCGAATGCTCGATACCAATTGATGTGATTCCGGAGGGTATCCGGGAACACGAGGAGCACATCTAGCCAACAAAGGAGCAACACGGGGTAGGTTTGATTGATGAGGCGGAAATGTCAACGGGTTGACAGATCCGGAATGCACAAAGCAAAACGATGCGGAAGCTTGTGAAACGAACGGATATGGCCGCCAACTCCTCCTGGATCCTTGCCCGAGGCAAAGATGGTGTTATGCCTTTGGCGACTACTCCTTCTTGATACAGAAAACGGTCCAATACAAAGAAAGCCTTCGTTGCCAAAATTGTGGGGGAATGTAGATGGGGCCAACACCTCCTTCTTCCAATGAGAAGGCAATATTGGTCTTAGTAGACTTGTAAAGAAAACTTAACAAGAATTGAGTGGAAAAAGGTAGATAGGTTGAAAAGAGAATCACTCTCAATTTCAAGGAAAAAGGTGAAATATATTTGATGATTGAATTGTCTTGCAAACTAACCTAGACCTCCTTTTATAGGACAAGGAAGCTGGAATTCTAAACCTATTGACAAGTCCCTTCATCTCCATTCTTAATGATGGAAATTAAAGGAGATGTAAATATGGGAATTTAAAATAATTATTTCTAAAAATTATTCTAGGCTAGCTAATGGGTAGACCTAGCCAAAACAACTCTGAAAACTGAAATAAAATGATAAAAATTCGAGTTGGAAGATGAGGGATGAGTTTTGGCCAATAAATGTGGAGTAAATGATCCTCATTTAAGTGCTCTTGATGGAGGGGCTTCAAGGCTTGTAACTCCTTCCTCACCAATGGTTCTGGATGATTTTGGATGACTCTTGAGTCCTCAAGGCTGTTGAAGTTCGTCCTTGAAGAGAAGTGAACGGTTGGAAGCTTTGGGAAAGCATTGAATGCGCCATTGGTGTCTCAACAGTTGAGACATTCGTGAACCATGCACTTGGGCCAAATTGTCATTTGGTTGAGCCCAAACCGAAATGTTGAAAATTGTTTGCACCATTTGAGAATTGGGTTGGCCCAAATTGAGGAGTGCTTGCACTTTTCCTTCATCTTTGTGGATATCTTCACTTTGCTCCTCACACTTTGCAAAACTGTGCATCAACAGGTTGAGAGCTTCCTTAGCCTTCTTGGTTTGACTCCTTGTCATAGGTCCATTGAAGGTGGAAGTGTCATAAAAGCCAATGACCTCTTCTTTTGGCATGTGAGCTCTTGGATCCTCAAGGTTGCACATGGGTGCATCTAGATCACTTGTCGGTTTCGCGTCATTCCCTCCCTCTTGAAAATGATTCGACCTCGAATCATAATGTTCTGTAATAGAAAAATATAGGAGGTTAGATGAAGCAATTCCGAACATGTACATCCAATGCATAAAGAAGTTGAGAAACAAATTACTTCCCTTGGTAGCCCTCTTGAAAATTTCAGGGGTCTTGAATTTTTTGAAGTAATTTCTCATGAATGTTTTTGGAAGCTCAGGACTTCAAATATGAATCCTTTGAATCTGCAAAAGAAATGTAGCCCTTTCTCTTTGGCTAGATTATAAACTTTATGGGCAAAAATATCAACACATAAAATGTATGAGAACAAGATATGTAATTGCTTGGAAAAGTCAATGTGATAAATCAAGTGATTGGAAGTGACATTTTCACATGATATGGTACCTAGTTCATCATTTACATCACATGATTGCTTTAGGGATGCTTCTTGTACATGAACATATATAGAACATATAGGCAACAAATATGCAAAAATTGATACCACTAGATATTCAAGATTTACCATACATATGACAAGTTCAATGCACAAATTATAACTGATTAATTCAACATGATTCCCTAAACACATAAATTCATCCAAAGCATGCTTTTCAAAGATCAAAACATGCTTACATACACATTGTTCAATGAAGACATCATAACACAAATCATCATATGGTGAACTTAAACTGAAACAAGTACATTGTAAATCATCACCATTTTTAATCAACTCAATTCGAAACATGGTAGTAGGTAAAACTTCACCACTTTCAAGCAATGGACTTTGAAAGAAATTTTGCTCATGCTTACTCAACACGTTGAGATGACTCAAACATACACCCGGGTCAAACACAAATATTGTTCTTTCAATCATTTCATTCAACTTCATCAAGCATGCGCCATCAATTTTGACACATAAAAAGAATTCATGACCAAAGTTGAATTCAACACAAATTCTAGCATTGTCCAACTTATTCCCAGAATATTCAACATTTTTAACATCTATGTATGACCAATTGAATGGTGCAATTTTCAAGTCACGGTCAACACATTGAGAATTCCTTAGACAAGAATTAGCAACAAATTTACTTTCATCTCTTGCAATAATAGATGGTGAAAACAAAGCATGATTAAGAATAATTTTACAATAAATCTTAGGAAATAACAATGAAGCATACGAGTCAACATATTCAACACATTGAGAAGACTGAACAAATCCTAAACTAGAACATAAATCATTCAATAGAATAATTTCATGCACAGTTTCAGATTTTCCAACATCAAGTAAATTAATACTCAAAGAATCATTTTTAACAAATAATTTATTTGAGTAAAGAGAGAAGTTACCATCTCTCAAAATTGATGTTTCCTCTTGACGCGATTCTTCTTCCTTTCTGGATAATGCTTCAAACAATGAGTTTTCACTTTGATTTTCAACATGTTGGACAATTGTAGACACAATTTCCAAAGGTGGCACAAGTGGTACTTCAACCACAACTTCTTGCTCTTCCTTAAGGTTGATGTTCTTACCTTCTTGAACATCATCATTCTCCTGCACAAACATCAACGAAGAACAAACTTGCAATTCATTAGATGTTAGTAAATCATTTGGGATTGTTGGAGGCAAGGTGCTCTCTGGTTCAACACGTTGAGAAAGTGGAGGTGACTCTTGTTTTCTCTCAAACTCATTATTTTTCCACTCGAAACACTCAACTCTTTCTTTTGATAAGACAACTTGGGTCTTTTGCTCACCATTTTCTCTCAAGCACTCATCTCTCTTTTCCTAGTTATTCTCTCACCATCCCAAAAGACACTTGACTCTTGCAAATCCACTTGGGATTTCATTTTATTTTCAGTGTTTCCCATGTGTTTACCCATCTTACCCTTGGACTCACTCTGAAGGTGGATCTTGTTGTCATGGGTTTGTTGTTGGGCTAAAGACACCACAACGAACGTTCTGTCAACAGGTTGAGCTGTGTATTGATTGGTCACACCAACAACACGCGCTCTTGAATGAAGAGGAGTATCTTCTTGAGAAGATGGAGGATTCGCTTGCACAAGTAGAACTTTTGTTGTTGTCATCAAAGTACCTTCAACTGGAAAGGCCAATTCTTCTTCGGAAACATGTTGTGCACATTTGTCTTCAACAGGTTGAGAACTTTTGCTCTCTTCATTTCTCATGGTCATTACTTCCAGAAATTCAATCTCATGACGAGATTTAAAAGGTGGATGATTTTTGAAATGGTCTTGGGAAGTGGAAGGGATAGAAATGGAAGGTTTGGAAGGGGTACCTTTTGGTGGTGATGGTCGGGATCTTTGTGGAGCTTTTGGTAAAGTGTTGCATCGTCGAACCTTGGTGGAAGTGTTGCCTCTCTCAAGCTTTCTTTCAATTCTGATGGCTTTTTGCAACAACTCATGAAAATTATTGTACTCACATAATTGCAAAATCTCCACAATTTCAGGTCTAAGTCCTTGGATGAACCTAGACATTTTCACTTCACCTTTCTCAACCATACCTGCCTTAAGAAGGGCTGCCTCCATCTCTTTATAGTAGTCTTCAACACATTTAGTGCCTTGGACTATGCTTTGAAGGCGTTTGAGACACCCTCGACCATTAGACTTTTCTATTTTTTGACAATTCTCGAATCGGGCAAGCTTTTCATTTATTAGAGCCATTTGTTCCTGCAACATTGTTTGGAATTGTTCTAGCAATGTTTCATCAGCCATTTTTTTTTCTCTCAAAGACTCACAGATTCTCTTTATAAACCTAGCAACTTTTTCTGGCTCAAAATTCTTGAAAAAGTGATTCAAAACAAGACACAAAAGACACAATAAAATAAAACCTCAAACTAACCTCAACAGGTTGAGGGAAGTGTTGTTACTTTTTGCAAAACGGTTCTTTTGTGAGTTTTGAAAAAGGATATTCCGCAACTTTTGAAAGAACAGGTTTGAAAAGGCTCTGAGGTTATTCTTTTTCTTACCCCTTGTTTGAAATTGTTCCAAGAATTCTTCAAATTGCCTTTTCGCAATCTGTAAACAGTTGAATCGATGTGATTTTTTTTTTTTTTTTTTTAATGCAAATAAGATGTGATTTTTTTTTATTTTTTTTTTCTATGCAAATTGCACAATACTGGAACAAGAAATTAAAAATGGCAAGAACAACCGAGAAAAACACAATGACAACAAAAATGATATATGTTGCGGAATAAAAGAAAAGGGTAGAAAAACTTCTCCTTGTTGAGCAAGTGGCTCTGATACCAATTGATGTGGTTGTCAGATGCTCTGATACCAATTGATGTGGTTGTCGAATGCTCGATACCAATTGATGTGATTAGGGTATCCGGGAACACGAGGAGCAGATCTAGCCAACAAAGGAGCAACACGGGGTAGGTTTGATTGATGAGGCGGAAATGTCAACAAAGGTTGACAGATCCGAAATGCACAAAGCAAAACGATGCGGAAGCTTGTGAAATGAGCGGATATGGCCGCCAACTCCTCCTGGATCCTTGCCCGGGCAAAGATGGTGTTATGCCTTTGGCGACTCCTCCTTCTTGATACCGAAAATGGTCCAAGACAAAGAAAGCCTTCGTTGCCAAAATTGAGGGGGGGGATGTAGATGGGGCCAACACCTCCTTCTTCCAATGAGAAGGCAATATTGGTCTTAGTAGACTTGTAAAGAAAACTTAACAAGAATTGAGGGGAAAAGGTAGATAGGTTGAAAAGAGAATCACTCTCAATTTCAAGGAAAAAGGTGAAATATATTTGATGATTGAATTGTGTCTTGCAAACTAACCTAGACCTCCTTTTATAGGACAAGGAAGTTGGAATTCTAAACCTATTGACAAGTCCCTTCATCTCCATTCTTAATGATGGAAATTAAAGGAGATGTAAATATGAGAATTTAAAATAATTATTTCTAAAAATTATTCTAGGCTAGCTAATGGGTAGACCTAGCCAAAACAACTCAAAACTGAAATAAAATGATAAAAATTCGAGTTGGAAGATGAGGGATGAGTTTTGGCCAATAAATGTGGAGTAAATGATCCTCATTTAAGTGTTCTTGATGGAGGGCTTCAAGGCTTGTAACTCCTTCCTCACCAATGGTTCTGGATGATTTTGGATGACTCTTGAGTCCTCAAGGCTGCTGAAGTTCGTCCTTGAAGAGAAGTGAACGGTTGGAAGCTTTGGGAAAGCATTGAATGCGCCAGCTGCTGTCTCAACAGGTTTAGACATTCGTGAACCATGCACTTGGGCCAAATTATCATTTGGTTGAGCCCAAACCGAAATGTTGAAAATTGTTTGCACCATTTGGGAATTGGGTTGGTCCAAATTGAGGAGTGCTTGCACTTTTCCTTCATCTTTGTGGATATCTTCACTTTGCTCCTCACACTTTGCAAAACTGTGCATCAACAGGTTGAGAGCTTCCTTAGCCTTCTTGGTTTGTCTCTTTGTCATAGGTCCATGAAAGGTGGAAGTGTCATAAAAGCCAATGACCTCTTCTTTTGGCATGTGAGCTCTTGGATCCTCTAGGTTGCACATGGGTGCAACTAGATCACTTGTCGGTTTCGCGTCACCTTTTTTGGATGATTGGAGTCAGTGGCCGTTAAGTCCCCCCTTGTCATTTAGCCGACTGTAAGGAGTCCGAATATGTCAACGTACTTTCCCGGATTGTAATGGTCCTAGTTGGTAATAGTCCGAGAAATTTGAATTGGGGATTTTATGAATCCTCCCATTGACTTCCTCGGACCACAATGGTCCAGACATTGAAATGAGGATTTTCATCCTCCCTTTGAATTCCTTGGACCACGATGGTCCGGGATTTGAAATGAGGATTTTCCTCCCTTTGAATTCCTCGGACCACGGGGGTCCGGAATTTGAAATGAGGATTTTCATCTTCCTTTTGAATTCCTCGGACCACGATGGTCCGGGATTTGAAATGAGGATTTTCCTCCCTTTGAATTCCTCGGACCACGGTGATCCGGGATTTGAAATGAGGATTTTCATCCTCCCTTTGAATTTCTCGGACTACGATGGTCCGAGATTTGAAATGAGAATTTTCGTCCCCCCTTTGAATTCCTTGGACCACAATGGTCCGGGATTTGAAATGAGGATTTTCATCCTCCTTTTGCATTCCACGGACCACGATGGTCCGGGATTTGAAATGAGGATTTTCCTCCCATTGAATTCCTCGGACCACGGTGATCTGGGATTTGAAATGAGGATTTTCATCCTCCCTTTGAATTCCTCGGACCACGATGGTCCGGGATTTGAAATGAGGATTTTCGTCCTCCCTTTGAATTCCTCGGACCACAATGGTCCGGGCTTTGAAATGACCTAAGAAGCAGTTCTATCGCGGTCAAAACATGCCGTCAATGACAAGTTAACTCGCGCGTCCAACGTCTCCCATCCACGGAATCTCCCACACTCACAAACCCTGTGCCCTTCGCCCTTTGGGGTCTCGACCTCATCGGACCAATGCCAAAGGTGACAGTTCAGTACTGGTTCTGTGTTGTCGCCATGGACTATTTCACAAAGTGGATTGAAGTCGAGCCCTTAGTGAAGATAACATCCTCCAAGATCATCAGATTCCTGTGGAAAAACATCGTTTGTCGATATGACAGCCCTTGCGCCATCATCACAGACAACGGCAGCCAGTTCGCCAGCCACAGTGTCCAGCAATGGGCTGAGGACAACAGGATCTGCATGCTCTATGCCCCAGTGGCACACCCCCAATCCAACGGCCATGTTGAGGTCACCAACCGCACAATCAAGGAGGGACCTGGCTGGCGCAAAGGGGCGATGGGTTGATGAGCTCCCAAGCGTCCTATGGGACTATAGAACAACAACGAGAACGCCAACAGGCGACACCTTTCTCTCTGGTCTATGGAACTGACGCACTCCTTCCCATTGAGGCAGACTTCCCAACAATCAAGATGATCAATTTCACTAATGAAGCCAACGCTCGGGGACTTTGCGCCAAACTGGACCTGTTCGAGGAAATGCGCGAAGGGGCACGCCTTCGCTTGTTCGCCCTCAAACAACGTCTCAATTTGCAACATGACGCCAAAGGCAAGCCCAAGGAACTCAAACCAGGAGGCCAAGCACTACTCAGGTCTGTCCTCACTGCTTGCGACCTCAAACAGGGCGTCTTGCGGCCCAACTGGGAAGGCCCCTATATCATCCACAAGCAAGTTCGGCCGGGTGTCTATGAGTTGCAGGACCATGATGGGAAACCACTCCCTCGCAACTTCCATGCAGACAACCTTCGCCCATACTATGTGTAAATCATGGTACTCCCATGGCTCAAATCAATGAAACACTTCTCCACTTCTCAACACTATCGCAGAGCAATCTCGTCGACAATCGCCCAAAGCCTTCTGCACTCGACCGGTCAGAACGGCTAAACGTCTGACCTATTAAGGTCACGGCATCAGACCTTGTTAGGTCACCCATACACGTGAACATGCGTACACTACCCAAGGGCATCGCGTATGCGAACCTTGCGGAACAATCGAAAGATCTTTGGGACCCCGGAATGCGAACCCCAACAGATCCCCAAGCTTGAAAACAGCTTTGCAGAGGTCTTTGACGGCTTTGCCCATGCGAACCTCAAACAATCCCTCAAAAGATCTTTGGTACCTCGCTATGTGAACCCCAACAAATCCCGAAGCTTGAAAACAGCTTTTTTGCAGAGGTCTTTGACGGCTTCGCCCATGCGAACCTTAAACAATCCCTCAAAAGATCTTTGGGACCCCGCGATGCGAACCCCAACAGATCCCCAAGCTTGAAAACAGCTTCTTTGCAGAGGTCTTTGACGGCTTCGTCCATGCGAACCTCAAATAATCCCTCGAAAGATTTTTGGGACCCCGCGATGCGAACCCCAACATATCCCCAAGCTTTAAAACAGCTTCTTTGCAGAGGTCTTTGACGGCTTCGCCCATGCGAACCTCAAACAATCTCTCGAAAGATCTTTGGGACCCCGCGATGCGAACCCCAACAGATCCCCAAGCTTGAAAACAGCTTCTTGACATAGGTCTTTGATGGCTTCGCCCATGCGAACCACAAACAATCCCTCGAACATCTTTGGGACCCCGCGATGCGAACCCCAACAGAACCTCAACGACTTAGCCTAGCAATTTTCTAACGTCCCTACAAAGCTATCGCGGGAATGAAGGAAAGTATGGATGATCGAGGTAAACTGATTTGTTCATTTATACTGTTAGAAATGTGTATTCTTTACAGATACAAAATTACAACGGCTCACGGGCCAACCTAACTAAGGGGAGTCATACACATGACCTAAGACCCCTTCCTACTCTAGCATGGCGTGCCACCCCGCACCCTTGTTTTTCCCTTGCACGCCCCAGTCAAGCAGGACACTCGCCTCAGGATCGTTGGTCTTCGAAGCATCCAAGGCATCTAAGTTCAACCCAGGATGCAGCTTTTCCAGCTGGAAGCGGCATTGCAGCCAGCCCTCCTCATACCCTTGCGCTTCAACTTTAACCTGGGTCTTGAGCTCATCAATCTTCTGCCTCAAGCGAGGCATTCTCTCATGGATTTTCACATTGTAGGATGATTCATGTTCAGGGTCCTCCCCAGGAAATAGTTCCAGCCCAAGGTGCTTCTCGAGCTGGAAGACCTCCCACAGTGCACACATAAGGTCCGTGCACAGACTAACGTGCTCGTCTGCAATCTCCTGTCCACCAAGCTCTGCGTCCAAGATTTTCTCTGCAGCATCTTTCAGGCGGGCCTCTGCCTCTGACTTCACTTCAGAGAAGAAAGTGATGCCGTCAAAACAGCAACCTCAACTTCCTTTTCCACGAGCTCATCCTCCATCTTCGCCAGCTCCTCCTTATGACAGGGATACCAAACTTGGGGTTTCTTCAGAAGAACGTCCCTCTGCAAGTGCTCCAAGCGAGACTCCACTTTCGCTTTTGTGAGGACAACACACCAGGACTCCAGCTCAGCTACTCTTCGATTCGCCCTCTCAGCCTCAACCTTGGCAGCAAAGGTAGCCTCCGCCTCTTTCAGGCGGGCAATTTCGGCAATCTAGGCGCTATCCCTCGCGTTCGCATAGCTCAAGAACTTGTGCCACTGACTGAGACCGGTGTACTCGTTGATGAAAGCCTGTATCAAAAGGAGTAAGTACAGAAATCAGAGAACAGAAATCAGAGAGTAGGGGAGATGCCTCACCTGAAGGTTGTGCTTGGCAGCCTCCTTCATGAACTCAACTGGAGAGTCCAGGCTGCGATCCATCAAGTCCCTATCAAAGGGGGTGCGAAGCCCCTCCAAGTAGGACATCAGCGTGTGCTCCCCTCCCAACAACAAGGACTTGTTGTTCAACAGGAAACAGGGTCCCACGCCCCCTCCAGGGGCATGCCCTCCTCCTTGTACACCTTTGCCCTGAGCTCCTCCCTTGGGGATTTCAGCGCAGCAGGTTCCTCAGACCATCTGGGGGTCTTCTGGGCAGCAACACGCTTCCCCTCAAGGAAGTGCGACCAAACCCCGATCTCCTCAAGCACGGTGGCTGCCACACCCAGATCCACCACGCTCTGGCGAATGCTTCCACGCAAGCCAGAAGACTCTTTCCCTGCATCCAACGACTCATTAGTGCAACTGAGAAAAACTTGGGAGCACAAACGCACACGAGGAAAGCACTTACCCGACGAGGGGCCTTGGTTCAAGGCAAGGATGGTCTCGCCAGTTGACGGCTGGCACTGTGGCTTCGCCCAGATTCCACTCCCAGATGGTTCGCAAGAAGGGCGAATCACATCCCAGGCACTAGCTTTCTCTGGGACCTCCTTCGCCACCAAGGCGTCGCTAGAAACGGAAATTGGGATACTTGGGGGTACCCTCTCAGGAGCCCCTTCCCCTTGGGAAGCCTGGCTGCTTGTTGGGGGAGCTCCCTCAACCTCGATTGTCACTCCTGGCTGTGTATCAACCAAGACGGGTGCTCCACTCCGTACGGGGGCCGCTGTCGCCTTCTCTCCAACAAAATTGTTGGCCTCCGCTGCCAGCTTAGCCTTCTTCCTCATGGACAGCAGGAGATCGTCTGCTGATGTTATCCCCTTTGGTGGCGAAACGACTACCTGGGGGGGACCTCAACTGCGACAGCCTGCTCTGGGCCACTTTCACCACTCGCCCTGGGGAGGCTCGCCAGCAGCACACAAACAAAGGCATCCAGACACCTGGTGTCTGCAGCCATCGCCATCGCCGTAACTAGAGGAGAAGGGCCAGTGGTGTCTCCAGAAGTTCCCCCCTTAATCACATCCTTCACACTGGGAAGTTCTCCCTGGAAAGGCCCTCGTGCCTTCGCTTGGTTTGACTCACAAGGAGCCTTCTCTACACGGGGCTGCGCCGCGTCGCTAGCCACCTTCTTCTTCTTCGCCTCGCCTAGGAAGGGCGTCAGAGCGCTAGTGGCTGGCCTTTTCCTTCGCGGGGCTCAATGGCACCCAATACCTTCTCAGCGGCAGGAGGAGCGTTCTGCCTATACGCGCATGTTGACACTCAAATTTTGCCCCGAAGTTCTTAAAAGTATGTTATGAGAGGGCTCAAGGGACTAGTTGGAAAGAAATAACTTGGTGGTGATAAAATTGAAAGTTTAGGGACCAAATTGAACGTTGTAAAAATTCGTGGGTTAGCTCTGTAATTGTCCCACTTCATTTTCGTTTTGCGCAGAGACGTCGTGGAGGCCGAGAGTTTCGCCGGCGACGGTTGCGAATTCCAGCTTCCATTTGCGACACGATCGAGGGAGGTTCGTGGATTCGTGGGAGGTGGAGCTACTGAATCCTCCCATCTACAAAAGACACAACAGAAGCAACGAATCAAGGAGAGCAACAATCGAACCAACCTCAGCAAACCGATAGCAACCAAAGCAAACCCAAAAGATCAATCTTAGCAGCAAAATCAAAACAGCAACCATCAAGAGAGGAACCAATCGAGAAAAAAGAAAGAAAGCAATCTCGGCAGCAACTGAAATCAACAATTCGCAAAAAAATCAAAAGCAGCAGCAACAAATCGATCAGAACAGAAGCAAACAAAGAGAAAGAACTTAAGCGTTTGCTGGTTCTGGGGCGCACGTTCTAGCGTCGTCCAGCCGTTTCCGATCGTCAGTAGCTGTCACGCCGTCGATTCGATCGCCGGGCTTCATCTTCGACCTCTGTTGCTGTAATTTCGGAGCTCCGCATCGCAAGCTTCAGCCGCTGCTCCGCTCGCTTACCAAACCTCCGCGCAGTCGCCTCCGTTCCGACCTCTCGCCGGCGGCCCGACGTCAGAAGCCCACTCTTCGTCGTGCTCCTTTCAAAATCGTCCGCCGGACCTGTTGAGAGCACCCCAAACGCAAAAGCCAACATCTCAGCTTCAGATTTTGCGATTTGGGGAAGAAGCTACAGGTTAGGTTAGGTAAGCTTACGTTTAGCCCTTGAACTTGGAGTTTAGTTTCATATAAGTGTTTATATTTGGATGTAGGACAGTTAAGGCATCCTTATTAAGGGTTAACAACTTTGAGACTAAGGACATGGTTTCCACATTTCATTGGACTACTTGCATTGTGGATGTTGTGTTACATGTGTAAAAATGTTTTAATGTTTGTCTGTTTGCTTATCTTTCTCATTAATGAGTTCGTATATGCACGTTTGTCTTTTTTTCTTTTTTTTTACATTTTTTTTCTTAACTAATTAATTACACTTTGATTAATTGTTCGTTTATGTGTAATGATATGTTTTACTTATTTATTTATTTATTTTCACACCTTGTCTATTAATTAAATCAAGTGAATAAAAAAAAAAGAAATTAACCCGTGGTACCAATTTTCGGGCGTATGAAAATTAATCATTTTTGTACGTAATTGACTAACGGACTTTCGAGTTTCTCGTAGACCAGTTTAGGTTTCCAATCGACCTAACCCAAACAGATTGGTGGCGAATGCGTCGAAAACCCCGTCGCTACAGCTAGAGACTCCGTTGGGGAAAGTCTGGCCACATCAAGGGTTTGATTTTTTTTCTTCACTTGATTTGATTTGATTTTATTTTTATGTGTGGTGTTTTCATTGTATATATTGTAATTCATGCACACACAAAACATGCATTTTCGAGCTCTCCTCCCGAGCTCCTCATAACCTCGTTTTTGTGAAACACCCGGGATAGGCTGGTCGTGTGTGACAATAGTCACCGCGCTTTCTCTAGACCGTAGTGGTTAGTAGCGTTGTTCGGGTGTGGCGGTAGTCACCCAATGGAACCGCGAAAGCTGCGACCCGAATTAATCATTCCTTACATAACCCTCGTGGGTAAGGAATTGGGCCTTTTCTAGTTCGATAGAACTTAGTAAAAGGGATTCGGAACCTACCCTTGACCTTTCTTTCGAAATCCACCCGTGCATATAATGACCACAGTTCCTTCCACTAGATTTGACCCGAATAGAATAGGACACCCGATGTTTGCTTGAGGTGAATCAGTAACATTTTTTTTTCTTCTTTTCATTTGTGTCACTAACCTCATTATTTCACGCTGGCTTTGCAAACGTGTCATATGCTATAATTTGTGTGGATTGTGGTTAGCATGAATTGATTTGATAGGATCAAGTCTGAACACTGGAGGTAACAAATCAGTTGTGGGAAGGATTCAAAAGAACAGACGATATCAAATTCTTGGTGGAACACGTACTGGACTCTACACTCGACTGATGAACATAAGATTTTTGTATAAAGGGAGCCATTTCTTTCATCAATTCCATCTTTTGTTATTCATACTTGTACACTATCATTGAACTAATTGGTGTTCTTTTCCTTTTTTTTCATCATGGCATTCGCATGCATCATATTTGTTTCTAACCGATAATGACGCATCTTTAAAATTGCACATCATTCATGCATTCAATCATTTGTTTCTCGAGACTCATAATTGTAAATTTTCATTCTAAAAGTGGGAGCATGTTGGTTGCGAGAAAAAAATGTGAACATTAAGGACCTTTAAAACAATTTTATGATGTGAAGTGTTCGATGACCCCCGATCATGGCATGGAAATGCAATTTCTCGCAAGTAGTCTTTAAGCCAGGCCTAACACGTCGATCTATGAAAATTGGTGATTAATTGGGGAAGTCTTTGAATTCACTCAAATCTTTGAGAGCTTGCCAATATAACTTGAAAGTCGAATTCTCTAGATTGAGTCGAATGCGGGGTATTGTCTTTGTTGGAACGGATATCTGTTATTATTTCCCTTGATACGAGAATTGGTAAAATGCGCACTTTTGCATCCTTCGCTGAAAAAAATCACATCATAGAACCCATCCGTCCACCCAGTCCCAACATAAAGAATGTCATCAACGAGTTAAGAAGAAGACTTGGTAGTGGTTATCTCGAAGACGTCGCTATATCTAATGGAAGTGATTTCAGTGTGGCTCTTTAACTTTTGTTGCGAAGTTCATTTTCCAGAGAAGTGTCACCTAAAAAAGGGGGGTCGGCCGAAAAGGATTCGTTCAAAGAGAAGAACCTCATTATCCGAAAATGGGGAGGCATGAGGAGAAAACATTTGAGATAAGAAAAAGGGTCAAAGTAAATTCTATTCCGCCGTCTTTAGGTCGAAAAGGGCTGAAGTTATGAGTAGCGCTAGTAGCCATTTGTCTTTGCATTTTAGTCAGAAGTAATCGGGCCTAGGTAGCAACAACTATTTACGCTCGCATGAAAATGACTAAAAAACGCAAGTCAAACAAGGTCCGACCCAGAGAAAAAAAGAAAAAAAGAAAAGAAAAAAAACAAGAAGAAAGAAGAATGGTGAGTCATGAAATCTAAACCGAAAACCTGCGAATGCGGTTTAGAATGAAGGCATTTTTCACCCGCTCAATGACACGGGGGGCAACATACAAGCACTATCAACCACTTTTCGAGTTACGAGAATTGAGGGCAACATTTTGAGGTTGTTCTCATTGGATAAGGTGATGATTTCGTGATGGACACTATCAGACTTTTCAAAGAAGTCAAGTCGTTGAGTGGTGACATTACCATACCTTTTGCCTGAACCACCTTACTTTTCATCAGCTCATCATTAATGGATGCCATTCAAATCAGATTCCTTCTTTACATCAACCTCCGAATAAGACAATCCTTCGTACAAAGAAGTCTTTTTACTATCCACGCATTTTACTTCTTCAAGTGGAAAAGAGAAAGAATAACAGAGTTATAAAAATGATTACACAAGGACCATCATATATTTTGTCAAGCCCTGCAAATTGATAAGAGTTGTCTTTAAGGATCAACCATTGACATTAATGGGCATGGATCGGACGTAAGGATATGGTTTAAAGATATTTGAGGAGGATGGACGATTTTATGATCACGTTTGGGGGGCAAATGAATTATTCACTCATATGATTGTTTTCAAGGCCAAAAGGAATGAAAAAAGAGGAGAGAAAAACTTTTGAAGGCGAGGTAAGACCACAGGCATCCATGGGGTAAGCTTAAGAAAAGGTTATCATGCACCATTTGTTTTCATTGAAGAGCATTTTGGATTTTTGTGAAGGTTTCATAAATCACTTCAAGCATCAGGAATTTTAAAAGTCATGCATCATGGGCATCATGTATCATGCACTTTTTCATATTCATTCTCAAATATAGGTTTTCAAGGAGCCATCAAGGAAAGACTTGGATCAACGGTAATCAAGTAAGGCAATCTGGGATCAAGGATATCAACTAGGAATATCTTTCACTCGAAGAGAATGAATGGTACTTAGCCTAAGGTCAGAGAGAAAGGTTTCTCTCCCGATATGGTAAGAAAATTCTTACTATTTTCGACATTTTCCAAGATCGGCCAAAATTTTCATCAAGACAGGTAAGGAGATTTCCTTAACATTTTCTCAGGGAATAAGGTTCCTCTTGTAAGGCAGGATGGTAAGAAGGCTCATGTTATTCTTATTTTTTGAAGTTTAGTAGTTTTGTCAAGACTTCGTCGCATGTTTTTTGGAAATTTCGCTCGTTTCGTCGAATTTCTCATTTTGGGAAGTTTAGTTGTTTTGTCAAACTTCTACATTTTTAAAGATTCACTCATTTTGTGGGATCTGTCATTTTTGAAAGTTTAGTCATTTTGTCAAACTTTCGTTTATTTTAAGAAATTCACTCGTTTTGTGGAATTTCTCATTTTGGGAGGTTTAGTCGTTTTGTCAAACTTCATCGTTTTCAGAAATTCACTCGTTTTGTGGAATTTCACACTTTTGGGAAGTTTAGTCGTTTTGTCAAACTTCACCGCTTTCAGAAATTTGCTCATTTGGTGGGATTTCTCATTTTTGGAAGTTTAGTCATTTTTTCGAACTTCTCATCAATCTCAAATCACTCAGACTTTCACTGAAGGCAAGAAAGGTTCCTTAGCCTCGAATAGCGGGAAAGTTTCCTCTATTCAAACTCAATAGGAAGGTTCTTATTGAGAGAAGCAAAGAAGGTTCCTTCGCTTCATTTATCATCTTTATTAGAGGCAACGAGAAGGTTCTCGACCTCACACTGTGGGCAAGGAAGGTTCCAAGCCCGAATCGCGGAAAAGTTTCGCTATTCAACTCAATAGGAAGGTTCTTATTGAGAGAAGTAAGGAAGGTTCACGACTTCACTTATCATCTTCATTCGAGGAAACGAGAAGGTTCTCGACCTCACAGCTTTGAGGTAAGGAAGGTTCCTTAGCCTCGAATAGCGGGAAGGTTTCCGCTATTCAACTCAATAGGAAGGTTCTTATTGAGGCGAAGAAAATAAAGGTTTCTTTTCTTCACGAATAACGAAAAGGTTTTGTTATTCACGGGACAAAATTTTTGGTCAATTTGCTTTGCATGCTTCATTTCTCATAAATCACGCAAAGGGGGGCAGCTGTTGACACTCAAATTTTGACCCGAAGTTTTTAAAAGTATGCTATGAAAGGGCTGAAGGGACTAGTTGGAAAGAAATAACTTATTGGTGATAAAATTGAAAGTTTAGGGACCAAATTGAACGTTGTAAAAATTCATGGGTTAGCTCTGTAATTGTCCCACTTCATTTTCGTTTTGCGCAGAGACGTCGTGGAGGTCGAGAGTTTCACCGGCGACGGTTGCGAATTCCAGCTTCCATTTGCGACACGATTGAGGGAGGTTCGTGGATTCGTGGGAGGTGGAGCTACTGAATCCTCTCATCTACAAAAGACACAACAGAAGCAACGAATCAAGGAGAGCAACAATCGAACCAACCTCAACAAACCGATAGCAACCAAAGCAAACCCAAAAGATCAATCTCAGCAGCAAAATCAAAACAGCAACCATCAAGAGAGGAACCAATCGAGAAAAAAGAAAGGAAGCAATCTCGGCAGCAACTGAAATCAACAATTCGCAAAAAAATCAAAAGCAACAAATCGATCAGAACAGAAGCAAACACAGAGAAAGAACTTAAGCGTTTGCTGGTTCTGGGGCGCACGTTCTAGCGCCGTCCAGCCGTTTCCGATCGTCAGTAGCTGTCACGCCGTCGATTCGATCGCCGGGCTTCATCTCCGACCTCTGTTGCTGTAATTTCGGAGCTCCGCATCGCAAGCTTCAGCCGCTGCTCCGCTCGCTTACCGAACCTCCGCGCAGTCGCCTCCGTTCCGACCTCTTGCCGGCGGCCCGACGTCAAAGGCCCACTCTTCGTCGTGCTCCTTGCGAAATCGTCCGCCGGACCTGTTGAGAGCACCCCAAACGCCAAAGCCAACATCTCAGCTTCAGATTTTGCGATTTGGGGAAGAAGCTACAGGTTAGGTTAGGTAAGCTTACGTTTAGCCCTTGAACTTGGAGTTTAGTTTCATATAAGTGTTTATATTTGGATGTAGGACAGTTAAGGCATCCTTATTAAGGGTTAACAACTTTGAGACTAAGGACATGGTTTCCACATTTCATTGGACTACTTGCATTGTGGATGTTGTGTTACATGTGTAAAAATGTTTTAATGTTTGTCTGTTTGCTTATCTTTCTCATTAATGAGTTCGTATATGCACGTTTGTCTTTTTTTCTTTTTTTTTTACATTTTTTTTCTTAACTAATTAATTACACTTTGATTAATTGTTCGTTTATGTGTAATGATATGTTTTACTTATTTATTTATTTATTTATTTTCTGTCTTTTAATTAAATCAAGTGAATAAAAAAAATAGAAATTAACCCGTGGTACCAATTTTCGGGCGTATGAAAATTAATCATTTTTGTACGTAATTGACTAACGGACTTTCGAGTTTCTCGTAGACCAGTTTAGGTTTCCAATCGACCTAACCCAAACAGATTGGTGGCGACTCCGTCGAAAACTCCGTCGCTACAGCGTAGGCAAGATGAATTTGCAGTGCGGCCTCATCAGGACGGACAGGAGCATCTGGACACCACAAGGATTCAGTACATGTTCGCATAAGAAATAAGAAGACAGCTAATCAACGCATACCTCTTGGCCCTGCGAGTGCAGAGCGAAGTGCATCCACCACTTCTCCACGATGCGCGGGTGCCCAAGCTTCATAAGGTGGAGGCACTCGCGAATCCAACAGGTGACCCGTGCTAACGCCAGTCCACCTTAGGGTTACCTCGTCTAGCTGCTCGAGTGTCACCGCACCGCCCGGAACACCGGAAGCGCGGTTGTCGAGTGGTTGCGGAAGCTTGCGAAGACGGCGGCGGGTGAACGCGGAGTTCTCTTAAATAGGTTTTGAGTGGACCCGAAACCCAACCCTTAAAACGTTTCCCTTTCAGTTTTAAGGTTAAGTCGTGTTGCAGATTTTACGACATCTTTCTAGTCCTAAACCTGCACCCGAGACACGTTAGAGGTTTTACAGAATATCGCGCGCGCGAAAGAGCCGATAAGATATACGAGCGGAAGAACTTCCGCCCTCTTCGTAGGGCCGGAAACTTCCTACGAATAAGATACATCCCAAGTCTTGAAACTAACCTACATGCAAACATATACAGAGCCGAGTCCAAAACAGTAAAGTACCTTGCTAGCTAGATCTGTGGGATCTTTGAACATAAACAGAGAATTGAAGTCAAAATCCAACACCAAAATGATCACAAAAAATAACTAACGAAACACTGACTTAACAAATAGTACCTTATAGCCAAAAACGCACAACGATAAGCTGCGGAAATCTACACCGCAGGTCGTTTGCCCGGATCCCCTGAAACCATAATAAGTGGGGGGGTGAGTTCTCGAAAGAACTCCGTAAGGGGGTAGGTACGGTAGTGGTAAAACCTTTTAAAACATGAACTAAATAATGCAGTCCTAAATATATCAGGATTATGACATGCATATGTGATGATGCTCTTAAGTCCCGTCGGACAGGTGGTACACCAATACAAAGGTTCCCCGAACCCTCGACAAAGACACCTACAACGGCTTGTTAAGCTCACACCGATGATCGGGTCATAACGCGTGGTACCGGCGAGGGTATCGCCTGGCTTCGGCCCAAACGGCATAAAGCCAACACATAACATCGTGAGTTAACGACCACGGTTGGCATACCGGCTTAGGTCGGCGTCCCCGTCGGCCGAACTCACGGACTTCTCACGTACCAACATAAATATGGGTCCGTTGTCGACCCCGATAAGCAAGTCCGATATGATAAAAGTCCAACCCATATTTAAGCAAAAACCTGCAGACCACTACGTACCATGTGACTAGAACCGGGAGTCACCGGGCCCCACCCTCGACCCAAGTACTAGCCCTTAACTAACCTAATACACATGAAATGTGCATTAAGGAAATTAAACCCCTTACCTTGGCGAAATGGAACTCTACTGAGGCCACCTACACCTCGCAGCAAAACCCCGGGAAAAACTCGGCTCCCGGCCCGAAAAGTGGTAGTGTGACTTTTGAAGTCCCGCACTACAACACCAACGCTGAATCAAGCTGAACAATCAGACAGCAGTCAGAAATTACCAAAACACAACCCCGCAACCCAAACCCGCACAATCCCGCACTTTCCCGCAAAATTCCACAGAAAGCTCGGTTTCTCAAACCGAGCTAGAACATCCTTACCCAAACATCCACAACCACATCCAAGCCATTAAATCCAGATTCCAGACACTTTACCCGTAATCCCGAAAAAAGGTAACTTTTTTCCTATTGTCCAAAAATGACGTTCCAAACATCATTACGAACCTACTTTCATCCACGATTCCAAAACACCAACCAAATTATCCAAAACACAACACAAACATAACTAAAGTTTCATTCAAAGTTTCGGCCTTAACCCCAATCTTCATCAAATAATTCCAACTTTTTACCCTAACTTTAAAACATGCCAAACATGCTAAATACATGCTTCTTTTCCATGTTCAACCAAGAAAACATCATCAAAGACCATCCCAAACTTTCGGCCCCTTGCTGATTTTTCCCAACACTTGTGTTTTCATGATTTTTCAAGAACAAAACATGCTTAACATGTATCAAACACCAACATACATGAAGATCAACACCAACCAACAACCAAAATTTCATAAAACTAAACAAGGGGTTCCTCACCTTGCTGAAACTCACTCAACCCTTAGATGGTGCTGCTGTTGGAACAAAGATAATCTCCAATTCCTTGAACTTGAAAACAGCTGATTTGGAAGGTAGAAGAAGTGGTAGAACCAAGCTTGTTGAAACTCAAAACCCGAAACTTCAAGTTTGAGTTTTCAGCACCAACATCACAGCAGACCCGTTTTCGTGAAGCTCAGATTTGGAGGTCTTCCCGACGGTTTTGGACCATGGCCCCTTCAGCAAAGTTGTAGCCAAGAGGTTAAGGAAGATTTCTTCTAACTACCACCAAAGCCAATTCGAACCACAGAAGAACAGAATCAGCCACGAACACAAGAGAAGTATTCTGGCCAGCCAATGAAGAGAGTTCAAGAACTTACTAAGAACATGGAGAAGAGAAGCTTACCAAATTCTTAAGCCCAACCCTTGTTGATTTCAGCCATGGATGAAGAACACAAAGCTTGAAGATTGATGAAGATGGTGGCGGATGAGTGAGAGAGAAGAAGAAGAAATGTAATTAATTGGAATTTTAGCATAAAATGCTCTCTTTTATGCCAAAAATGTGGTGGGCCATGGGACACTTGTCCCATGACAAAATAGTCATACCCATGACTCACCACAAACCCAAAAAATCTGAAATGCCAAGTGTTGGCGCGCCAATCCCGCGCCAACGCCAACCGCGTAATTCCCGACTACGCGCGTGAAAACCCGAACCAAAATCCGGCCATGCCAAAAATCCACAAAAATCACCATAAAAACCGTCTCGTGAAATAACACGTCAAACACCGAAGCCGTCGAAAAAATTCCATCCCGAGCCCCGGGAGTCGCCCGGGACCGAACGTCCCGTCCCAAAAAATATACTCCGTAAAAAGGTGCAGAAGGTTCCCACGATCCCAAATATGCAAACGGTTTCCTTTTCCGAGGTCCCGGGAGCGCTCAAGAGCCCAGCTATGCGTCCCAGACAAGTCCGGCCGGAAAAATATTTTCCGCGGAAATGTCCGGGTACTGTAGGACCTCAAATCCAGAAGGATTCCCAAAAATAATCCCAGATAAGACTCGGGAGCTCGCTGACCGCCCGAAAACATGACCCATGAGGCCAAAACCGAAGCCCCGGGTCACCCGGGTCACAACCCGCTCGGGGTGATCGTACCAGTTTTCCCACTACGCAAAACACTTAATTAACCACATAATTAACATTCAAATACTGATTCCATAAAATAATCACAAGTCATATGTGATCTGAAAATTACAGTATTTGACCTTCCGGCCGAGATTTACAGAAAAGTGCAAAACGTCGGGGTGGGTGTAACATCGAGGGAGAAAGGAAACAGGTCATCGCAGGTCCTCCTCGCCAGCACATCGTCCAGCTATCCTAAAAGATGAACGTAGTCGCGCTACCTCCGTCCATCCGTGTGCAGAACCGGCTTTGGAGCCACACTCTGCACAGCCTCTGTGGTCCTCGCCACTGGGAATCTTCAGGACTCATCCCTACAAACAAAGAAGAAACCACCATGCCAATCATGATGAGATTTCAAAGGAATACCGAAAGATAAAGAGTTGTTCCCCCCAACACTAAGGGGGGTGACATGGAAAAACTGCCCCCCTGTCTGCAGATCCAACCGGTAGAACCGCAGGAAAACATCCGCGAACGGCTCCACCCCAGCCATCCGACACGCCACGATAAACCCGACGATATGGATGAAGGTGTTGGGCTCAAGCTGTGACGGTGGGAGGCCCCAAAAAGTACACAGGTCTTGGACAAGGGGAGGCAAGGGGAACCTCAGCCTAGAAGACATCTAGGTGGTGTAGACGCATAGCGCGGTGCTCTCCAAATTCTCCGGCGTCTGCGGAAGCTTGAACGCCCTACAGGCCCCTTTCCGCGCCGTGTACACTTCCACTTTCTCGACAGGGAAGAAGGCTTTGACCAGTTCTTGGTGAAGCTTCTCAACCTTCATGGCATTCTTGTCCACGACGGGAACGATAGGACGAGTAGCTCCTCTACCAGCCATTACTGCGACAGGAAGAATGAAAACGTAGTAAGAAGACGAACAGTCAACTAGAAATTTCATCGAACACCTTACGTGTAAGGAACCAGAGAATGAAATCTCACCCGAGATCAGGAAGACAAACAAACAAACAAATGCAAGACCAACAGAAGCAATCAAAGGGCACGAGAACGAAGAGACAACGAGGGATATAATGTTCAAGAAAGAGCACAAAAAAGCAACAAGAATACAAAAGCGGCGAAATGAAAATTCGAACAAGTAGAGAGATTGCGAATAATGTAAAACTGCAATCGAGCCGGATATTTATATGCCCAACCCTAATGATGAGGCCATTTTAGGTTTTGATTTGGAGGAAATATTTATTGGATTAGATTGAAGATGGAATTGTTTTCCTCATAAAATTACTGATTTTGGCACTTCAGGTCATTTTGGGGCAAGATGTAACAAAAGGAGAAGTTAGAGGATCAAAAAGGGCAAAACTTCTTATTTAAATGATCACCAGGTGGTCACCTAAAATCCAGGGAGTCTCAAACCATCCTGGAGCTGAATGAGTTGATCACCTGGTGGTCACCTAAAATACAGGGAGTCTCAAACCATCTGGAGCTGAAGCGAGTTGATCACTCGATGGTCACCTAAAATACATGGATCATCAAGTTGCAGAGTGCTGGAGTTGGTGATCACCTGGTGATCATCACGGCAGGTGATCACCAGGTGATCATCACGCCAGGTGATCACCAGGTGATCAACTGGTGTTGAGAATCAATCCTGACCATTGATCCCTTTAATGAATCAATCCTAGCCATTGGTAAATAACTTGCCTTACATAAAAGAGAGGCCTCATCTCAGCAGCAAGTATCGATCAGTTGCAGCAGCCAACATTTTCTCAAGAACTCAACACGCATCAAGGGCAAGATTTGGGTGGAGAGCACCATTTCAGGCTTGATTTCTCCATCATTTTGTGATTAAGTCTAGGGTTTTCTTCCATTTTCTGAGTAGAATCCATTTCCGAACTTAGAATTTATTAATTCTCTCAATTTCTCCATCTTTTTAGCATTTGGTCAAATTGAGCTCAAATTCCATCTTGGCTATGAATTACTTCTATTTCTCTTCATTTATGGTTTTTATTATCATGGGTAGCTAATTTCCTATTATCTCTTAGGAATTAGTGAACTTGGATTATGGGTATGTGATATTTTTGATGAATGGATATTGTTTGATAATTTATGTTTGTGTTTCTCTAAATTTATTGATTAAATACCTTGAGAGGATTAATCTTGGCATGATTAGACTTAGACATAAGCTAATTATGTTCGATCGTAGAGAAATGCACGTTGGGTTAATTGTAGGACGAGAGTTCATAATTAACTTAGGAGGAAAATTGATTAATTCACGGTAAGTTAGGATACAAGACATTGTGGCTAACTTATCTCTAAATACTCTTGAGAGAGGTTTAGACCCAATATATTTTTCTACATAAATCCGAACAATATCCATGAATGTTTATGAGCCAAATTATAATCATGTACCCATGATCCAAGTGGAGCGCAAATTTCTAGGAGATAATTTAGTTCAATGGCAAAATTTAATTATTGTAATCTTTGATTAGTTGTTTAGTCACTTCAATTCTTACTCTTGCATGATTAGCTTCACACTCACCATTCAATCCATTCCTTAGTGTAGTTTAGTTGTAATTCACACACAAAACACACAAAAATCTAGTCCCTGTGGTACGACCCGGTTTTATTACTTGCGACCACCGTACACTTGCGGTGAGTCACTGTCACCTAGCGAAGCCGAAACGTCGCCTCGAACGGAAGACCAGCCCCAACGAGCCGCATGTCAAGAATCAGTAATGGTAGGAAACGTTTGGCCTACCGTCAATACGACTGTTGCCCGGCGGTCAACTTCGAGCCAAAACACGGAGTTTAGAACCCTACCCATACTCCGCCTCTAGGAGGAGGCACCTTGGTACACTACCCAAGCAAACGCCCCTCACGTCATCGCCCCTCACAACATCATCAGCACAACCAAGGATACACACCGTGATGCCATCGCATCTCGCGAAGACATTATCAGGAGAGCTTCGCATCTACTGGCTTCGCCAGGACCTCACGGGTTCGCATCGCCTGGCTTCGCCAAGTAGAGCCTTCGCATCTCCTGGCCTTCGCCATCCAACACTTAGCAACAATGTCACAGACCGAGAAAAGTAAGCTGGGAGTGGTTATCTCCACGACCTACCCACGTTCTCCATCACACCTCCGGTCTTCCACTACTCCGGAACATGCGGGAACACTCCACTACTCTGGATCATGGGACAACCACCACCTCAGCGCCTCCAATAAAAGGACGGCTTGGGAAAGGTACACCCTATCTACACACCCCCACTCCTCTTTCTACTCCTGAGTACTCCGTTTTACATCTTGCAGATCACTCCGGAGCTTCAGATCATCATTCTCACCATCACCTCAATCGTTCAAGTATCTGGAAGCCTGTGCCGTCAAGGAACGAGGCTATCAATTGTCCAGCATTTTAAACATTGCAGCACTGTCATTGAGAATTATGGGGTAGAACCCTGATGTGGTAAAACTACTGCCTATTTGGACTTTTTGCGCAGCAAGCAGCATCCCTCACACAGTAAAGACAGAGGAGCTGGGTGAATGGGCACTCAGTAACTGGAGTGTAAATTGTTCTTCACACTCTGCTGTTGCTGCTGCTTCTAGGCATGAACTTTCAGGGTGGCTTAGCAAACGTCCTCAGACAGATGGGTCTCTTGATGCTGCATAGCACATCTAACAGATGAGTCTCTACGTATTGTTAGTGCTTAACAATAGTGGATCTCTTAACCGTAACTTAAATCTTAAGTAATCATCTTGAGTCTTAACCTTAAGTTAAATGTTAAGTATGCTGGAATAGTAAAAATGTAGGAAATGAAGAATGATTGTAGAAAGTAATACTCTTTGAAGCAATGATACTAATAATCCTGTGTTTGAGTTTAGGAAAATTACAATTACTTATCATTTAACTTCATTAGATGACCGTTTAACTTTTCAGGTGAAATTACTTTATCTATACGAAAAAGCTAAATGACAACACAATTGGGATGGAACAGAGGGACTATTAGATTGACAACATTCAGTGCACTCAAAGAACTGCTCGTATGGAGCTAAATGTTGTTCCTTTTAACAATGTTTTTCGCTACTATTTCTTAATTTTAAGCAAGTATTATGTTCCTCGCTGAAAACTGCCCTAGAGAACTCGTTGAAAACTGCACTGGTCCTGCTCGACCTCGCTCCTCCGATGTCGGCACACCTGGCACTTGTGTCGTTCCCTCCTTCGCACCAGCCCTCCGATGTCAACATAGAGGACCAATAGATAATTAGGCCTTTTACAAAGGCTTAAATACAAATCAGTACCCTGAACTATGATAAAGTGGGCAATTAAGGATCTGAACAAAAAACATTGCAAATAAAGGCCTGAATTATGGTAGTGGTAGATAAAAGCCTCGACTTGTCTCGTGCGGTCACGAGGTATGACAGACGTTTACGTTTTTAATTGAAAAGTGAGAGCGATGTTAACGGTGGTTATTTGGAGAGCTAGAGTGTCAGTTTGGAAAGTTCTGATTGACTGGTATAGCAAAGAGAAGTTCCTAGCAATGTACATGTACCCAACCCAACGTATTCCAAGTCAAGAATTTTGGCAAGCAATTAGGGAGTGTGAGGTCCAAATTTTCACTGTTAACTCCACTCTCACTTTTCAATTGAAAACGTAAATGTCTGTCATACCTCGTGATCTCACGAGATGAGTCAACAGAGTCGGGTCTCTTATTTACATCACTTTCATAGTTTAGGTCCTTATTTACAGTGTTTTTTGTTCAGGTCCTTAATCGTCCACTTTGTCATAATTCAGGGTACTAATCTGTTAGTATATTTGGCGCACCAAGATCATTTGACATGATACTTGAGCTCAGGATGCTAAGTGGAAGCTCCAAGTTAGCTATATGTAGTTAACTCCAGCTCACCTCAACTAAAAGTAGCTGCACATAGCTCACAACAGCTTAGGCAAGCTCAAGGTAGCTTGACTAAGCTCACATTAGCTTCAGAGCAGCTAAAAGTAGCTTCTCTCAGCTCATCTCTAGCTCACAGCAGCTGGACACAGCTCAAGTCAGCTCAAGTAAGCTCACTGTAGCTAGAAGTAGCTCAATGCAGCTCAACTTGAGCTCACCTTAGCTCTAGGTAGCTAAACCCAGCTCAATGTGAGCTCACCCCAGCTGGAAGTAGCTGTGGCAGCTCAACTCTAACTCAAGTTAGCTAGAAGAAGCTAACTTCAGCTCAAGTGAGCTAGTCTTGATGGAGAACTTTTAGCTCGAGGCGAACTAAAAGGAGCTCATGAGAGCTCAAATGTGTGTGATATGATCATTTGGAACATCTTTAGGATGTTTCATATTGATTCACCAGATTCATATTGATTCACAAGTGGAAACCAATATGTTGACCACCCTCTAACTTTATAATTTTATTTTTGAGTCATTATTCTTTATCACTATGTATTTTTTCATAAATTCCTTCCAATTCAGATATACTAAATATAGATTGGTGTCTAAATAAAAAAAACAATAATCAAACATATATTCCTTTCAATTCACAAACATCAATCGACATGTTACTTACTTAGAATTACACATCATTAGTATAATAAATCTTATTTATTTGTGTCTACACTGTGTTTTGAGCCGTATCAAATGAATAGAATGTATAATTTTAAATAGATTTATAATTAAATATGAAAAATTTGTAAAAGAATACAAATCCTAAAAGAAAAGGAAAAAACTGAATTTTGGTATTTTCAAATTCATCAAAAATAAAACATGAAAATGTGTCAATTTGAAAATTTTCAATTTAATTCGTGAGCTATAAAATATATTTAAATGTATTTGAAAATTTGTATTGGTTTAGTGCAGTGTTTTAATATCCTTTTTTTGAAAAGTTTGTACATTATCTAAATATTTTAATATAAATGTTGGAGATTTTTAGAAATTTATTGTTCATTCTTACATTTTTGTTTTGATAATTACTTGTTTGTCATAATAAAAATGTAAAGTTCAGTATACAAAGATTAAGATTGATATTATTTTAAAACATTTTTTTCATATTTGATAACTTTTTGGATATTTTAGACTCAATTTAAAATTAAAACAAATTATTTGGAAAATTATTTGAAAAAATACAAGTGATTAAGAATAATGATTAAAAAATGAAATTCTATAAAGTCAAAGGGGTATTCAACACATTTTAGAAAACTTTAATGGTCAATTTAAGCATTTTCTTCGAAAATTCCGTTGAGTTTTAACGGATGTTAAGTCATGGGTATAAATTTGTAACGAATTCATACTTTAGAGCCACTTTTGCATCAAACTATTGTTTAGGTATAGATTTGCAACAAATGGTATAGTTTAGGCCGACGAGACAATTATTAAAGTTACAGTACTATGAGTGCACTTTACCCGGAATAATACTACTAATTTTACCTGCAATGATACTACTAATATTCTGTTTGAGTTTAGGAAACTTACAATTACTTCTTATCATCTTTATTAGATGACCGTTAACTTTTCAGGTGAAAATCCTTTATCTACCCTCAATATTTTAGAGCTTAGACAAATTTAGCCTTAACATTCTCTTTCTTTTCACCGTTTAAGAAAAATACTCCATGTTAAATGTTGAATGCCTAATAATTACTCCCCTAAATTATTATGTTGACTCAATCACTTTAGTATCTTAATTATAACTCGTGCTGACTCAAGTCTCCGAATTATTCACAGTCAGTTAGTTGACCAAAGGGGAATATTGCAATTATAGTCCTTGAGATTTCGTAAACCTTTCTTAGATACTCAAAAATTATAAAACTTTCAACAAAATTCGTGTTTGATTTAAAAATCATTCTTAGCTCAACATCAATGACAATTTTTGGCGTTTTAAGGATGAGTTTTATAGAAAAAGTGTTCCTCACTAATGTCCCTCATTCAATTTTAGTTGAAAGCTTCTAAAATCATTCAATTTTAAAATGATTTAAGATGACCTAGTGTTTGGGTTATGAACCCACTGGCCAAACCCAATGAGCATCATGTTACTTCCTCTCTGCATTATTGGAACTAACTTATTGGTTTTGGTGGCGGATCCGTGTGAGCAGTCGTCACGTTCTTTTTACATTGACGTGTTATAACGTTACTGGACGCCTTGGGGATTTGTGTGATGTGCGTTTGACTCGGAATTCGAGAATGAGGATAAATAGTTCTCTGTCTATGTTCATTTTAGTGAAAGTTGTCAAGAAGATCTATTAGCTCCCACCATAAATGCTTATATAGTCCATTGTTGTAGTGGAAAAATTATAATATCTCAATATAGTGCAGAGGACACATGTCTTTACTACCTTCGAGAGTGCTGTCCGGGAATTCACTTGTAGTATGTTCGGGTCAATTCTTATTAAGTCTGATGATGTCTTTGTCCTATACAGGTTTATGTATTATTTGGGTTTTTAATGGGGCCCTTATTTTGCGCTACTGCTTAGGCATTTTGCTAGGCCTTTTTAGTTGATTGGACCTAGCGGCCATCAAGTCCCCCCTTAGCAATTTGGCCGATTATAAGGAGTCCGAATTTTTCTAAGTGAAATGACAATTTGTGGTATTTCCCGGACCATCAAGTTCCGAGACATTTGACCAGTTATTTTTTATCCCCGTTGAGAATTTTTCGGACCATCATGGTTCGAGACTTTTGTATTTGTATCCCCCTTTTGATTTTCTCGGACCATGATGGTCCAAGACTTTTGAGTTGGGGATCCTTTCGATTTTCTCGGACCATGATGGTCCGAGACTTTTGTGTTGAGGATATTAACATCCCTCTTTTGATTTTCTCGGACCATGATGGTCCGAGACTTTTGAGTTGGGGATATTAACATCCCCCTTTTGATTTTCTCGGACCATCATGGTCCGAGACTTTTGACTATTGGGGATATTAACATCCCCCTTTTGATTTTCTCGGAACATGATGGTTCAAGACTTTTGACCGTTGGGGATATTTACATCCCCCTTTTTGACTTTCTCGGATCATGATGGTCCGAGACTTTTGAGTTGGGGATATTCGTATCCCCATTTTGATTTTCTCGGACCATCATGGTCCGAGACTTTTGAGGCGGTTTACAAGCAGTTCCATCATAGCTCGTGCATTAACTGCCGCTTTTTGATCAACGGTGGATATGCATCGTTTTGTGACGATTCGTCTTCCCGGACATCCTTAAATAAGGAATAGTCCTTGAGTTTCTATTCACTTTATTCTTGCTTCCTTGCTTTCTTTGCTCTCAAACTTTCTCTTAAGCTATTCATTTTTTCACGACGGACAATCCGTCGCTTAAGGAGGCAATCAATTTTTTTCAGAAGTGGAGAACTGTCGAGAAAGTTGCCCCAGAAGAATATCTAGCACCTCCTCAATCAGACAACCGTCGCTCCTGGCAGTCAAGAGGGTGCTTCCGCCGTTACTAAGTTCTACCATCAACATTACTCTGTCGTCGACGCAGCCGCTAGCACTTCGCCAGTAAACCTTAGATCGCCGGCCCGCAGCTGCTTCCTCCGTCCTATTTCCCGAGGTACTTATAAATGGCTCCTCCTTTTCCAACTCATTCCTCTGCTCGCCCTTCGGGAAATCTCTTAGAAACAAGTGGCCCTGTACCCGGAGAATGGTGGTCAGAAGTCGAGCACTTCCGGAGCAAGGCCACTCCCGAATAATAAGTCGGTGGCAACGTGACTTCTTCATTCCTCGTACCGTAGCCGTTAGAGTACCGACGCCTGAGTGTTGTGTATACGAATCGGGTGTCGGTTGCTTTGTAATTTTTAGGTGTCAATTGGAGTGCGGGCTCCGGTTTCCCCCGCACCCTTTTGTCTAGGAATTAGCAGAATCCCATGGTCTGGCCGTCAACCAGCTAAGCCCGAACACCTATTGCCACATAAATGCGTTCCTCGTGTTATGTCAGGTATTCGAGGTGGACCCAAAATTTTTCACCTTTTTCCATTTTTATAAAATTGTGTCGAAGCCGAGGAACTATTTCTACTACTTCGGGGCTAGGGGGAACCCTTCAATGAGGTTCAACCTTATTTGGGATCTGCCTTTAAGGAGGAAAGGGTGGCATGGTGAGTTCTTCTTCATGAAGCCTGAAGCGTCCTGGAACCTCCAAACTATCCACAAGGTTGGAGAGCTCATGGATATCAAGGACCCTTCCCGCTTGTTGGAGTTGAAAGGTGCTCGGGAAAACTACAAAACCTTCCGGAGCAATTTGTGACAATTGGTCGATTGGTTTGGGGATGAGCATCCTGAACCGTTCCCCGTTCCGATCAACTGGAACCTTATTACCCAAGGAGTCTTATCCCATTTAGGGATCATTCAGGGTGATTTGGGGGCACTTGGAATCAGGGAGAGCCCCCCTCATCTCAGGATTTCACATTGATTCAACGTTTGCGGGGTGAGATCTCACACGCGGTCTTCGTTCAAGGTTCACATCCTTTCTCTGATTCATTTGCATTCTCTTTTGTATTAACTAATTGTGTTCTTTCACAGAAATGGCCCCAAAGATTGACCTTCAGGACCTGTTCAAGGGTGCCTAAAAGAAGGGCAAGCTTGCTAAGGAGTCCTCCAAGGCAGGTCCTTCCCAACCTCCGGCGATTGAGCCGAAGAAGAGAAAGAGGGATGCAGCAGATGTCCCAGAGGCTGCTTCATCCGGTCCTTCAGAGATCCGCTCTCCTGTTCATCTGGAGGAGACGGGCATGACGTTCGAGGAACTGTTCGATGCATACAATCGTGTAGGTCCTTCTCCTGACAAGAAAAGGCGTCTCCGGGGGAAGTATAAGGCTACCCCAATTTCCGAAGAACAGACTCCGGGAATCCTGTCCACGGACTTTGACTTAGGTAATCAACACTTATATTTAGAGAACAAGTGTTTCTGGAACATCTTCGGGAATCTCTCCTGGATGTTTGGAGATCATCCAATTCACGAAGTCACCCGGACGCATTTCTGCTGTATAGGTCTAGGTTGGAAGGAGGTCCAGGAGAAGGCTCGTCAAAAACGGGATGCTGAGCTCGCTCGGTATGGATCAGACCTGATCCCCCGGGAGCCGAAGTGGCTGATTCATGAGGATCAAAACCTCATGGACGATGAAGATGCCAAGGAGATGGCTCCAGAGCTTTGGAAAGGGATGTCGACTGCCCGAACCATTGATTGCCTCAAGCATCAGTTCCCAGATCTGGTTGTGACCATGGCTAAGATACACGTCCTAAGCTCCCAGGTTCATTTTCTTCTTCTTTTGGTCCTTACCATTAATCTGTCTAACTGTCCTGACCCCCTCTTCTTTTTACTTATTGCATACGACGTGCCTTACTGGCTGGGCTTCCCAGGTCGTCCAAAAGATGGACGATGCCCGAAGCAGTGCTGAACAACAGGCTACAAAAGCCGTGGCCGTAGTGGCAAAACTCATCCGGAGAGTTTTCCACTATGAACAACCGCTCTGGGCGTCCCGGACTTCAAGCTCTTCAGCTTTAACTCTCTCGGAGGATGTACAAGGTGACCTTCCTGATTTCTCGGTCGTATCTCAGCTTGCTCAGGCCGAGGCTATCTTCCTAAGCACGGTCGCTACTCAGAGGGACTCTGAGGAGGAGCTCCGGATGAGGGTGGCAACCCTTGAGAAGGAAAAGAGAGACCTTGAGGTCAATCTCAAAAATCTCAAGAACTTACAAATTTTATATTCACTTTCAAAATTACCAACACTTTCGATCTCCATAAAAAGCATTAACTAACACACTTTAAAGCAACCAAAATGAAGAAGAAAAAGTGAATAAATAAATGAATGAGGTGCGTATTTATCAACTAAACTATCAAATATTTCTGGTCTACTTTCATGAAATAAAAGAGAAAATAAGTAATAATGATTGTAGGTAAAAAATCTTTGGGCCAGTTAGAAACTCAAATTTCCAAAATTTCGAGGACCAATACACATAATAATTAGAAATAAAAGTCAAAACAATGTTATCTAAAAAAATGTTTTCTCTCACAAATTTCACTTCATTTTTCAAATTTACAAACTTTTCCTTTATAAATAATAAATGAACACACTTTAAAAGAAAAAAATGCAAAAAATAGAATGTTGTGACACAACGCAATTGGTTTCATACTAATTTTCAAAATTACCATTTTTTCCTATTATTAACATAACAAATATAATTTAAAAAAATATAAAAAACATAATAAATATAATTTAAAAAAGAATTTTTTTCCTATTATTAACATAATAAATATAATTTAAAAAATAAAAAAGCATAATAAATATAATTAAAAAATGAAATTTAAAAAAATAAATATATATATAAAGAATGATGTGGCACAACCAATTGTGCCACTATTCGTCAGCAATTTCACTTCATTTTTCAAATTTGTAAACTTTTCCTCTATAAATAGTAAATGAACACACTTTAAAAGAAAAAATGCAGAAAAAAATAGATGACGTGACACAACACAATTGGTTTCATACTAATTTTCAAAATTACCAATTTCATACCAATTTTTAAAATCACCAATTTTTTTCCTATTAGTAACATAATAAATATAATTAAAAAATAAAAAAAGCATAATAAATATAATTGAAAAAATAAATTTGAAAAAAATTGAAAAAATAAAAAAATATAATGAATGACGTGCACAACCCTATCCACTATTCATCACTATTAACAGCAGTAACATTTTCGTAAATAGATATGGAGAATAATTGGACAATTGGACAAATAGAGGAAGCCTGTTGCACACATACACAAGACACATCCTACTCTACATCATGGAGAAACGAAACTCCACCATATGTCAATAGGGGGTTTCAAACATAATAAGTGAACTCAAAGTTATTCACCTAATTGGTGAGTGAATTGGAGGTGAGTGGGAGAAGTGAAAAGAGGGGGTTGAGTTTGAGGACCCTGTGAATAAGGAGGAGGGCACAGGTGAATTCGCCACCCATCCCGTTTCCCGCCTCAAATTTTCCTTCCTTTTGTCGCGCTCCCTACTGTATGAAAAACGAATTCTTCACTCCCTTCATCTTTCGTGCATCTGTCTCCTCTAAGTCCTTCTTGGGGTGAGTTTTGGCCCTCTTTCACTTGCTCATCTTCTCCGGACTATGTCATCTTAGTGGTTAAGCTCCGCATGTGCGAGGTAGAGTGAAATGAGAGAAACAAAGACTTGGGTCAAGAGGGCAGCTGAAATTTGGGAGAGCTCACCGCAGTTGAATGGGTTTGTTCGAAACCCACTGTTTTACTCTTTCTTTCTTGCCATTTCGCTGCGTGTCTCATATTTGTCCGTTTTCCTGGGTTGTACACATTTGAGTTGATGGGCGTGTAGTTAGGAATCATATGTGCGGTCTACTGTGCGCACATCTGTGCGCCGCACACAAATAGTTTTTCATATGCGTAGACGTTGTGCACAGTGCTGTGTCAGGCGCACGAATAATGTTCACGTGTTTTCACGTTGTGCGCACGGATGTGTGGGTTACTGTGCGCTGCGCACAATACGTTCTTACAGTATAGTTGACCAATATCATGCTGTGTTTTTCTATGAAATGCAGGAAGGCATGAACATGTTGGCTTCCTTTTGGTAAAGTAAAAGGATCAATGCCAAAAATATATGATCGTTGGCTCGTTTTATCTGTTCTTGAGCAACAAATGACCATCGCTATTGGAATCGATGAGGATGATGATAAGTTAAAGATGTTATACGATGCCTATGTTCTGATAAGCAATTCACGGTACCTTAACACTCGCGTTAGATCGCCACGGTCCACAGAGTTCTTGCTTAATTGTGCACTCAACCTAAATGCATCCGAATTCAAACTAAACTTTCGGTGCGATTTGGAGCCATTCCTCCAATTAGTTGAACTTCTGGAACCGTGTCATGTTTTTCACAACCAAAGCAAGTGTGCACAAACTGCAGTGACATGGCAAGTCTGTATTGCTCTATGGCGTCTTGGACACAATGGGAACGTTGCAGCCACCGCAATGCAGTCAATGCTATTTGGCTTTGGTGTTGGAACCATGGTTCTGTTTACGGGCAAAGTAATTACGCCATTGTTGCAAATTTGAAGTAGGTATATTTTGTGGTCTAGAAAAGAAAGAAGAATGGAGATTGGACAGGTCATGGAGGTGGAGGGTTTTCTAGGCTATGTTGGTTTTGTAGATGGAACCACCATTCCTCTAGCGGAGAAGCCAGTTGTTGATGGTGATTGTTACTGGGATCGCAAACATAGATATTCCATAAATATGCAAATTGTCTGCGACAGTGATAGACGTATCATTGGGTTTTCATGCGGATGGCCTGGCTCTATGCACGATGCTGGAGTATGGAGGAAGTCATCACAATCCAAGACCCCCAACCACTTCTTTAGCAAAGGGGAATACCTGATCGAGGACTCGGCTTACGGTGTCTCTAGTTACCTTTTTTCTGCCTTCAAGTCACCTACAGCAGACGTACTGATTAACAAAGAGTTCAATTTTGTACTCGCCAAAGCAAGAGTAAGGAACGAGCACAACATTGATATTTTGAAAGGAAGATGGTCATGTTTGCGGGAACATCGCGGGCAAATCAGATCAGCAATTGATGTGCAGACAGTCATCCGACTAGCAACGGCTTGTGTCATCCTACACAACATGTTGAGCAATCTCGGGGGTTCATGAGAGGAGATGTTCAGTGAAGTTACTCCCGTAGATGTGAGTTTAGCAGAGAATCTAGAAGGCACTGACGTGGAACACGCGAATGCCTTCAGAGAGGAAGTCAAATATTATGCTGTTCAGAAGGGCTATTTGAATGGTGTACCTCTAGTTGAATCACATGTTGTTCTATAAGTAGCTATAGCTACGAGATGTAAGGATTTTTTGTGTGAAACCTGCTTTGGTTCTGTTGAATACTAATATATTTTTTAACAACTGGGCACTAACATGTGATGCAAACCGTGTGAATAACTGTGCGCAAAACTGTGCGCAAAACTGTGCGAATAATTGTGCGCGTAACTGTGCGCACACTTTAGCATGTGGGTGAACTGTGCGGTAGGTTGTGCGCTGCGCACAACGGTTAACTTAAACTACTATATATACCCCAGGGTTTTTATTTGGCAGCTGTCACTTCATTCTTCAACCGTGCGCACACCAAGTGCACAACTCGCGCAGCGCACAAGTTCGCGACTTTGAAATTCCTTGTTCGTCAAGTCTTCGTTCAGCAAACAAACAACAATGACCAAGGTATGGTTCGCGCATTTGCTTGCCTTCCCTCGTTCTACTATACGTCTACAGTGCACCATGGTTCTGTATTTAGGGTTTCATATTTGTCCCATCAGTTGCCAATATTGTCAGACTCCATGTAGAGTTGCGCACAACATTGTCGGTTACCATGTAGAGTTGCGCATGGCATTGTTTCAGATTTCTCCTCACTTCTGTCGTCTGACCGTGTTTTTGCAACTTGTTAGGGAGGGCGTCGAAAGGGGAAGGAACCTATGTCTATGGAGGACAGCAGAGAAGAGATGAACGCCGAACTTCCTTCGTGTTCTTCTGATGAAGAACGGAATGCGCAAATGCCCCCTGCAAAGGCAACTTTTCGCTATAGGAGGTTCCTAAGCACAACGGCTGAGGATAGGTATCGAGTCAACCGGGACAACCGACCTTTGCTTCTGATGAAGGAGTACGATCTGAATCACGAAGAGCTAGATGTTCTAAGGGAAACACTGGAGTCCCTCCACTGGCACAAGTTGATAGTGCCACCTCGAGAGGTTAATCGGACATTGGTTAACGAATTCTATGTTGTGGTCTATGAGGCAATTTCTGAGAAGGAGGAGTTTGACGATGACCCGACCGAGGTGCAAATCAGAGGGAGACTGGTAGACTTCTTCCCAAACGCCATTAGCGTGTTGCTTGAGATCCCGGATGATCTGACCAACTCTGGAGTGACCGTTCCCAAGGATTTGAGGGGACTACAGGGTGTCATATCCCATCCAGACACCCCAGTTGAGTGGTTGGAAATTAAGGGCCGGAGGGAGAAGTTCGTGACATCTCGTGTGCTCACTACCCCATTGCAGGTACTAAACAAGATCATACACACCAACGTGCAGCCAACAAAGAGACCGCATCATATAAGCATTGAGCGGATTGACACGTTGTACAAAGTTGCTACTGGGGCGGTACCGTCAGTTGGCATGCTTATATGGCAGGGTATTATTTCAAGCGCCTGGCATTCCAAGAATAGCCTCATATATCCTTAACTCATTACAGCACTCTGCTATAGTGCACAGGTCCCAAGTGAGGAAGCAGACTCAGTTCCCACCATACCTCCCAACGTCTGGCGCTACGGCGACCCTCAACAGGATGCTGCACCTGCTGAATTCCGATCTGCTGGCAGAAGCGGGCGCAGGGTCACAAGAAGGGGGTCAACTGCCACTCCTGTAGGAGGTGTTGGTGCAGTGGATGAAGCCATCGAGGATGATGAAGAGCAAGATGATGGGGGACCTCCGGTTACTCCTCCTGGTCAGGGTGAGGGGACTAGTACTACCGCACGAGTGCCACCCTCTCTGCTTCAGAGATTTTTTACGCAGTTCAACGCGCATGTGAAGGAGCTAATTTCCGGTGTGTGTGCGAAGATATATGTTGTCGCTGCAGAGGCAAATGAGAGAGACAGGGTACAGGGTGAACGCATGGCGGAATTACAGGCTCAGGTTAGAGAATTGGAGGCTAGGCATCTCGCGGAGGTCGAGAGACAGAAGCTAGTGGAGCAGGACATTGGGAAGTCTTTCTCCGACCTGGGTAATTTTACAAGGGGACACTTCAAGGACGTCAGGTTAGAGAACCGTTAGTTCGCCCGTGCCATTCTCCAGGCTTTGGGCCAGCGTCCCCCCGGGCAGTCCTCTCAGATGCCTCATCCTACTTCCACCTCCTCTCACATGCCTCGTCCTCCTACTCCTACTCCTGCTCCTACTCCTACACCTACTCCTGCTTCTACTCCTGCTCCTGCTCCTGCTCCTACTCCTACTCCTCCTCCTCCTCCTCCTCCTCCTCCTCCGACCCGTCCAACTGAGGTGCCGCAGCCAGTTACTGTGGTCGAGCCGAGGGCCAAGCGCTTTAAGATAGCAGCACGACACTCTTATCCCATGGCTGGAGGGACTAAAAGGCCTGATGACGGTCCAAGCGCAGGGTCACAGTAGCGTGTCTACCTTCGATGCAGGAAGGCAACTGTGCGCTTGTTGTGCGGAAGTCTGTGCGGCGCGCACATATGCAGCGCATGTAAGCGCTTGGTTGTGCGCAAGTCTGTGCGGCGCGCACAGTTGGTTGCTACCTATCTTAAACTTGTGTAATTCAGTAGCATGCAGCCATAGACGATTCAGTTCCCATGTTGCTTGGTTGTTGTGTTCTGCGCCATGTTTTAGATTAACACATTCAACTTGCCATGTTATGTGCGGGGATTTAACTATTTTTTCCTTACTTGTTTGCGAATTGTTTGTAATCGTACTCCCTGTACTAACCAGGAAATTTGCAATTTAAAAGCAATTAAAAAGTATTGTACAGTCAAAGTGGATGCATAAACGATGCTCCTCTACCACAACACTCATTACAGAAGCAGGGCTAGAGTTTCTTTGATCTCACCGGGTGACTTCCCATCTGCAATCGAGGTTTGCAGACTCTCCCTACACTTCTCGGCCTTTTATTCAACAAGTCTCACTCTCTCATCCTCTTTGTCCTCTTTGCGCAATCGATCTGCACGCTCCTGCTCTTCCCTGCGCCTTACTTCTTGTTCCTCGCGCTCCGTTTCCCACTTCATATGTTCGAACTTCAGCCTCTTTTCCTCAATGGTGAGAAGAGTAGCGGCCTTCGCGGATGAGCAATCTTGAATTGCCTGGGCCAACTGGTTCCTTGCATGCGATGGCGTTCTCCGACCCGAGATGCTTGGTAGTTCCTTCCTTCGATCCCTTTTCAACTTCTTCCCACCGTCGATGTCCACCTGTGCAACGCGCTTACCACTAGTAGCAACCACCTCATCGTCAGTTTCAGGCCCTGCTGTTGCCTCCTTCAGCGGAGATTCCACAACGTTCTCCGGATCGATTCCACCATCATTCGGACTCCCTGTGAACTCATGAGGACCCGAGCTGCCGACAACTGCATCCGGTTGGTGATCATCGAAACTGAATGTCACCACTTCATCATTATTATTGTATCTACAATCATAAATAATATGGATGCATCATGTATGCAAAACTATTCTCAAATTAAACACTAACACTTCAGCACACCTTAGAACTTCATTGAGGTCAGTTCCAGCACTAATGTTGCCACTATCGAACACTGCATCAGGACTGATATTGGGCCGATCACCAACTAGAGCATGCATTCGCTCAAAATGCGGGCACAAATAGTCGAGCTTCGCCTGGATGGTGTGGATATTCCGCTTCATGTCTTCTTCGGTCACACCAAAACCAGTGGTGTTGCTTTTGTCATGGGCGGCTTTATACTTGCTCAAGTAGTTACGCCAATGGTCACCCACAGATTTGGCATCAAGCTTAAACTTGCCCTTGTATTTGTTGTTGATGATGGTGGCTAACTCCTTCCAAGCCGTGTTCTTCCGAGGAGGTGGCAATCCAATCTCTGTCTTCCCGGTGACACCAAATACTTTCATCTTATTCACCGGATCCTCTAGAAAGGCTAGGATCGTTGCATACTGCTCAGAATTGAATCTGACGATCTGTTGTACGGGTTGGTTGGGCTGGCTGGACATGGTCTGCTCGAACATGCAACACATCAACTCAAGAACACGGGATAACACAGTTCGATTATTAGAGATAAATATAAACCAAGAACAACTAGACAACTTTTTTAAGGCATGCTATGCATGTTAGAACAATAAACGAGAGTCCATAGAGGTTAGTACACAGTTGTGCGCAAGCATGTGCGCTTTACCGACTGTTTACTGGAACTGTGTTCCACGCACATTATTGTGCGGTACTATGTGCAGTCTGTTGTGCGCAGTGCACAATATTGTGTGGGACTATGTGCGCACAGTTGTGCGCTGCGCACATTTTCGTGATGCACCAGAGGAGAGTTCAAGTTACGCACGGGAGCGCACAACTCTAACCCTCTGCCCTAACCTATCCCCAATTTCTACCGTATTTAGTTGGGAGGAGACAAATTTAGAAAGACACGGCGCTACATTTTAGAATATGCGCATGTTTTAAATCCCCTACAGATCTCATTGCCACGCGGAGGTAATCAAAACTCATTCTCTGAACTAAGCTTTTTCCTGAGCTCGGCGAAGAAGAAGAAGCAGAGCAGAAGAAAGACTAGGTTCGCCTGAATTCCAGTTGTGGGGTTTTCAATTTTCGCGCCTGAAATCTCTGCCCTCTGAACTCCGTCCCGATCGGAAGCTTTTTCGTCCGGCGGTGGAGGTTACTTAAGGTATCAACTATTCACATTCTTTCGCGTAATTTCACTGTCTGCGATCTGGATTCTTTTCAAAATTTGGATCGTTTACTTATTCCTGGAGGGTTAGGGTTTTTGGATTTCTGAATAATGGGGGAGGAGGGTGTAGAAGATTTGAAATTGGGCAACGTTATGATAGATAGTTTGAGGAAATCGTTTGAGCAAGGTCATGCACAGGCTTCTTCGGTTCTGCTTTTGACTCAAGAGCATTATGAGAGGGTGGAAAGGGATCTTGAGGAGAGAGCTCGGTGTCTTCAGGATGCTGAGAAGGTGTTTGAAGAGAGGAGGAAGGAGATGGCGTTGAAAGAAGAGAAGTTGTCTTCTCTGGAATCCCAAATTCATGAATGTGGTGAACAGCTCGATGTGAAAAGGAAAGAAGTTGCTGTGGTGGAAGGACGGCTGCATTCATGTTCACTGAAGTTGAAAAGTAGGAAGTTGGAATTGATGACTGTCATGCAATCTGTAAGTGAGAGCTCCACCCAACTTGCAGCCATGAAACAACAGCTTGCTGTAATCCAAAAATCCATCGATGATGAGAGATCATTAGATCAGGAGCGTTTGAGAGAAGTGGAGTTGCAACTTGATCGTCGTGCCAAAGAGCTGAACTTGAAGCAAAATAAAATAGATGCTGATCGCCAAACGGTTAAGGAGCAGAAGAAAGAGCTGGAAGGAAAAAGGAAACTCCACGGTTTACAAAAAAAATCATTGGGGGAGCGTTTTCGACAAGTAGGTATGAAAGAGGCGCAGCTCCAGGTTCATTCTAAGGAACTAGAGTCAAAGGAAAAAAAGTTGGATGCAAGTAGACGAGCAGTTGATGATCAACAAATGCTTTTGGAGCTGAAAGAGAAACAGCTAACTAGAACTGGTTATCCATCTGATAGTACTATACTTGTAAACGATGGACGTAGTTTGAAGATTCTGTTGAATGAGCTTCTAACAAAGCATACTTTGGTTCATGGTCAAGTTTCATCCGTTATCAAAACAAGTAAAAATCCTGCTAAGTTGGTCTTAGATGCAGTGCAAGGGTCTCACTCTCCATTGGGAAACAACCGTTTATATGAACCTGAAATAGTTAGAAAGAGTTGTATTCTCTTGTTAGACCAGTTACTATTAGTCAACCCACCACAAATAGAGCCTCTTGTACAGAATGCTGCTATACAGTTAGCCCATGAGTGGAAGGAAAAAATGAAAGTTGGAGCAGAGGATCAGTCTGAGATTTTGGGATTTCTTCATCTTCTAGCTGCCTTCCGTATATCTCCTGCTTTCAGAGTGAATGAGTATGGTGTTCTTCTAGATCGTGTTGTTGACCAGAAACATGCATTGAAACTCCGACATCACCTTGGAATGACTCAAGCAGCAAAAGGTTCTCTCTCTCTCTCTCTCTCTCTCTCTCTCTCTCTCTCTCTCTCTTCTTTACTGGTTATGCTACATTTTCAGTATTTATAGAAACTTGGTTGCATGTGTCTTGTAGAGATACTTTCCAGCATCTTAAGCATTGCAGTATCTTTTCTTTGAAAAAATTTCCTTACTTTCTGGGATAAAACCCCGGTGTGCTGAAAGTTCATGTTTGGACTGTTCGTGCAGCGAGTAGCATCCCTCACACGGTAAAGACAGTGGAGCTGGATCAATCGGCAGTCATTAACAGTGGTGTAAATTGTTCTTCACACTCTGCTACTGCTTTTGGACAGACACTTTCAGGGTGGCTTAACAAACGTCCTCGGACAGCACACCCCAGCCATTTCGTCTTCTGATCTCTTAACCCTAACTCGAATGTTAGGTAATCGTCTTGAGTCTTGCAGGGGATAACCACATCTTATCTAGGGAATGGATATAGTACTAATTCTGTACATCTGTGAATGAGTAGCTAGCTGACTTGGGCAATGGATGTAGTGTTAATTCTGTACATGAATATCTTCTTTTTGAATTGCAGGGGCGTTCAGCTTGTAAGTATTCTAAAAATGTAGGGAATGAAGAATGAATTTAGAAAATGGTAAAGTACATTTTTAGTCCCTTACCTTTGATGCATGTTCTATTTTGGTCTCATTTTAAGAATTCATCCTATTTTAGTCTCATAACCTTTAGTTTTTGTCCCAATCAAGTTCATTATCCGTTAAGTAGTCCGTTATCGTTGTTAATTTTACACAAATACCCTTATAATAATAGTTTAATTACACATTTAATAAAAATAGTCATTAAATTTTTAATAAAAGTGCACACAAGTCCTCAATAGTATTTTCTTCTCTTTTCATTCATCATCATCATCTCTTCACTATAACTTTTCGAATCGGCAGAAAACATGTCGACCCTAACAAATCAAATTTGATTTGAATTCTCAAACCGTACTCATTGGAACTCTCAGTATTGTTCCTATTCCTAAGCAAACCGTGGTTGTTGCTGTCCGTGTGACTGTCACTCTCCTCAAGAAGCTCACCACCAGACACCACACTAAAAACCACCATAGATTCAACGCTCGCCATGGACACCACCCTAACCGCCTTGGACCAGAACTCGACACGGTGAGACGACCACCGCACGAGCGATCGTTGGTGAAGAGCTCGGACCATCACGATGCCACTCCCTACATCACAACTGAATCGCCTTCTCCCTGTTCATCACCATCGCCAGAGCAACAAGGGCTCCCACCGCCGGCAGACCAACTCCTACCTTCACGAACAGGAATCGAAGATCTGAGAATATCACACCGCCCTCCGCCGTCTACACATAAAACTTGTTTGTTTCGGGTCAATGGTTTGACGGGTCGGATCATACTCCTAGCAATCAGATGAGAAGTAGCTCATACCCAAATCTGCAGCACGAATATTGGTGAGCAAAATTGTTAATTTGACCTGGTGATATTTGCAAACGTTAAATATGATGTGTGGGATGGAATCATTCAAATGCGGGTGGGTTGCTTTCGACCTAGTTTCAGAGCTGCCCACAAGGTTATTGATGAAAGTCCCCAATGGGTTTGTCGATTTGGAGGTTAGAGGAGTTCTCGATTGGTGATCTGATTGTATCATTTATGATCCAAAATTGGATCTAAAAGTTGAATCGTGTGTATCGTGATAGTGACACTGGGTTCGTGATGACGGTGAGGTTGGGTGATGGCCGTTGCGAGCTGGTGAGAGCTGGGTTGGGAGGATGGGTTGGACATTGCTGATCTACCATTGATGTGGTCGGTGGTTTTATAACTTTTGAAAATAGTTGAGTTAACTTGCAAATTGTTATAAAAGTTAAGGTTAAATGGAATGTTAAATATAAAAATTTACATAATGTCCTTAATTAGTTAACGACTTTAACAGAAATTGTAACAGAAGGACCTGTTTAGGACAAGATTGAAAGCTAAGGGATCAAAATAGGACGAATTCTTAAAATTGGATCAAAATAGGACACACATCAAAGGAAGGGGACTAAAAATGAACTTTACCTATTTAGAAACTAAGACTTTATGAAGCATTGATACTACTATTCCAATGTTTTCATTTTATGACACTTCAATTACTCCCTAAGGTTAGAGGAAGCCTACAGACAGCCCCTTTGATTTTTTGAAACCTACAAACAAAACTTTAGGATTGTAAATTCTTAAATTACTTCTTACCATTTAGCTCCATTAGATGACCGTTAACTTCTCAGGCGAAATGTGAAATTACTTTTTCAAACCTCAACTTTTCAGAACTTAGACAAATTTAGCCTAAATATTCTCTTTCTTATCTATGTAACAAAAATACTAAGGGTGAGAACGAGCTGAGCCGAGTCCGAACCTAGAGGCTCGAGCTCGTGATCGTCACTATTTAGGCTCGGCTCGAGTTCGTGAAGGTGGGATAAGCAAGCTCGAGCTCGGCTCAGGAGATGTTCGAGCTTGGCTCGAGGGTTCGATTGGCTCGATTTGTGAAACTTAGGCTCAAAAAGAAAACACAGACAAAGTACTTTTGATGTTTCTCACCTAATTGTTCGATCGATAAAGCACCTAAACAAAAAAATAAAGCATGAACTGAAGCTTAAGAAAATCAAACGCTAAGATATGTACAAATCTACTGATTAAATCGATAACAGCAACACACAAAACATAATATGTAGGATCATATTCAACTCAGCCAGAAAACAAAAGACGGGCGCACCGGACTACCTAAGCCAAAATCTTAGACCGCTAGTGACAAACTCACACAGCAACAGAATCGATGGAATCGACGTCGTCTGGGTGAGGGTTGACAACTGATGAAGAGCTCTCCCTCCGCCTCCTCCTCCACAAACGATGGCAAATCTGAATGAGCGCAAGCCTGGAGCTAATCTGAACGACGGTTCTGAATGGTAGATTTGGAGACGTTGCGGATCTAAATGGTGAATTTGATGGGGCTGGTTGGGAGTAGAGGCAGAGGGCAAGGCGAAGGTTAATCTGAAGATGGCAGCGGATGTTCGAGGTCGAGGCGAAGGTGGAGGACTTGGAGGCCGAATGTGGAGCTATCCCTCTCGCGACTCATGATTCACGAATATCTCACCTACTGTTGCTAGGGGTGTTAAAAAAACCAGCAAAACTGAGAAACGAACCGAACCGAACCGAACCGCATGATCAGAAACAGAAAAACCTGTGAACCGAAGAAACCGATAACTCACGGGTTCTAATTTTAGAAACCCGCGGATACCCGAACCAATCCGCATATGTCTATTTACAAAACAATGATCTAAAATTGCTTACTTCATCTCAATTTTCCTTTAAATTTCTTTAATATTATGTGTGGAAACTCATTTCATACAATATTGATACATGATTTGCAATGTTATATTGTTATTCTATTTCTGGAAACTACTTTTCTTCTTTTTCATGCTCTAGATATATACATTTATGATACAAAATTTTAAAATATCTCTAAATATATTGAAAGATTTTATAGGATAAGTATACTAACGAACATATGCGGATGTTACGAAATGGAGGGAAGGAGGCGAAGGGCCGGAGGTGGAAGTTAGAGGCTCTGGTTCGCATCGATGACTCCAGGGATTGAGATATGGAATTAGGGATTACAGACAGTAGTGGGAGTGGGGACTTTGGGGGTAGGGGTTGTATGATTCTGATAGTTATATGGGAAGGGTATAAGCGTAATTTTTGGCGGGCTTAATAATTCTCGCGAGTTCCAATCGAGTCGAATGTCTACAGTTCAAGTTCGGCTCATTTTTTATTCGAGCCTCAAAATCGGCTCGAGCTCGAGGCTCGTAAAGCTCGATTCAATAGGCTCGTCAAAGCTCGATCTCGAGCCGAGCCGATTCATTTCACACCTCAAAAAAATACTTCATGTTAAATGTTGAAATGGTTGTCGAATAACCAATGAACAAATTGGATGATACGCAAAAAGAAATACTAACAGAGTGAATTGGACAAATGGACAAAAAAGGATACGGGCGAAAAGACCCAAAACTTACAAAATTATCATTTATTCCATGAGTTTTGAGTTTGATATAAGTTTCAATTTATTCCACATTTTCAGAATCCTCATAAAAACCCTTTGATGTTTATGGAAATATACAGAAATCCCCTAGAAGCTAATCTCCATTAGCATAACCATTAGATTTATGTTTAATTACATAATTTGAACCCAAAGTGCTTTTACCTTGAAATTTATCCTTAACTTATTTATTTAATATCTAAACACTCATTCTCCACATTTTAACACTTTATACCCACCTCACCACAACATGTGACCTCCTCCCTGAAACAATCTCCAAATCCACCCACGCCACCGACCACCTGGCACCAACGGTTGCCTGTCTCGGAGTGTCTCTCACCCGGACGTCTGCTCAATCACGACTTGCCACACATGATTGCATCGCCTGTTACACCCATCACAATAGGCCAAACTTGCTCGACTTTGAGTTTGGTATACGGGCCAAAAGACCCAAAACTTAAAAAGATTAACATTTATTTCGTGAGTTTGAGTTTGGTATAATTTTCAATTTACCCCAAATTTTTAGAATCCCTCATAAAAATCCTTTTAGGTTTACGGAAATATACAAAAACCCCATAGAAGCTAATCTCCATTAGCATAACCGTTAGATTTATGTTTAATTACATAGTATGAACCTGAAGTACTTTTACCTTGACAAATTTATCATTAACTTATTTATTTAACATCTAAACACTCATTCTCCACATCTTAACACTTTATACCCAACCACACCACAACAAGTGACCTCCTCCCTGAAACAATCTCCAAATCCACCCACCCACCCACCCCACCGACCACCCGCCACCAACGGTTGCCTGTCTCGGAGAGTCTCTCACCTGGACGTCCGCTCAACCACGACTTGCCACACACGATCACATCGCCCGTTACACCCATCACAATAGGCCGAATTTGCTCGACTTTGTCGTAGTCCGAATTCATAGTCAGTTCATGTCGTGCCACCCAGCTCGTCGCCTCGCGACTCCTTGCTTGTGTCGCACTGCCTACTCGATAGTGTCGGCCTCCCAAATTGTGCCGCAATGCTTATCTATTGACTGCCGAGTAGACTACAAAGGCGTTGTACGATGACGAGAAAGAGGGCTGGCCCGTGGTGAGGAGGGGGAAGGGAGGTGGCAGTGGTAAAGGGAAAAGACCTCAGTGGCGGATCTAAGTGGAGGGTAGAGCCCAGGCTACTAGGGTTGGCAAGTGGTCACTTCCAACGTCCGAGAAAGGTTCATCCTGGAAGGGTAAGGTTGCCCTAGTTGCTTTTAGGGGATTATATATATATATTTCCACAAATTATGAGATTTCTGAAAATGAAGGGATAAAATGGAGATTACACCAAACTCAGAGGATAAGTGATAATTTCCCAATAACTAATGCACAAACATCTACTTTACGGCTAGTCATAGAGAAACAAAACTCACGAATTCTAATCATTAAGGTTTCTATTTGTATTTATGTTAATAAATGAGCTTTATATACATACTCCACCACGCCAATGATGCCATTACCATTGCCAGTAGGGGTGTAAGTTCAACCTGGAGCCCGAGCCCGACCCGAACCCGTCCCGAAATTGTCGGGTTAGGGTCGGTTCGAGGGAGAATACCTCCTTGGGTGGCCCGAACCCGATATTTTGCGTGTTTTTCGGGTTCGGGTTGGGCCAACCCGAAAACCCGATGGAAAACCCGAACCCGATATTAAAACAGAACTACCCAGCCCAAGTGCCCAACCCAACCCTAAAACTACCCAGCCCAGTCTGAGCCCAACCTAAAACTACCCAGCCCAGCCCTCTAATCTAACCTAAGCCCAACCCAACAGTCAGCAGCAGCTGCCAGCAGCCCGCCCAGTCCAGCAGCCCGCCCACTTCAGACTTCACTCCTCAGCAGACAGCAGCTCAGCTTCAGCCTTCGCCCTTCAGAGTTCAGTCACTCATCATCTCATCAGTTTCGCGATTTTCGTCTCGTCTCAGTCGCGCGGCCGTCGCCTCCACAACTCCACCCACCTCGTGATTCGACCGACGACAACCTCCACCACTGCTCGCGTCGCGTTCGTGGGAAGCAGCAGGCAGCAGCAGCAGCAAGAAGAAGGCGAGTCTACCCACATCTCACCTCGCATCTACAGCTCTCTCTGCCTCTACCCACAGCCTCCGCCTCTGCCTCCGCCTCGACCAGCAGCAGCACACCGCAGGGCTTAGGGCTGTTTAGGAAGCACATTCGGTGAAGTCTATAAAAGGAGGTAACCTAGGTTTTGAGAGCAAACGACGGTTGATTGATGAAATTTAGAGTTATGTGCTAACAAATATAGTTGTGTTGTTATAGTATAGTTGTGTTGTTGCATGTTAGTTTAGAGTTGAGCTTAAGTTGTTTGATGGTTTTGCTTGCTAATTTAGAGTTGAGCTTAAGTTAATCTCTCTTTAATTGAATTGATTGGGTTATTTGTTTAATTGAATTGATTGGGTTATTTGGCCGATTCTTGTAAGTGGCTTTTAGCTAGAAATCTTGGAAATTACACTACACTTGTTAGTCACCGTGGTTGTATGTTTTGGCTTCTTTGATTGTGTAGAACGTAAAGAGCTTGATAATTCTTAGAGTTTACTCTTTAACCTTGTAAACGACTCTCGGTTGTCTTTTAATTTTAATCAGTCGAGCTTAGTTTAGAGATTAATAAACCTTGTCACTTTAATAAACCTTGTCACTTTCGGTTTCATATATACCATTTATTCTCAGTTGCTTGTCTTAGTTTAGAGATTAAGATAGAGATCCTATTTAGTAGTTCAAGCTGCATGTCTCGATTGCATTGATATTCCATAGCTAATTTCAGTTGTTGCATACTATTTATAGGGAAATGGAAAAGGACAAGCAAATGGAAGATGTTAGCATGAGTAGTGGCGCCAATGCGAAAAGCAGTCATCCAAGCACTGGCAACACAAGTGTCGGTGAAAATACTTCAGGAGGAAGCAAGAGAGCAAATACAACCACAACCGAGGATGAAGTGCAAGTGGTAACTGAACAAGAACACCCTAAAAAAAAGAGGAAGGAACACGATAAGCGAGCTGAATGTTGGACGCTATTTGATGAAATTCCAGGTTCGAATCCTCCTAAAGCCCAATGCAAAAAGTGTTGTCAAATTTATTTATGTCATAGGGAGACTCATGGAACTAGTAACCTTGTGAAACACATGAAGAGAGGTTGTAAGGGGGCTAATGATGAAAAACAATCCATATTGAGCATGAAGGGTGGCGGTGATGATGTTGTGTTGAGTAATTGGAAATATGACAAGGAAAAATGTAGGAAAGATTTAGCTTTAATGGTAGTTGCACATGAGCTTTCTTTTCGGTTTGTTGAGGGAGAGTTTTTTAGAAGGTTTGTTGCCTCTTTAAAGCCAAGATTTAGTGTTCCTTCTAGAGTAACCGTGGCTAAAGATTGTTATGAGTTATTTGTTGAGGAACGAGGGAAGTTGATCGCTACTTTAAAGTCAACCAATTCTAGTATTTCTATAACAACCGACACTTGGACCGCAGTGCAAAGAATCAATTACATGTGTTTGACTGGACACTACATTGATGAGAACTGGTCTATCCAAAAGAAGATCTTAAACTTTTGTCCAATTACTAGCCATAAGGGTCAAGTTATTGGGATGCAAGTGGAACAATGTTTAAGGGGTTGGGGGTATTGAAAATTTGTTCACCGTGACAGTTGATAATGCTAACAACAATGATCTGGCTATTGCTTACTTGAAGAAAACTTGAAACGGTACTATATTGAGGGGGGAGTATCTTCACATGAGGTGTGTCGCTCACATAATGAATTTGGTAGTGCAAAATGGTATTAAACTTGCTGATGATTCGGTTCTTCGTGTTAGGAATGTTGTTAGATATATCAGAAGTTCACCTGCTAGGTTGCTAAAGTTTAAGACTTGTATTGAAATGGAGAAAATTGAGTTCAATGGTCAGTTATGTCTTGATGTTGCAACTAGGTGGAACTCAACCTACTTAATGCTTCAGACTGCCCTTAGGTTCAAGAAGGCTTTTGATAGGTATACATTTATTGATTCTAATTATGATGAGGCTATGATGGCTTGTGATGGTTTGGGTAGACCATTAGCTTCAGATTGGAGTTCAGTTGAGGGAATGGTGAAAATGCTTGCAACATTTTATGAACTTACATTGCATGTCTCTGGTTCTTCTTACGTAACTGCAAATAGTTACTTCAATGACATCAGCCGTGTTTTCATGATGTTAGATAGATTGGCCAATGATGAGTGTTGGTGTTGAATTTCGGGCTATGTGTCAACGGATGAAAAAAAAAGTGTGATAAGTACTGGGGACATCCTGAAAATATGAATGTGATGATCTTTATTGCTGTTGTGTTTGATCCTCATTTCAAGTTGGGTTATGTGCAATATGGTATAAAGAAGCTTTATTCAGAGGATGTTGCGAATGCTCTCATTGAAAAGGTTAAGAAAACATTGAATGACATGTTCAAGGAAAACAAATCAAGACACTCATCTTCTTCCAAAATTTCTAAAGATGGAACACTAAGCGGGGAGGACCATTTTCACTGCGGCCGTTACTGCGGTTACGGCCGCAGTGAACGACTCCCCGCAGTGAACGAACTGCGCGGCGGTGGCAGTTCGCTTTACTGCGGCCAAAACCGCAGTGAGTCCGCAGTAAGCCCTCGTGGACCACGTGCCCTACCTACCACCATCCCTACTGCGGCCATGTACTGCGGAAGAGGCCGCAGTAGACTCTTCTATATATACCCCCACTTCCTTCCAATTCATTCCGCACTTCGCAAAATCTCTCCTCTCTAAACTTCAACTTCAGGTGGAAGCTGCGGTACCTTCGATTTTAGGTGTATTACTGAGGTAATAAATATTTTATGTATTTATTTATAGTTACATAGTTTTTCATTTAATTCAATTTAAGTTATGTGTTGGTAATTTTATTTTCTTTTTAAGTAATTTAATTAAATTAGCTGAGCCGTAGTTCCTGTCTATGAAAACTTGTAAGAATATATTTTTTTACACTTTATTTCAATATTTTGGAATAACGGTGTAAAATAATATATTGTACAGAGTTTTCATGGATTGTCCAAGTTGGACAGTTTGTAAAAGTTTACTATCGGTGTATTAAACTTTTATGGTTGTATATGTAAAATTGAGCGGATTACATAAGTTTCGGTCACATTTTAGTCTTGTTCCACGTTATACCTGTTCTGGGAGTAATATTCCAGAGAAATGGTATAGTGTGGAACTAAGACGAAATGTTGCCGAAATTTATGTAATTACAGTTTTACGTACGCAACGATAAAAGTTTCTTCACTAATAGTACTTTTATGAACAGGATAGGACCCATGCACCCTGGATCTGGATTAGGCGAAAATGATAAGTGAATATTTATACATGAATGTAGGTGCAATATTAATTAAGTACTTTTGTGTTTGGTTATAGTAATATATAATTAATTGTGCATGTTTATTGTTTTCATTGATGAATGAATGATCATAGGAAAGACCGTAAATGAGCGAAGGACGTGATTGGATGTATCGGCGCTTTGAGGAAGGGACTCGCTATATAAGTGAAAGATTTTGGACCGGGCTTCAGGAATTCTTAGATTATGCTTTTTTTGTTGCTAAATCGAATGGAGAAGAACTGGTGAAATGCCCGTGTAAAATTTGTAAAAATAGATACTATTATGATCGAATTACAGTTGACAATCATTTACTATTAGACGGATTTAAACCCAATTATCATGTGTGGGATTGTCATGGTGAACGACCTGAGATCAATCCATGTGTTTATCGAGGTTATTGATTTGACGAACTAGCGTCAACATCATCAAATCGCGCAAGTACGAGTACTGCAATACATAATTCTTCTGAGGGTAGCCAAAAACAGTCGGCTTACGAAGAAATGGTTCGTGATGTTTTTGGGTTTCATGAGCACTCTAATAATTTTGAAAATGATCAGAGTAATGACGATGAGGACGTTTCAGCTCCCCAAGTGCCAAACGAAAGGGCGCAACAGTTTTTTCAACTGTTGTGTGATGCATCAAAACCTTTATATGAAGGTTGTGGTGATAAGTACACCAAATTATCGGTTATATCCAAGTTGTTGAGTATGAAAAGTCAACACAACGTATCAGATGCCTTTTTCTCTGAGATGATCGGATATATCAATGAAATATTACCCGGAGGAAACTCGTTGCCAACGAGCATGTTTAGTACGAAAGCTATGTTGAAGGAGCTGGGGTTACCGTATAGAATAATTCACGCTTGCGAGAATAATTGTATGTTGTTCTACGGTAGCTTCAGCAAGTTATTGAATTGTAGGGTGTGTGGAGCGGATAGGTATGAAGTGTGTGATCCGGGTAAGAAACCGAAACCGAAACCGAAACCAAAACCGAAAAAGGTTTTACGATATTTACCAATCACTGAGCGGCTACAACGGCTTTACCAGTCGTCTAAAACCGCAGAGTTCATGACATATCATATTAGAGCAAGTGGAAATGTATCTGACACTGTTGGACATCCATCTCAAGGTGAGGCATGGAAACACGTCGATGAAATGTATCCGGATTTTGCACAGGAGTACCGAAGCGTACGATTGGGGTTAAGTACGATTGCTTTAACCCGTTGTCTCAAACAGGACAATCGTATTCGATGTGGCGGTATTCATCATTGTTTACAACTGCCGCCTGATTTATGCATGAAGGAGCCGTACACTTTCATGCATCTGCTAATTCCAGGTCTCTGATCTCCTGGTCGTAACATTTACGTGTTTCTACGTCCACCGATTGAGGAGCTACAAGTTTTATGGAATACGGGGTGGAAACTTGGGACGCGCACCGTAATCAGAACTTTGTTATGCGAGCATGTTTGCTTTGGACGATAAGTGATTTTCCGGCGTACGGAATGCTATCGGGCTGGAGTACGCATGGAAGACTTGCATGCCCATACTGCATGAGTGATGTTAATAGCTTTTAGTTGAAGCATGAACGGAAAACCAGTTGGTGGGGTTGTCATAGGAGATTTTTACCACGTCGGCATGCTCTGCGTAACAATACCGAATCGTGGGGAAAAACTGACCGTAGACATTCGTGTGTGTATATGTCAGGTCATGAGATCTTAAGGGATCTTAATAGGATTGTATTCCCAGCATTCGGAACACCGTGGGACAAAATGAGGGTTGACAAGTTTGGTAATGAGCACAATTGGGTAAAGAAATCAATTTTCTGGGAGTTGCCGTATTCGGAAGACTTGAAAGTACGCCACTGTCTGGATGTAATGCACATTGAAAAAAACTGTTTTGATAACATTTTCTACACAGTTTTGAACGTGAAAGGGAAAACGAAGGATAATGCACAGTCGAGACGCGATTTGCAGGACTTAAATATCCGTGATGAACTGCATTTGAGCATTGGCCGGAATGGGAAACCATTTCAATAGAAGGGGTTATACACGTTAAACGATGATCAAATTGCGATGATTTGCAATTAGTTGAAGCATATCGTTAAACTTCCCGATGGGTATGCATCTAACATTGACAGATGTGTCAATACGGCAAACAATACTTTTTACAGTATGAAAACCCATGATTGTCATGTGTTCATGCAGAAGCTGATGCCCGTTACATTACGTGGTTTCATCCCTGATGACATTTGGATGGCAATTGCATAATTTTGCAAATTCTTTAGACTACTGTGTTCTAAGGATATTCAGTTGGACGATGTGGAGAAGCTTGATGAATTAATCATCGTAACATTGTGCAAGTTGGAAAAGATCTTTCCGCCATCATTCTTTGACTCCATGGAACATCTTACTATGCATCTACCTTTGCACCTTCGAACTTGTGTACCTGTCGGCTATTGGTGGATGTTTCCTTTCGAAAGAAATATGAAGAAGTTGAAAGCAAAATGTGCGAACAAACAATTTTTGGAGGGCTCGTCATTGAAAAGTTCCTGATACATGAGATAGATTTTTTGTGAGCATTACATGGAAGATAATCAAGGAACACGGATGAACCCTCACATACGGAACGAAATTAATTTTTTGACAGTTGTTAACGATCCGAGACTATTGATTTTCAGTCATCCTACAAGAACGTTTGGGAAGGCTCGGGCTCGAGATTTGTCTGCTGAAGAAGTAAATCATGTCCAAACATACATTCTTTAGAATTGTCGGAAGGTGGAGCAATTCGTAATTCGATTTAACGAGCTATCCCGCAATCGGTTCCCAGAAATGAACAATGATGCTGTGGACAACTTACGGCTGACAAAGTTTGCACGTTGGTTCAAGAATGTGGTTAGTTGTGTTTATTTATTTACTCATTTATTTGTTGCGATCTTAATCGGAACGAAATTTATTATGTTGATTACCAATTCTGTATAGGCCGACGCAAATCAGGCAGCCCTCCCACAAGCACTATATGACCTGGCGTGCAGTCCTAGAATGAGGGCTAAATCGTTTCCAGGTGTATATGTTAATGGGTACAGGTTTCACACAAAACAACATGGTGAAACTAAAAGGACAGCGAATTGGGGCGTCTGCGTTCTGGGGGACACAAATGCGCAAGACTATTTGGATTTCTATGGCTGGATTGACGAAATTCTTGTCCTTCAGTACATGAACAATAGTCTTACAGTCTTCAAGGGTACGTGGTTTTCGACCAATAAAGGCATCCGCACCGATAAAATTTCAGGGATCATCGATGTTGACTACACATCCCGACTATATCCGGATGATCCATTCATTCTTGCAAGCCAGGCCCAACAAGTGGTATACGTCAAATATCCTTCAAAGCGTCGTGACCTAAAAACCTGGTGGACAGTTTTCAAAATGAAACCCCGACGATTTAGGGACGAAAGTGTTGATAATGCAAGTGCCACTGTAATCGATGCAGACCCAGATGAGATTGGTACGGAACATCCTTTACAAGAATCGACAACACTTGGTGAAACCATACGACCGGTCCCTGATGCAAGTATGTCATTACTAGATCACCGTGCCCATACCGATATAGTTGAAGTGGATAACGATGTGGAAAATTACCAGGCATATGACGATGAAGATGACGTTCCTGTGGATTTGTAGTAGAATATCTCCTATTTGAATTTGTACTCTCGAAGGATATTTGTACTAAATTTGAAATTCTAAACAATGTTAGTGCTAAATTCTGGATTTCAAGGATGTTTGGGCGAATTTGCAACTTCCAAAGATGTTTGGGCTAAATTGTAAGTTTCTGCCGAATTTGTGTGGGCTTCACTGCGGCTTCACCACGGCCCATCCATAGTAAGGCCACTGGGCTGGGCCTTACTGCGGCCTCATGCACAGTTAGGCCGCAGTGAGGCCCAAGCCCATGAGGCTCAGTACTGCGGCAACTGCCCCAGTATGGCCGCAATGACGCAGATTAAAAATATGAATCGTCTTCTTCATCGCATTTCACTCTCGGTCCCCCTCTCCCTCTCCTCCGAAACCGCCGTCCCTCCTCGCCGTCGAAGCCGTCGTAGCCGTCGCAACCGCTCGGTCTCGTCGTCGCCGCAACCGCCGCAGCCATCCCTTGCCCTAGGTGAGTTTTCTTTCCGAATTCCACGGTTAGTGAAATTAGACTAATTAATTAGTGAAATTAGTGAAATTAGTGAATTTGTGGAATTAGTGAATTTGTGGAATTTGTGGAATTAGTGAATTAGTGAAATTAGTGAATTAGTGGAATTAGTGAAATTAGTGAATTTGTGAATTTGTGGAATTAGTGAAATTAGTTGAAATTAGTGAATTGGTTGAAATTAGTTGAAATTAGTGAATTGGTTGAAATTAGTGAATTTGTGGAATTAGTGAAATTAGTTGGAATGAGTGAATTAGTTGAAATTAGTGAAATTAGACAAATTAATTGAAATCTAAGGAAATTAGTGAATTAGTTGAAATTAGTGAATTAGTGAAAATGTGGAATTTGTGAAATTTGTGAAATTAGTTGAAATTAGTGAATTAGTGAAATTAGTGAATTAGTGAAAATGTGGAATTTTTTAATGGTTCGAGGTATGGCGGACACACCATCTAGTAGCCAGGATGCGTCAGGCTCGGGTTCACGTGGGAGAGTATTCTCTCGCGGGAGGCGTGGTGGCGACTCTCACTCTCACACATCGAGCCGCCCTGCACCGTCGTCTCAGACACCGGAGCCTACCGACTCGGTGGAGCAGCCGATCCCTCCTCCTCAGTCCGATGCTCCACCTAACCAGCGCCGACGTACAACAGGGCCTCTCGCGCCTCCTCTTCCCCCACCCGAGAGGGGTCCTAATGGGAGGATGGTCGCTCACATCGGCCAGTAAGTTTTTAATTTTAAGTTTTCATAAATTTGTTAATTTTAGTAATTTATTTATGCATGTAACATATTTCAACTCTTATGCAGTTTGAAGCAACAAACGTCGGGTGTGCCCAAGGCGATCGGTGCAATCGTCGCAAGCAAGTTCAAAGGCTTCCAGCCTACGTACTCCGACCTCTCAGCGGATGAGCAGGCCGACTACGCCAACCAATTCTCGGTAATACAAATACTAGTTACTGCACTATATATTTCTATATACTTTTTTTAAACTAATTCTATAAATTTTAACGTTTTGATGTTTTCTTGAACAGAGCAGATTCATGGAAAGATCACAAATTCCTGGAGAAGCTCCATTCCCGGTACGCGGAATTCTACCGGAACACCCGGGACAATATCCGGGATTGGGCCCAGAAAAGACGTCCCCTGGATCACCAGGCTCCCAACTACATGGAGTGGCTGGATATGCCTCCGCAGAGGATAGACCATGCGAAGTGGAAGCTGCTTCTCGAGCATTACTGCAGCGCGGAGTTCAAGGTGAACTCCGCGCAGAACAAGATAAATGCCAAGAGCGAAAAATGACCAAAATTCAAGTCGCGTGGCAACAAGTCAAAGGCGACAATTTATGAGGAAATTATATGTTTTTTAAAATATTTATACATAATTACGTATGTATAAGTGAAACTTCTGAATACCTAACATATTTTAATTGGCAATGCAAGAAGGCGGGACAGCGGCTGGTGGACCAGTTCGGGGAGGACTGGCTGGGCAAGGAAAATGCGGCATTGGTAAGTTTAGGTAGTTTTTCAATCATTTATATGTTTAAATTATTCAATTTATTATTCATTAACACAAATTTCTTCATCTTAACTAGGAGGAGTACAGGAAGCGCTTGATCGAGAAGTATGGGGAGGACGGGCCGTTCCCCGATATTAATGAGGGCATCTACACAGATGTCTTGGGCCCGCCCACGCGAGGGCGATGGGTCGGTGTCCCGCCCCAGCTTTCTCAGCCCGAGCTGTTCGAGCAACCTCGACCGTCGCAGGTAATAAAATTGAACTTTTACCATTTCCATACCTTTACAGTACATTGACAATTCATCATTATAAGTATAACATTTTTAAAACGTAATTTTGATTTCAGCGCGAGATCGACCTGGAGGAGCAGCATTGGAGGGACATGGATGAGATCAGTGACCTGAGATGCAGGGTCGCCACTCTCGAGGACCACGTTGCTCGTGTGCAGACAGAGCTTGACGCTCGAGTGGAAGCTCGAGTGGAAGCCCTGGTGGAAGCCCGGGTGGAAGCCCAGGTGGAAGCCCGAGCGTATGAGCTGACGCGTACGAGCCCGGGCATTCCATGGAAGCGGCGATCAGCAGCATGTGGTCGATGCTACGCAGGGGGGACATGTCCGACTCTCCGACGTGCCAACGACTTTTGTCGTCGGACCATCCCAGCCTTCCCCCTCGCCCGCCCCACGTCACGAGCGTCCTTCGAGGCCGCCTTCTCCTCCAAATCCCGACCTCACCCTCCACTCCGCCCGAGATGATTATCAGCCGAAGCTGCCACAGACATCGGAGCAGCAGACCGGCCCGATCAACTTTTTTCACAACTTGCTCAGGTTGGATGATCAAGATTTCGACGATTTTCTACAACAGCATCCTCCGAACATTTAGAATTAGAATTACTGTAAATATTTTTGGGATGTAACCGGTTAATTATATTCAATATACATTCAATTTATATTTATTTCAATTAATAATTACTTTTTTAATTAACATTATTATTATATTTACATTTACTAATTTAAATAATACTTACTAAATATTTATAAGCTTTTATTTTTTTCAGAAAAATATTCTAATTACTGCGGCCAACGACGCAGTGATGGCCGCAGTAATAAATGGCGGTGCCGTCAAATGGCGCTCTGCTGTTGTCAGTTTTACTGCGGTCTTCACCGCAGTGAGACCGCAGTACGTACCGCGGCCGACGCCGCAGTGAGTTCGAAACTGCGGACATTTCAACCGCGACATTCACTGCGGCCCTCGCCGCAGTTGGTACCACGGGCCAACTGCGCCTTGGTCCGCAGTGAGGCCTGTCCTCCTCACGTAGTGGAACTAGTAGTAGTAGTGGTCGAAGTCATTCTTCTACTTCTACTGTGACAAGATTGTCAACTTCTAGTTGTTTTGAGGATGCTCACTCTTTGATGAATGAATACTTGCACCTGATATCCGGATCTAATTTTGAAGGGAAGAGTGAGTTGGATAAATATTTGGAAGAGGGTGTAAAAATTCCTGGAGAAGGTGGGATAAACAGCATAAAGATTTTGAACTGGTGGAAGGTGAATAGTCCGAGGTTTCCGGTTCTAAGTTTGGTTGCCCGTGATGTTCTAGGCATCCCGGTATCCACTGCTGCTTCTGAGTCCGCTTTCGCACATCAGTGCCGGTGTTGGATCACTATATGAGTTCTTTAACTCCTAAAATGGTTGAGGCATTGGTATGTGCACATGATTGGTTGAAGATTGACAAGAATGTCATCACCCTTGAAGAACATCTTTTTGAGATTCAGAACCTTGAAGCGGGTATGAATCATTTTATTAAAGTATGTATATATATATATATGTGTGTGTCAGTGTGTGTGTGTTTGTTTTTTGTGGAATTGTAACGTCTCTTTTTGTTGTAAAATTTTCAGAGTTGGACACGGTCTCAAATTCTCCGGCCATCATTGATATCGATATTTGAACTTGGAGCTTTGCAGGTGTACTTCTCTTATTGATTATTAATAAATGTTCAGAGTTAAGTTTAAGACTTAGTATTTGATGGTTCTTTTGACTTGATCATAGGTATCAAGTTGTTTTATCTTGGAGGTTGATGAAGAAACGCCGCAAAGAAGATAGAAGATTCAAGTTAGCTTTGTGGTTAATGAAGATTTGGAAGTTCAATTTGGAATGTTTGAACTTTGAATTATGAGTTTCATGATTTAGTATTTGTATAACTGTATTGTTTAAGACTTGTCTTCATGTAAAAAGAACAATTTGGTGGTTGTTTGATGTAGAAGGTAAAACAAAAAAAACTGAAAAATATAAGATTTTGGGTATTTCGGGTCAACCCGACCCTAACTCGAAAATTTCGGGTTCGGGTTGACACGACCCGAAATATAATATGAACTGGGTTCGGTGGTATACTCTGTATTCATTCAGAATTTCGAGTCGGGTCAACCCGAACCCGAAAAGGTCGGGTTGACCCGAATTTACACCCCTATTTGCCGGGCTGAGATAAACTCATTATCTGAAATTAAACTCCTTTCTCTGGTTTCATTAATGGCTAGGTTTGCCTTCCACTGCTCCCTCGCTTTCCACTTCAAGGCTGAGCTCGGCGAAGAAGAAGCAGAACAGAAGAAAGGCTAGGTTCTTTCTCTCTCTCTGAATTCCAGTTGTGGGGTTTTCAATTTTCAGGCCTGAAAGCTCTGTCCTTTCAGCTCCCTCCCGATTGGAAGCTTTTTGGTCCGCTGGTGGAGGTTGTTTAAGGTAACGACTTCTCACTTTCGTGTATTTTCACTGTCTGGAGTCTGCGATATAGATTTCTTTTGAGTTTTGGTCTTTTACTTGTTCTTGGAGGTTTAGGGTTTCTGGGTTTCTGAATGATGGGGAGGAGGGTGTAAACGAGTTGAAATCGAGCCACATTATGATAGATAGTTTGAGGAAATCGTTTGAGCAAGTTCATGAACAGGCTTCTTCGGTTCTGCTTTTGACTCAAGAGCATTATGAGAAGGTGGAAAGGGATCTTGAGGAGAGAGCTCGGTGTCTCCAGGAGGCTGAGAAATTGTTTGAAGAGAGGAGGAAGGAGATGACGTTGAAAGAAGAGAAGTTGTCTTCTTTGGAAGCTCAAATTCATGAATGCGGTGAACTACTCGATGCAAAGAGGAAAGAAGTTGTTGTGGAGGAAGGACGGCTTCAATCATGTTCACAGAGTCTGAAATGCAGGAAGTTGGAATTGGAAACCGTCATGCAATCCGTAAGTGACAGCTCCACCCAACTTGCATCCATGAAACAAGACCTTGCTTCTATCCAAAAATCCATGGAGGAGAGGTCAAAGGAAGTTTTTTTTAAAGACCAACATTTAGCTGTAGTGCAGAAGTCTCTGAAAGCATTCTCTGATAAGGTCGAATTAAAGAAGAAAGAGCTAAGTTCTGTGGAAAAGGATCGAGCTGAAAAGCTCAAGGAGCTGAAACTGAAGGAGAAGGAAAGTGTTGCTCTGAGAAGATCATTGGAGGAGCATTTGAGGGAAGTGGACATGAAGGAGATGCAACTAGGAAGAGCAAAAGAAGATCTGATCTTGAAGCAACAAGAGATAGATGCTGTACGTCAGGGAGTTGAAGAGCAAAAGAAGGAGCTGGAAGTGAAAATAGCTCACTGTGATTTGGAGAAAAGATCTTTGGAGGATCTTTCGAAACAACTAGAAAGAAAAGAGGCAGATCTTGAAGGTCGTGCGAAAGTGCTTGACTTGAAACAAAATGATATAGATGTTGTTCTCCAAACTATTGAGGAGCAGCAGAAAAGCCTGGAAGTGAATGTAGCTCGGTATGAATTAGAGAAAAGATCATTGGCGGATCTTTCAAAACAAGTAGAAAGGAAAGAAGCAGAACCTGAAGGTCATTTGGAAGATCTTTTGAAAGAAGTAGAAAGAAAAGAGGCGGAACTTGGAGCTCGTGCAAAAGAGATAGTTGTTATATGTCACAGAGTTGATGAGCAAAAGAAAGAGCTGGAACTGAAAAATATTCGCCATGATTTAAATAAAAGATCATTTGTGAATCTTTTGAAAGAAATAAAAAGAAAAGAGGCAGAACTTGAAGGTCGTGCAAAAGTGCTTGACTTGAAACAAAATGAAATAGATCTTGCTCGCCGAATGGTTGACGAGCAGAAGAAAGAGCTGGAAGGCAAAAGGAAACTCCATGATTTACAGAAGAAATCATTGGAGCTGGTAGAGGAGCAGCTCCAGGTTCAATCTAAGGAACTAGTGTCGAAGGAAAAAAAGTTGGATGCAAGTAGACGAGGAAGGGTTTTGGAGCTGATAGAGAAGCAGTTATGTACTGGTCCTCGATCTGATAGTGCTCTACCTGTAAAAGATGGACGTAGTTTGCAGATTCTGTTGAATGAGCTTCTAACAAGGCATGCTTTGGTCCATGATCAAATTTCATCTTCTATCAAAACAAGTGAAAATCCTGCTAAGTTAGTCTTAGATGCAGTGCAAGGGTCTTACCCTCCATTGGGAAACGACCGCGTATATGAACCTGAAATAGTTAGAAAGAGTTGTTTTCTGTTGTTAGACCAGCTACTAGTAGTCAACCCACCAAATATAGAGCCTCGAGTACAAAATGCTGCTATACAGTTAGCCCATGAGTGGAAGAAAACGATGAAAGTTGGAGCAGAGGGTCAGTTAGAGATTTTAAGATTTCTTCATCTTCTAGCTGCCTTCCGTATATCCTCTGCTTTCAGAGTGGATGAGTATGGTGCTCTTCTAGATCGTGTTGGTGACAAGAACAAGGCATTGAAGCTCCGACATCACCTTGGAATGACCGAAACAGCAAAAGGTTCTCACTTTCTCTCTCTCTCTCTGATATTGTATCACTCTTTTTACTGGTTGCATGTGTCTCGTAGAGATTCATTCCAGCATCTTACGCATTGCCTGTTTGGACTTTTTGCGCAGCGAGCAGCGTCCCTCACACGATAAAGACAGAGGATCTGGGTCAATCAGCATACAGTAACCGGAGTGTAAATTGTTCTTCACACTCTGCTGCTGCTTCTAGGCATGGACATTCAGGGTGGCTTAACAAACGTCCTCGGACAGATGGGTCTCTTAATGCTTCAAAGCACTTTTAACCGATGGGTCTCTACGTAGTGTTAGTGCTTAACAATATCTGATCTCTTAACCCTAACTTAAATGTCAGGCAGAGAATGAGTAGCTGACTTAGGCAATGTATATAGTGCTAATTCCCTACATGAATGTTTTCTTATTTTATTGCAGGGGACTTTGCTATTCTAAGCAGCTTGTAAGTACCCTAGAGTAGTAAAAATGTAGGAAATGAAGAATTATTGTAGAAAGTAAAAGACTTTATGAAGAAATGCACTGTTGTTAGTCTCTCTAATTTGGTAACTTATACGAGTTAGTCCTTTAACTTTGAATCAATATGATTTACTCCCTTAGTTCCTATTTAATTGTTACGGTTGACTTTTACATTTTTATTTTACTCAATTTTTTACTAGAAAGTATTTGTTAAAAAAATTTGGAAAAAATATTTTTAGAAACTAGGCATATTGATTCATCTTATGTATATAAGTTAATTTTATATACCAAAATATTGATATATATATATATATATTACATGCTGAAAAAGAAAAGTAATTATTAAAAGGGGACGGAATGAATAGTTCTTTAACTTTACAAAATGATGCAAGTTAGTCCCTTAACTTTAAATCTATATCATTTAGTCCTCTAACATTGGGAATAAAGGCATATTAAGTCCTATATGTTTGCGATTTTTAACGAATAAGTCCTATAATTTTCTGAATTTTCACAAGGAAGTCCTAAATCTGGAGGAAATCTAACGAAGAAGTTCTATAGTTTTTAAATATATTTTTTTCTTCGTTTATTTTTGTTAAAATTTGTTTCAAATATTGAATCTTGAAACAACAAACAAATGAGATAATTTTTGGCGGACAGAGGGAGTATAGTTCTAAACACAATCCATGAATTATAATCGTTGTGACTTTGTCCCTGAACTATGTAATGCTCGGCACTTTACTCCCCTAACTCGTTAACTCATTGCACATATTAACGGCGTCAATGTTTTAATGGTTTACTGCCTCATTTGTACAAGTTTAAAATGTTTAGGACAAAAGTAAATAAAAAAAAAAGATTTGATGGGGTTAGACACAAGACAAATCAAAGTTTGAGGACCTCCATAGAAACCTGGCGCCAGGAGCCCATTGGCGACCCTGTGGCCGGCTTCTCTGGCCGTTAGCAAGCCCGCAACTCCTGTTTTGCAAAGGTAGCCTGCGATTTTGAGTCAGTATAGTTTCATCGATCGTGAAAAATTGCACCAGCAGAGCATCATTTCAACTGCACATTCAGAGTTCAGAATCCTGAAGGGCTCATTTCATTTGTGTAGCTTGCAGAAGCTAGACCCAGTAGTTACAACTTACAAGGAGAGGATTTCTAATAGTTCTGGATTATGCAATTCTATAATCTATCTGAGATTTTGTTAATGCATGCATGATTTCATGGTATATGGAAATTTATTATACCAACTCTCGGTTGTGTGTCGGTTATGTCTGTTACTCCATCTGTCCCACTAAATATAGTATATTTGACTTTTCACGGAGATTAAGAAAAGTGTTTACTAGAGGGTAATAAGATAAAGTAGGTATATAAGATAAAAATAACTTTTTGGAGTGGGAAGAGAAATAGATGGTAGCAAGGTAAAGTTGATGTAGAAAAATTTACTTTTTAGGAAACGTTAGAGTTTTGCTGAGACGGTTCAAAAATGAATATGTTGGATATTTGCTGGGACAGAGGGAGTATCTCTTGATGCCATTTTTGTTAGGGCCTTAATTAATTCGGGCAGGTAGGAATTGTTGTTCATGAACCCTCGTTATATGTACTAGATCTTTCCTAGTAATTGGAGTGTCTAATTTAAATTTAAAACTATACTATTTATGTAATTTGAAATGACACTTATGAATAGTATGATTTGGTAATGCACCCTTCAACTTTACACATGGTGTCTATTGAGGTGTCTATAGTTTTGAGATGTTACATTTAGATCCGTTTTTATTCTTATAAAAGTGGCGATTTGAATGTATTTTCATTTTTATAACTTAATTGATGGTTTAGGAATAGTTTGATGGTATGAGGCTAATAAGGTTTTCCACTTTCTCTTTCATTTTTCACATTTTCTCAATTTTAATTTACCTTATTATACTATTTTTGGAAGTGATGATAGGATTTTAATGAACAATTTAATTTTGACATTTTTATTGAGTCAAATTACAAAATGGTACCATTTTTTTATTAGAATTCTTTTTCCCTTCGCATCTCACTGCATTTCAAGGGTAAATATGTGCATTCATGAGATAAAGTGATAAGCCCCACAAATGTAATTGTCCAGTTAATTGGGTTTGAGCTTCGAAATTACCTTATTGTTGGACTATTTGGACTACCGGATGAAAATATCACCTAGGTGATGATTAACAGGACTCAACAACTAGTCCTAAGTCGCTCAATTAATTGGCAGCAATTAATGCGTTTTACTTTCACCATTTACTTTATAGTATTTTTTTGCTTAAATACTTTTTTTTTCAGAATGAATGACTTATCATTCAATGAAACAACCTGAAGCTGAATAAACAGATTAATCGGGGACCGGACCCGAGATGTCACAGCCACCCCGCCCGGTTGCGGAGGCGGAGCCGGCCGCGACGTCGGAAACAGAATTATGGCGGAAAACACGGCAATGAGCATCGAGCTCAAATACGTAACAAACGAGTATCGACTAGCAACCTACGTAACCCATACATGGCAAGTATACATGATAACTCGACAAAATACCAACCAAGCAGTTCATGGTATACCAAACATTGCTCATCGAAACAACCACGTAAACACCGAATTCATATCATAACAAATCCAATATAGGCAAGTCGGGCTCCGCCTCGACTCGAAGGCATCAAAGGCAGAATATATTTCCGATCATATGACATATACAAATTCATGATCTCGACCTACATGCATGCAAATACAGCTACAGAGCCATTAAACAAAATCCTATATATATATACCTAGGTGCGGAATCGAAGCCTCTCGCTCAAGAATTCCCGCACGTGGTACCGCCGCTGCAGTAACCCAAAATGTCGGGAAGCACCGCGGATCTCTATTCCGCTGGTTGCTTGTCGATCGCCTGAAAGATGGTAAACAAATAAAAGGGTGAGTCCTCGAAAGGACCCGAAGGGCTTAAGGTAAAGTGCGGTTTGCCCACGTGGCAACAACTGACTCGCAAAACAGAATATCACAAAGATATGCATGTACATATGAACATAAAGCATAACGTAAATCGAATCCAACATATGCGGTCCAACCGCCGTAACGACTCAGAACGACAGCCCTCAAGCAGAGGTCGAATATACAGATCGTAATGCAATGTATAGCACGGTACCGGGGGTCGCGATCCCCAAACTGTCAGACGGTCACGTATATATCGGCACCCCAAGTGCGGATATACACGTAATGTCGGCACCTCCAAAGGCGGACACAGATCAAAGTATCGGCACTCGGTGCGGATACGTAATGTAACCAAAGAGCACCCGTGGTCCCTCCAACCATACGGGTCTCGTCACGTAATCAGAACAAACAATAATAACAATGCACAAATGAAAATGTATATCATACCCGATATACACATACGTAATGTAATAAGAACCCGGACCTCTAAGGTTTTCCGGCCTTGAAACGGAACAAACATACATTTTACCAATTAAGCCCTTACTCGTAAACGCCGCCCGCAGCCTCAACACTTAAGATCCCGACTCCCGACCGGAATGCACAACTTGGCTCCTACGGGTCCGCGCTACTCCACCAACGCAGAATCAAGTCAGACAACCATAGTTGGATCGTAACACATCCACACAAACCCCAGAAAACAATTTCCGCACACACCCGCACTTTCCCGGAAAATTCCACAGAAAGCTCGGTTTTACAAACCGAGACTGAACATTGCTACTTATACATCCATAAACACAACCAAACCTTTAAATCATACCTTCTTCCCAAATCGCTCACACAAGTCCGAACCGAAATTCTCGCTCACCGTCCCAGACAAATTTCGCAGAGTTTCGGTCCAATTTCAAAGCAACTCCTGCTCACAATCAATTCCAGATACGTAAAACGCATTCGAATTCACAGAATCAACCAATATCATTGGCGCCAAAACCGAGGCTCGAGCCGGGAAAACGGCTTTCACACCGAGCCTTTTCTGACAAAACCAATTACACCAACAGAATCAGAACTTCGCTCTGATCACAAATATATCCTTACCTTTCGCCGAATCCACCGTTGGATTTTACACCAAATTTTTCAGACGCACTTCGGCACCACCTCAGCGCGCTTTCTTCCTACGCTCCTGTTATCAAACATGCACAAGAAGATGCCGAACGCTTTAGAAACCAAGAAATCAAACAAACCTTGTGATTCCATAATCACTTCCAAATTTCAGCACTCACGGTTTACAAACCGGCGTAACCTTCACAAACCGACCTCGATTATTCACTTACACAACACAATGATCGTTTTAGCATGCTTACCTCAAAGATTCCTCGAGAGATGGCAAAGTTCAGTTGTTGGAGCTTGAAGCCTTAAGAATGGCGGCAGAGAAGGTGAGAGAGGAAGAAGATGAAGTTTATGTTTTTTTTTTTCATTTCATTTCTTTCCTTCTTTTATATCTTCTTTCTTTTTCTTCTCTAACCAAGAAGGGACACATGTCCCTTCTTTTCTCTCTCTCCCATCCGCCCATTCCTTCTTTTCTTACAAAATTACCATTTTATATTACTTATACATATATATATATATATGCATTATTAACATAAACACATATATATATATATATATATATATATATATATCACATAATTCCTTTTATTTCCTTTTCTTCTTCCACCAAAAGAGGACACATGTCCATTCCCTTTTCTCACTCCCCATTCTGCCGAAAATACAAATGCTGCCCATGCTGATTTTTTTAATTTTGCACCCACTTGCAAATTAACTCCCAATTTTTCCGAAAGTTCCAATTCTTTTTGCCCAAAAATAATTACCGAATTCCAAAATTAACGAAACTTGGACACAATCTTCAGAATATTATAACATTCACAAAACATTTTTCAGAAATTCATTTACCATTCCGGAGTGTCCTACCGAGCTCGCTGAACCCGAACCAAAACCCGACGTGCGAGCGTGTCAACCTGAACCGAAATTCCGTCACTCCAAAAATTCTATAAAAATACCCATAAATTCCATCTTAAATTATAACACAACTTACCCCAAAGCCGTCAGAAAATTTCCATCCCGAGCCCCGAGATTCCCGTCCCGAGCCCCGGAGTCGCCCGAACCGAACGTCCCGCCCCAAATATTAAACTCCACAAACACCTCCGGACATTCTCACGACTCCAAAACTGCAAACGGCTTCCCAAACTGAGGTCTCAAGAGCGCTACCGAGCCCGCTGTACGTCCCGAGGCGACCCCGACAACCCCGGCGCGCAAAAATATTTTCGGCGGAAACGTCCGGGGACCCACACGACCTCAAATACGGAAGGGTTCGCCAAAATGATACTCGGATAGGGCTCGGGAGCCGTCTGAACGCCGAAAACGTGACCCGCAGCCAAAACCGAGCCCCGGTCACCTTGCCGCAACCCGCTCGGGGTGACCGTAACATTCTCCCCTTAGAACTCTTGGTCCTCCAAGAGTAGCTCGAACCAACCAGACAGTGTCGCTACCAACCCGAAAATATAAACATTCCTCTAACCCAGAACAATCGGACCACCGTACTGGTGCGGCGGGAGTGGTAGTTTAGACTACCATACAGAGCCTCACGGCGTCCCACCCTCCGGGTGCACCTTATTGCACCCCGAGACAGTTGCCGGTATTTCTACCAGACAACCCCAGACAGTACCGAACCTAAATCTAACCGATCCACAACAGGCTATCCTGGAAGATACCACGTAAAACAGAAACAGTTGGGGGGGGAAAAACCAACCTAACCACTTACTCTGGAAACTCGTGAAAACCGATATAACTCGGGGTAACTCGCCCCGCCTATCAAATCTTACTGTCTTTCTGAACGGTGCTACCTCCAGTCAAATTCTATCACCAAACGCCGATTCAAGAGCTCTACGGCGGCGGTTCGTATAAGCAGTGGTGCAGTCGTTCGCGGTTTTAATCCGCGCCTGTAACAAACTGATCTTTGCCGTAGACACCTCAAGAAGCTCGGGTTCCACCACAACCCCATCGACACATCTGTCCAACAAAGATGGTGTCATACACCTCCCGTACAACACCTCATATGGTGCCATGTCAAACGTAGTCCAAAGCAATTGTTGTATGAGAACTCTATCAAAGTAATCGCTAGTCCCAAACTCCTCCAAAATCCAAAGTACATGATTTGCAACATATCCTCCAATATCGAATCACCCGCCCGACCGCCCGTCCGTCTGTGGGTGATAAGTCAGTATTCGATGGAGTCGCGTGCCCAATGCATCATGAAAAGCAATCCAGAACCGTGTCAGTAAAACGCGGATCACGGTCGATTCAATGGAGTCTCGGTACTCCATGTAAACGCACAATCTCCCCGATGTAAAGCCGGCAAGCTTCTCCAGAGGGTCTATGACCCGAATAAGCGTAAAGTGTGCGCACTTTATCAGCCGATCCACAATAACCCGTGATAACATCATGGCGAGACCGTGTCGGGGTGCGGCAATGAAAGTCCATCATAACATTACCCCACTTCCAGATCGAATGGGCAAAGTCTGCAGTGTCCCCGCCGGTTCTCGATGCTCAAACCGCTCGAGTGTGCCTCCTCTAAAATCTCATTCCGTAACTCCCGATCCTCGGTACATAAAGGCGGTCTCAGAAGTATAGAAATCCTGGCCTATACTGAAACGTCGGTAACCCATAAACCCATATTTTCCCCAGATAACTTCTTCAATACCAAATTCTACCTTGCGCTTCGCGCATCCTATCAAGCCACTCGTAATGTATAATAAGTGTAATAACCTCGAGCACGCTCCCGTAGCCGCCACTGTGCCAAAGGCACGTCAGATCACTCTCCTCAGATCGGTCACCAACATTTCCTCTCTTAATTAAGCCGGTATACTTCCTGCTCAGAGCATCGGCAACCGTGTTGCCCGTGCCAGAGATGTACTCGATACAACAACCATAGTCCTTAATGTATTCGAGCCATCTGCAATGCCTCAAATTAAGCTCCTTTTGCGTAAACAGATATTTCAGACTCTTATGGTCGGTAAGAATCTGAAATTTATTACCAAACAGATATTGATTCCAATGTTTCAGCGCATAACTATTATAGCCAACTCCAGATCATGTGTCAGTCAGTTCAGCCCATGCGGTCGCAGCTGCCTCGACCCATAAGCTACCACAAAACGCTCCTGCGCCAACACACCCCAAACTGGATGTGGAAGCATCCGAATAAATCACATACGGTAAGATCGGATCTGAAAGAGTCAGAATCGGAGCGTTAGTCAACTGCCGCTTCAACTCCTGAAAATTCTGCTCACACCTATCAGACCAGATATACGGTTGACCCTTCTTGGTCAACTGCGTAAGCGGAGATGCCAGATTAGAACATCCCAGTACAAACCTCCGATAAAATCCTGCTAACCCCAGGAAGCTCCTGAACTCCCGTACCGTGGTAGGTTGTTTCCAATCCCGAACTGCCCTCACCTACTCAATCCACAGCATGCACCATGCTCGGGATATAATGTGTCCTTAAAAGTGACTTCCCGAATCCAGAACTCACACTTTGAGAATTTAGCATAAAGCTGATGTTCCCAAAGTGTCTGCAGACCTACCCTCAGATGATCCCGATGCGAATCCTCATCCCGAGAATATATCAAAATATCATCAATAAAAATCACCAGAAATGAGTCCAAGTACGGTCGGAACACCCGATGCATCAGATCCAAGAATGCTACCGGAGCATTGGTCAGCCCAAATGGCATGACCGTAAACTCAAAGTGTCCATATCGGGTGCGGAAAGCAGTCTTAGGTATGTCCTCTTCCTTCACTCTAAGCTGAAAATACCCGGATCAGAGATCAATCTTTGAGAAAACTCTCGAACCCCAAAGTTGATCAAAAAGATCGTTAATCCCTAGCAACGGATACTTATTCTTCACAGTAAGTGCATTCAACCGCCCGTAATCAATACAAGGTCGGAGCGTCCCATCTTTCTTCTTAGCAAACAGAACTGGAGCACCCCACGGTGAAGTGCTCGGTCGGATGAAACTCTTTTACTGTAATTCCTCCAGTTGCTTCTTCTACTCCCGCATCTCAGAAATAGGCATCCGATAAGGAGGAATAGATATCGGAGCAAGACTGACCGCAGTGGATGTCACACACAATTCCCCGCTCTTAAGGTAATCCGGGCAACTCCTCCGGAAATACCTGCGGAAAATCTCGAACCAACGGTAAACCATCCAACTTCAACCTAATACCAGCTTCATTCAGATCATAGCATTCCCCTACACCAACTATCAACAGCTGATCCGAATCAGAGCTCATCGTGCTGTGCGATAGTCAAACCAATCGGAGTCGTGGGAGGTAGTACCTCTCCAGAAACCATAATAGTACGGGTTGCACAATCAACGTGCACAGAGTTCTTGGTTAGGCAGTCTATCCCAAGAATAACATCATAGTCCGGTGTGTCTAATACCAACAAATCCGATACTATCAGATGTCCACCTGGAGATATCGCACAGCTCCGAACCATCTCATTAGAAAACAGAAACTGACTCCCAGCAGTTTTTACTAAATACGTTTGAGGCAAGGTACTAACAGACAGATACAGAAATGTAACACATTTCGGTGTTACAATGGGAACAAATGCTCCTGTATCAAATAACGCATGAACCGGTATCTCATTCGGAAATATAGTACCTTACGTAACTTCCTGCCGACCCCCGCCCTACAATAAGAGGGCAATCCTGCACTCCAAAGAGTGTCGACTGCAACGTAAACATCGGCCCTCCCGCCGATAACAAATTCAACCGGAATGATACCTACCGCAAATCGGATAAGATCGTGCCGGTGGTGCTCCTCTACCTCTACAAAACTGCCTGTGCCTATTTGGCCGTCCAGAAATCTGCCGGGTCCCCGCTGTGGAGCCCTCGTACACCCTTAACCTCATTGCAAGGTGAAGCGACTCTCAACCTCCTCTTGCTCGAGGAGTTGAGCCCAATAACCGCTTCCCGAAACAAAGTAATGCCTAAAGGTCTCAAAACCCACCTGAACTCGGGCGCAGTCAACGAATAAACCTCTTAGCCTTCTATTCTTCCATTCCATAGTACTACGGTACGTAGCAAACCAACCGATCAAACTCTCACTCAAACTTTCCGACAATCTTGTCTCCCTGATGAAGCTCATCGGACTTGGCCTGACGCAGATTTCTGGCTACATCCCCACTGCACTTCTAGTGGAAAATGTAGCCTCCCCCAGGAGTTTATCAACTCCTGCAGACCAAATCTCTACTACTTCTGGCCCTTCTCGGTCATTGAACCTCGGGGGGGGTTCAAACTCTAAAACCTCTCCAAAAGTCTGACCTCGCCAGACTGGTGCCCCAGATCTCCTCGTCGTTAATAGGACCGATGAGAAGTCTAGGTGTCGCAGTGACCACCCTTGTCAGAGTCACTCACTTACCGATCCCAAACTATGGCGAGCAGTGGCTTAAGTCTCGCTATCACCACCTAATCAAAATGCCCTTACCGTGGCATCAACAGATTTTCCCCGCCATCGCCGCCTCCGAACTCGGCTAAAGTACCCAAAGACACGGTAATACCAAATCAAGAGAAAGGGTCCCTGCGACCACCAAACCTCGGGGCGGTGAGTGTGGTTGTTCAGACCCTGGGTTACACTGAACCCGTATCCTATTCCACGGAGGTGTGGGATTCCAGTCCCGCCCCTCCGGTGCCAAAACACGCTGTTCGCGTGTAGTAAACATTCCCTTAAACCAAGTCCAACCAAAGCCAACTTATCCCATATCCAAAAGTCCAAATCAACTAACTCTTCCCCATCTATCCAAAAGCCAGCAGCAGTATTCTAAGGCTCGGTAGTGTCATGCAATGCATGATGCAGAAATTCAAGTTAGGCTCAGACAACCAAATATCAACTCCTCAAACACAGAATCAGTTCATGTTCATATCACAGAATCCCACCAGATACCAAACAATGAATTAAAGTACCGGATCATACCAAGTCCAACTTCTAAACCTTCAAAATGCTTCAAAGAACCGCCCACGCTCCACACCCATTCCAAGGTGGTTCAAATAAGGAGGTGGCCAGTCTCCGTACGTAACCGCCCCTGAATGAAACGTAGAACGGTGGCTTGTACCTCAAGTCACTTCCACGCTTACTTACCCACGAACAGTCTTAACTTACTCCAAGGGTCCACCCTTGGACTTGTATACTTGCCTTTCACATTCCATACCCAAAACCAAACATACTTTACCTTTTGGGTCATTCCGACCCGACCTGCTCTGATACCAACTTGTCACAGCCACCCCGCCCGGTTGCGGAGGCGGAGCCGGCTGCGACGTCGGAAACAGGAATTATGGCGGAAAACACGGCAGCGGATCCATACATGGCAAGTATACATGATAACTCGACAAAATACCAACCAAGCAGTTCATGGTATACCAAACATTGCTCATCGCAATAACCACAGAAACACTGAATTCATATCATAACAAATCCAATATAGGCAAGTCGGGGCTCCGCCCTCGACTCAGAAGGCATCAAAGGCAGAATATATTTCCGAACATATGACATAAACGAATTCATGATCTGACCTACATGCATGCAGCTACAGCTACAGAGCCATTAAACAAGGTCCCATATATATATACCTAGGTGCGGAATCAGAAGCCTCTCGCTCAAGAATTCCCGCACGTGGTACTGCTGCTGCTACAGAACCCAAAATGTCAGGAAGCACCGCGGATCTCTATTCCGCTGGTTGCTTGTCAGACTGCCTGAAATATTTTAAACAAATAAAAGGGTGAGTCCTCGAAAGGACCCAGTAAGGGCTTAAGGTAAAGTGCGGTTTGCCCACAGGGCAACAATCTGAACCTGCAAAACAGAATATCACAGCATATGCATGTACATATGAACATAAAGCATAACGTAAATCAGAATCCAACATATGCGGTCCAACCGCCAGAACGACCCGTAACGACAGCCCTCAGCAGAGGTCAGAATATACAGATCGTAATGTAATGTATAGCACGGTACCGGGCCGGGTCGCGATCCCCAAACTGTCAGACGGTCACGTATATATCGGCACCCCAAGTGCGGATATACACGAATGTCGGCACCCTCCAAAGGCGGACACGATCAAGTATCGGCACTCCCGGTGCGGATACACAGAACAGAACCAAAGAGCACCCGTGGTCCCTCCAACCATACGGGTCTCGTCACAGAATCAGAACAAACAATAATAACAATGCACAAATGAAAACAGAAGTATCATACCTGATATACACATACAGAACAGAATAAGAACCCGGACCTCTAAGGTTTTCCGGGCCTTGAAACGGAACAAACATACATTTTACCAATTAAGCCCTTACCTCAGAAACGCTGCCCTGCAGCCCAACACTCGGAAGATCCCGACTCCCGACCCGGAATGCACAACTTGGCTCCTACGGGTCCGCGCTACTCCACCAACGCAGAATCAAGTCAGTACAACCATAGTTGGATCGAACACATACTAACAAACCCCAGATAACAATTTCCGCACAAACCCGCACTTTCCCGGAATTTTCCACAGATAGCTCGGTTTTACATACCGAGCCTGAACATTGCTACTTATACATCCATAAACACAAACAAACCTTTAAATCATACCTTCTTCCCAAATCGTTCACACAAGTCCGAACCGAAATTCTCGCTCACCGTCCCAGTACAAATTTCGGCAGAGTTTCGGTCCAATTTCAAAGCAACTCCTGCTCACAATCAATTCCAGATACGTAAAACGCATTCGAATTCACAGAATCAACCAATATCATTGGCGCCAAAACCGAGGCTCGAGCCGGGAAAACGGCTTTCACACCGAGCCTTTTCTCGACAAAACCAATTACACCAACAGTAATCGAAACTTCGCTCCGATCACAAATATATCCTTACCTTTCGAATCCACCGTTGGATTTTACACCAAATTTTTCAGACGCACTTGGCACCACCTCAGCGCGCTTTCTTCCTACGCTCCTGTTATCAAACATGCACAAGAAGATGCCGAACGCTTTAGAAACCAAGAAATCAAACAAACCTTGTGATTCCATAATCACTTCCAAATTTCAGCGACTCACGGTTTACAAACCGGCGTAACCTTCACAAACCGACCTCGATTATTCACTTACACAACACAATGATCGTTTTAGCATGCTTACCTCAAAGATTCCTCGAGAAATGGCAAAGTTCAGTTGTTGGAGCTTGAAGCTTTAAGAATGGCGGCAGAGAAGGTGAGAGAGGAAGAAGATGAAGTTTGTGTTTTTTTTTTCATTTCATTTCTTTCCCTTCTTTTATATCTTCTTTCTTTTTCTTCTCTAACCAAGAAGGGACACATGTCCCTTCTTTTCTCTCTCTCCCATCCGCCCATTCCCTTCTTTTCTTCCAAAATTACCATTTTATATTACTTATACATATATATATATATATATATGCATTATTAACATAAACACATATATATATATATATCACATAATTCCTTTTATTTCATTTTCTTCTTCCACCAAAAGAGGACACATGTCCATTCCCTTTTCTCACTCCCCATTCTGCCGAAAATACAAATGCTGCCCATGCTGATTTTTTTAATTTTGCACCCACTTGCAAATTAACTCCCAATTTTTCCGAAAGTTCCAATTCTTTTTGCCCAAAAATAATTACCGAATTCCAAAATTAACGAAACTTGGACACAATCTTCAGAATATTATAACATTCACAAAACACTTTTCAGAAATTCATTTACCATTCCGGAGTGTCCTACCGAGCTCGCTGAACCCGAACCAAAACCCGACATGCGAGCGTGTCCAACAGAACCAAAATCCCATCACACCAAAAATTCCTCAAAAATACCCATAAATTCCATCTTAAATTATAACACAACTTACCCCAAAGCCGTCAGAAAATTTCCATCCCGAGTCCCGGGATTCCCGTCCCGAGCCCCGGGAGTCGCCCGGAACCGAACGTCCCGCCCCAAATATTAAACTCCACAAACCCCTCCGGGACATTCTCACGACTCCAAAACTGCAAACGGCTTCCCAAACTGAGGTCTCAAGAGCGCTACCGAGCCCGCTGTACGTCCCGAGGCGACCCGACAACCCCGGCGCGAAAAATATTTTCGGCGGAAACGTCCGGGGACCCACACGACCTCAAATACGGAAGGGTTCGCCAAAATGATACTCGGATAGGGCTCGGGAGCCGTCAACGCCGAAAACGTGACCCGCAGCCAAAACCGAGCCGGTCACCTTGGCCGCAACCCGCTCGGGGTGACCGTAACACATTCAAAGCCAGCTCAGCAGCAACATGAGTGGAAGAAAACAATGAAAGTTGGAGCAGAGGATCAGTCTGAGATTTTGGGATATCTTCATCTTGTAGCTGCCTTCCCCATATCCCCTACTTTCAGAGTGGATGGGTATAGTGCTCTTCTAGATTGTGTTGGTGACAACAACAAGGCATTGAAGCTCTGACATCACCTTGGAATGACTGAAACTGCAAGGTTCTCTATCTCTGTCTTTGTCTCTCTACATTGTTTGTAACTTAACTTCCAGTATTTATAGAACTTGGTTGCATGTGTATCTTAGAGATTCCTTTGCAGTCACCGAATGACTGCTACGTTTATTTTTATCATTTAATTTATGATTTATTTTTTTAGCATTTTAGCGGTGATGTGTCAAGCATCCACCCCTATTGCTCCTTCCATTGATTGGAGAGAAGCACAATCCGATACAATGTATATGAGTTTTGTTTAGGTCTAAAAAGAACTTTTCTTAAAAGTGAAATGGCTACCAAAAATATGTAATTAGGCACTTATAGCCATGGTTTATAAAACCGAACCGGACACAGAACCGTTCAAGCTACCGGTTCACGGTCTGATCGGTTTGACCGATTGAGCCACTGGTTCAACCGGTATTAGTTAAATACGCGGGATATCTAACATTTATCATTCATCTTAAAGTAAATAAGTAATTTATAATAAACTCAAGAACATATATCCATCAAAACTCAAAATAGTTAGCACATATATGCTTTAAAATTACAATGAGCATTAAAAATGTAAAATAAAAATTTTAATTTTTTTTAAAACACTTTTTCTTGAAAACCGGCGGTTTCCGGTTCAACCGGTTCGCCGGTTTCCACCGGTTTCTAAGAAGAGGTCTCAAAACCGAAAACCGGACCGGACAGGCCACCGGTTCGCGGTCCAACCGGTCCGACCGGCCGGTCCGGTTTTCTCAACCATGCTTATAGCAGAGTTATTTTCATCAAATGTAATTGAGATAACAGAAAAGTGGATGGAAAATATAATAGTAAGACCAATTTGAGACATATTTTAAAGCTTAGGATTGATTTTGATAGGAATTTCTAAAAGAAGACCCATTTAGGATGACGAAAAAGCAGGGGCGAATCTACCTAGTGGCAGACCCAGCTCCCGCTGTGCTGGATTTTTGGCCCAAAATTACCTATACTCAAACTACAATTTCCCATAACCCAGCACCCAATCTCTTCAAAGACTGAAGTGTTTGAGAAGTCTTTCAACTCTACAACTTGGGCGTCTTAAGAATATTAGAGGGCAACTCAGCCCCTCAGGTATTAGAAAAGGTGTGAGTTATCCCCTTTAGTACTTTTTTTCCCATAAAAATGTATTTTCTTCATAAAATTAAATAACAACAATTTATCAAATATCCAATCTCTATTTCTAATATTTTCCTCTTAAAAATTTGAACTCTATTTTCAAAAAAGCTCCCAAGTTTTTCTCAAATTCTTTAAAATAAACACCGTAGTCTTTACTTAAAATCTTTCCACGATGATATTAACAGTTTTTTACAACTTTATCATCAAATCTTTGTAGAAAGTGTTCAAACCCCGAACTAAGTTGACTATTAATCATAAATCCTTATTTCCTTGTTACAAATTGTCACATAATTTGCAAAATTATCAGAGATATCATTGTATCATGAGCACGATTCTCTGTATAGAGCATACAAATTTTAAAACTGAAGTGTAATATTCTGCTCCCCAGCAACGCGCGGGCTTCCTTGAACCTCGTTCTTTACATATATTATTTGATAGTTTTTTTCCGCTCACCTAACTTTTTGAGTCTGGATCCGCCGCTGGAATAAAGCTAACGGTCTAAATATGGATCTTATCCTATAAAATTTAAAATAACTACGTTTAACAAAATACAATATAATATGGAAAAACTGTTATGTTCATCTTGGTTCCTTAATGTACACCTCCAGAGAAAACAAATCCATGTTCATTCAATAGAGCAAAGCAGTAATTCAAGAAAAATTGAAATCAAATAACCAATACTACTCAACAAATGGAAAAGATGAGATACAAAAATAGAAGCTTCAAGCTGATGACTGAAACACTTTGTGGATCCATGTAGCATCTCTTAAGCATTCTGCCATAAGGAAAGTTCTAATTTGGAAACCTCATCACCAACTTTTATCCACTCTTCATGGGCAGGGTTGGTATATTAATTCTAAATATATAACCTAACAACATGCAAAACCAATCAAAAGTAAGTTCTTACCTCACGCCTGGTTCATAGTTAATTTTCAACTGTTAGATCCTACTCCTGGTATAAAATTTGCATAATTGGTTAGATATAAGCATATAAGCAATTTTTGTTAATGAGCAAGTTAATCATAATGCCCCAAGTCCTATGGACTAAAACAGTGTAACATCGATAAGATAATCAATTGATGAATTTCTAATGTATTCACACAAATAGATATGAACAACACTTGTTGAAAAGAAAAAAAATGAATTCTTAAGATAATCACCCAATGATGAGGACATCACCATGGATCAACACAACTGGTCAAGTCAGGATTAAGAAGGGGGTCCAAGTTCAAGCTCACAAGTCTCTCAATCCTCTTGAAGGTCTCGATGGACCCATGACAAGGTCCCGGTCCAAGAAAGCACAAGAAAGCCTTCATGTATTCATGAGGCTTATGGCACAAGGAGAGGAGCGGGAAGAAGACCAAGAGAGGATCCTCCAACTTCATCACATGGGCATTCACTTAGAGAGGAGCATGCCCAACACCTTGGAGGGACTCAATGTCACCACACTTGCAGCCGAAAGCACCATCATGCGTTCCACGCGCCACCAAACCTCCCCCACACGCCCCCACGCACCATCCTGAGGTCCCGGTCGAAGGAGCGCTTGATTTGGCATCACCCATCATCTTTCCAAGCCTCTCACAACCTTCCCCAACGCCCCACGCGCCGCCACATCACTTCCACGCGCCACCGCCTCAAGGCCACGCGCCGGCCAAGCTTCCCAAAGTTGAATCAGAAATGTTCCCTCCATTTATGAAGATATTTGGGAAGACAAATAATTACTTTATGTGTAAAAGACATATGAAAGCTTTATAGGCTAGCTTTTTACCTTTTGTTTTTTTGGAAGCTTTTAAGGTGTCATGCATGCAAAAGTACTTTATACTTTTGGAAGGCTTTTGGCATGCATGCATAGTGTAAGAGCCTTTTTGCATTTTGAAGCCTTTTGGAAGGCTTTTGAAGACAAATTATGTGGATGGAAATTAACCACCCATGCTTGGAAAGTTGGATGGTTAATTTTCCATCCAAAAGGCTCACTTTAAGTTGTAAGAAAGGCTCATTTTGGTGCCTTAGAACATTATTGCCGAAAATATCATCTCTTTTGTGAGACTTGGTTCATCTTGAACTCTTCCTTGCGACTAGGGGTGAAATCGAGCAGAGCCGAGCACGAACCTGACAGGCTCGAGCTCGAGCTCGTGAAAATCAGGCTCGGCTTGAGCTCGGATCGAACTTCATCGAGCTCGATTTTTCGGGCTCGAGCTCGGCTCGAAAGCTCGTGAGGCTCGATTCGGGGGTAGCTCGTTTAGGCTCGATTATAAAGTTCGGCTCGATTATGCTTGAAGTGGCTCGTGAAGCTCGAAAAAATTGAGATATATTAAATTAATTCAATAAAATATTCTTAAATTCACGAGCTCGAGCTCAAATCTAATAGGCTCGGGCTCGGCTCAGCTCGAATCTAATAGGCTCGGGCTTGGCTCAGCTCGTTTGTTAGGCTCGTGTAGGCTCGCGAGCCTGATCGAATCGAACCTTCGAGGCTCGAGCTCGGCTCGTTTAACAAATGAGCCTAAAAAACGGCTCGAGCTTGAGGCTCGAAAAAGCTCGGCTCGATAGACTCGTTTGAGCTCGAGCTCGAGCCGAGCTCGAACGGGCTTGATTCGTTTAACAGCCCTACTTGCGACTCCATCATCCCCTTGCATCCGTTGAAGTGGATTCAAGCTATACATCTAGTGTTGCTCTTCATTTGAGAAGTGAAGTGCTAGATCCACTCACTTCCTTGGCAAGTAACTTTCGTATTGCTCTCCATTTGAAAATTGTGGTAAGAAAGAGCCGCCCTTTTTATGGTATTGTTACAATCTTCATACAAGCTAGATCAATCAAGGTGGTAGATCCTACACATTGGTGTGGATCCGTATCACCCAATTGACAATACTCTGCATTAGCAATCAGGATTGCTAGTTATCCAATAGATGCATGGCAGAGTGGGAAGTACACAAATACTCAAACGAAAGCTAAGTTCTAATAATCAATGCACATCAATAAGCATTAATAGGGCTTCATGATCCTTACCTAGTAAGTTGAGGCCGATAAGTATCAAGAAAGATGCATGATATTGCATCAAATCTCGCACCCTAATCCTTAGGATCCAATGCACATGTATAAAAAAATCAACAAACAACTTAAGATTGGAAGATGTTACTGTTCCAAGGAAGGTAAGTCTAGAGGAGAATCACAAAAGTTCGAAACATACATTCAAATACACTATAACTTGATTACATCTAAATTAGCTAATCTAACACATAAATTTTTTGTCAAAAGCTGAGAAATACACCTTTTAATTAAGTAAGATTGTGCAACTGCCCCCTGTCCCTTCGTAGTTCTATCTCCGGTTGTTAGTCTTACCTTATGACCGTTGGTCAACTATGTTCAAAGGGGGAATACAAGAAAAAAAACACAAAAAGGTAAGAAGCGTATTTTCAAGGAATTTTCAGGGAGGTTTCTTGTAATTAACTCCGTTTCCTGTCACTCCATCCATTACCAGCTGCGGGACAAGATGACAAGACTTTGCTCAGGAAAATGGAGTCTGGGAATCCCACGATGGAGGAACCAAGTGTCAGTTCTATGTTTCAAAACATCGCCGCCGCCCCAGATATTCCGGTTTATGCGGTGATTCCCTTTAAATTTCACTCACCCTTTTCATATATGGGGTAGCAACAAAACGTTTCATCAATTCGGACAAAAGCTTCTGAGTTTTCATCAGATGCATGTTATCTCTGTTCTTGAACCATTTTGTTGGGGGTAGCGTATAGTGTGTTAAAGTGTTCATGGGGTTTCAGTAGCATCTGATTGAAGTATTTTGAAGAGTATTTAGGACCAGGCGAAGTTCTAAGTTTAACTTTGTTGGCCGTCGTATTGTGCTTTAGATTAGTGTTGCCATTGCTCCAGCATAGTGTGCAATCTTGATAATTGTTAGTTTGATTACAGCACCTAGTTTTTCAATCACTCCTCCGTTACTATTTAATTGATATGTTTGACTGAATACAGAGATTAAGGGGGAGTAGAATGCTTGTAGAGTTTTCTAATTTTCCCTTTCAGAAAAAATCTGTTCAAAATTTTTGGTAAATGGGACAGAAAAAAAAAATTCTTAAAAGTAAACATAACAATTATCTGGTGGGAGTATTAGTTTGGGTGTTATTTTTCCATGACTTATATATTTAGTAAACAGGTCATGGTTGCTTACAGTAAGGATCCCAGTCCGAAAAAGCTGAATCTGGGAATTGGTGTCTACCGAACTGAGGTGAGTGTTCATTTCATGGATTGCATTGTATATCAGAAATGGATATTGTATCACTTGGTGCAATTTTATTGGTACCGGAAGAAATGAGAGGTAATAGCGGAAGAGCTTATCTGTGATTCACAGCAAAACAAAGTCCAGTACTGCACTCAAACTATATTTCTAAGTTGCCTCCTACTCTCCGTTGCATTTATGGTCTCTTATGTAGTTGCATTCTTGGAGAATGACACCTCTTGCCGCATAGATGAGTATCATAGAAATGTTTCTCTGTACCTTTTGTTGTGGAAATGGGTAGCTTGTCATCAAGATGAGTAGTCAATAATGAGGAATGCTCCCAGAGAGCACCAAGTGATTAATTGGTTTTTATTTTAGCTTAGGTTGAAGTATACTCTAGTTTGTTTACTAAACAATACTCTAGTTTGCAGTGATGCTATTTAAACCGTCCTAATGGCAGTATTGTAGCTCTTTTATTTTATTTTTCTTCCCATGGCTTGACAGGACGGAAAACCTCATGTCTTGAGTGTAGTTAAGAAAGCAGAACAGATACTAGTAAATGACTTGTGCGTATGTTATCAAACTCAGTAATTTTCTTAGTAAGATTTTACGTTTTATGGAGTAATGGTTAATCTATTTCTTCATGTACAGGTCTGCTTGTAAGGAGTACCTTCCTATAACAGGACTCCCAAAATTTAATAGATTGAGCGCTGAACTTCTGTTTGGCAATGACAGGTATAGATACGTCAATAAAACAGTAGTTAAGTGGTTATATGAGGAGGTTCTTGAAGCAGATTTAATTGTACCATGTCTTCTGTGCTTTCCCCCTTGAAATTTCAGTAAAAGTTACTTGTTTTCTTTCTTCAATCTGTCTGCCTATAGAAACAAGCAAGGCCCTGAAACTAAAGCTAGTGGAGTCTCCTGTTTGACTCATAGTATTCATCATTGTCTAGTCATGTCACCATTGTTTTAAACCTTGAAATCTAAGCACTTATTCTATACCTTAATCCAAGAAATTCTGTTTTACAGCCTTATCTAGTTTCTCATCTCATGGTTGGAACATGTCAACTTTTAGCCTTCAGTTGTCAGTTGGTGATCAAGTGTGGACTCTCTCTGATGGCTCCGTCCCAAAAAGAATATTACGTTTCATTTTCAGAATTTAAACTATGATTGTTTTCTTCAAATGTTTTTAATATAAGGTTAAATAATTTATATACAAATGATAGATCAATGTTAGTAGTTTTACAGTACAAAAAATACATTTTTGTATTTTTTTTGCCGAATTCTTCATAGTAAATATTTAAGTCAAACACAATATCGAAAGTCAAACGTAACATTCTTTTTGGGACGGAGCATATACTTCAAGGACTTTTGCTCATTCTGTTATTTTATTTTTCTACGATGCCATGATCTTATAATCCAGCACCTTTTTCTTGACCATAGAGATTTCAGCGCCATACACACCTATGTCCATCCCACTTATGTATTATGATGGAACATAGGCTTCATAAGAAACCCTGAGGCTTCAGTTTTCATATGAAGCAGGATTGTTGAATGATCAGCAGTGACTGCTTTCCTGTTGATCAAGGGTCTATAATGTATAGTTCATATTTGTTAATTTCCTTCTCCTCACTTAGCTCACTATGATTATCATTTTCCTTGAATCAGCCCTGCCATTAAGGAATGCAGAGTGACAACTGTTCAGTGCCTGTCTGGCAGCGGGGCGTTAAGGATTGGTGCTGATTTTCTAGCAAAACATTACCCCCAAAAAAATGTATGAGCTCATTTTCTTTCTTTTTTCTTTCAGATTTTTCAATCTTGTATAATCGTATTTTCTATATAATTTTGCAGAAAATAGTTTACCTTCCCCAACCAACATACGCAAATCATCCCAACTTTTTCCTGGCAGCAGGGCTGGCTTTAAGAACATATCGTTATTATTACGAAAAAGCACACCAGTTAGACTTTGAAGGTTTGAAATTTTGTATTAATGTCCAAAATGTGTGAAAGCGTCACTTTGCTGTTGGTTTATAGCATAAGTCTTTCTTATTAATACTACCGCTATATTTTTGTCTATTTGCATTATTCAATACAAGTGAAGAACTTGTCCATATATCGATGAGAACAGCACTTATTTCAGATATTGGTGCTACTAAAATCATTGTAAAGTCTGTATCTTCGCATACCATTTATATCGTCATCTGTACTTGATTCCAATGATTAATGATATCAGTCGTGTATCAATCCTGATGTTTCAGGTCTATTAGAAGATCTCGGATCTGCCCCATCTGGAGCAATTGTGCTCCTCCAAGCAAGTGGCCATAATCCTAGTGGTGCTGACCCAACTCCTCAGCAGTGGGAGCAAATCCGAAAATTGATAAGAACGAAAGCTTTATTGCCTTTTTTCGACTGTGCCTACCAGGTACTACATTTTGATGCTTCACTTGAGGTTTTCTGTTGATGCTGATCATCAAACCAATATGATAGATACCATGATGTAGGGTTTGGTAAGTGGAGATCTGGATGCAGATGCACAGTCTGTACGGATGTTTGCTTCGGATGGTGGTGAGTGCCTTGTAGCTCAGTCTTACTCCAAAACCATGGGACTTTATGCCGAACGTATTGGAGCACTTAGCATGGTCAGACAGAAAGTCCCTGACTGCTTAGATCTTGCCCCTTTATTTCCATTTAGTATCTATGTATGTCTTGTTTCAGGTATGCAAGACATCTGATGTAGCAAGCCGAGTTGAGAGCCAGCTGAAGCCTTTGATAAGACCTATGTACTCAAATCCACCTATTCATGGTGCAGCAATTGTCTCCCTCATCTTGAACAACAGGTAGTCAGCATTTTAAATTGTCACCTAATCTCTACTTAAAAAGCTGCAGTTAGAGGAGTCTACTAAGCATCAGTATGTGTTGTGGCCAGTTCTTGAATGCACATTATGCACTTAAACCTGTAGGAACATGTTCAGCGAATGGACAGCTGAGTCAAAGGCTATGACAGATCGTCTCACAGGAGTGCGCCAACAACTATACGATGCACTAGAGAGGAAGGGTAATGCAACTTGCAATGTTTCTGGGGTGAAAACTGCGTACTTCTGTTTGGTCTCTTTGTTATTGATGTATCATAGTTCCCGACTTGCAGGAACCCCAGGTAACTGGAGCCACATTACAAGACAAGTTGGAATGTTCAGTTTACTGGGACTGAGTGAGGAGCAAGTTGCCTTCATGACAAATGAGTTCCACATCTATATGTCCTTTGACGGGTACTCCTTTCATCCTTTTTTTTACTGCAACAAACAGATATCTATTGGCATCTTATTGAAAAAAAAATACAGATAGTACCAAGTAAGAAACAATCAGGATCTGTATATGTTTGTCAAATCTGCAGGAGGGTAAACATGGCGGGTCTCAACTCGAAGACGGTCCCATATCTTGCTGAAGCAATACATGCAGCTGTCACTCGCATGGTGTAGGTGGGTAGCTTGCTTTCCACGTCTTGGCTTCTGCTTGCTAAATCCCCTAATTAGATCTGTTTGTATGGTGGAGATGGGTAGCAGAAGTGGTGCTTTATGTCGTGGTGATGAGTTTGTCGCTTTCCAAACTTGTGAGAGTCGATTGAGCATTTTGTTGAAAACTAAGGATGGAGTTGCAATTCGACAGCCGGCCCTCGATTGGTGAAGTTATCCTCAGTTCTCACCACCTCGAAACTCGAAACAAGTGCTAGCATCATCTCTTTGTAGTATGGATAATGTTAATCCTTGATATTTCTACACGAAACTTTTGAATATTGTACAATTGCATCCATTACTCACATTGTGTTCAAATAGGCCATTACATTATAGTGAACGATGACGTACCTCCCACTATAATTTGTTTTTCTGATCAGTTAGCTTTTGAGAATCGAAGATCAGTCAGTAAAATTGATACCCAAAAAAAAAAAACTTTTCTTTAACAAGACAATTATTTTAACTTTTATAAAAGAAAACACATTGGTTTTTTTGGGGCAGATGGCGTTTGATAAGCTCAAAATTGTACAAACATATAATAGATGAATAGTTATTTTTAAACAAATAATAATACTCCTATAATGATTTATATCAAGCTTTCTAACATATCAAATAATTAGGAGTAAAACGAGTAGATTTGCTTGACTAATGTAAAAAAAATTGATGGACTGCATTAGGTATTTGTAACTCAAACGGCAAGAGCTTTCATTTGGGGTTCAAATAATAGTGAAAATTGAAGAGTACAGACTTACACATTTGTGTATTAGAAAATTTAGAGCATTGCATGGCATGATTTTCCTTTCCAAATGTATAGATGAAGATTATTCAACTAGTAAGATAGCTTGTAGCTCTTGAGTATTGAGTAAGCACACTATTAGTTGGAAATATATGCTTTAATACTTTTAACCTACTTAAAGATAACAAAATTTTGATAACCTCATTTTTTAAGTAAATGGAAAGAAAGAGAAAACTTAGTGAACCTTAATTTTAAGATAAAAAGGAAATTAGTAGTAGAAGTTTCTCTATAAGGAGAGGTTACAAAAATTTGAAATGATCTAGATCAGCCTAAGTTACAACTTTGAGGGACAAGAGCATGTGAACACTTCAAAGTTACTACAACAAGAGTTGGGAGGGAAAATGGCATTTTCATAAAGGTCTGGGACTTGAATGCAACTATTCAAGAAGATTCGGCACCAATATGTAAATTTAATACCAAGTAGGACCCACTACTAGAGCCGAAATATCATGAGTCGCCGCGTAAGCTTTCTTCTTGAAGTGCCCAACTTCTCTTCCCTTATTACCCGTTTCGTCCTCTATAACAAAATTCACAGAAATTTTCAGAGAATTTTCATCATTTCAAAAATGGCTCAAGAATCAACTTCTTCTTCTTCTTCTTCTCGGGGCCAGCGGCGTGTCGCCGTTTTGTCCGGACACTTAGCCGCGACGGACCCGGCGCTGTCGCCCACCGCCCTCTCCGCTTCTCCGACTTCCGCCGGCCACGGCGGCTCGGTTTTCGACCACGTCGTCCGCGGTCCGGAAGATCCTATCCTCGGGGTAGTTCTTTGTTTGATCCTGATTCTTTTGTGAGACAATTTTGTTTTAATTTGTGGTTTTGACTTCTAACGGGATTTTCCTGCGTTCGTCTGCTTTAGGTGACTGTTGCGTACAATAAGGATCAAAGCCCTGTGAAGTTGAATTTGGGCGTGGGCGCTTATAGAACGGAGGTGACTCTCCACTTCATTTAATTACACAATTTCTTTATGGAGTATGTTGTTGATTGGATTATTGTGATTTGTTTCTAGTGCAAAGCTTGGTTTGTCGTTTCTATCTAAATCTGTATAATCTTCTAGGAAGGAAAACCCCTGGTTCTTAATGTTGTGAGGAAAGCAGAGCAAATGCTTGTTAATGACCGGTTAGTTCATGGGTGTAATGTGTTTTATTGGGTGTTTAAGATCAGAAAGAAATGACTAAATTGTTCCATTTTGTATGTGTGATCCATATAGGTCCCAGGTGAAGGAGTATCTTCCAATTGTTGGGTTGGCAAATTTTAATAAATTGAGCGCTAAGCTCATTTTTGGTGCTGATAGGTATGTGAATGTAGCTTCCATCAGTACTTCAGATTAAAATGTTTTTTGGCCAATTTTATAGTGTAATTTTTATTGTAATAATATATTTTTTCCTTGCTTGCATACAGCCCTGCTATTCGGGAGAATAGAGTAACAACTGTGCAATGCTTATCTGGTACTGGTTCTCTCAGAGTTGGTGGAGAGTTTTTAGCAAGACATTATAACGAAGTAAACTTCTTATTTAGTTATCTATTTATATGTGTTATCTTCATTGAATTTGCATTCCAAACCTTATTCAGCATCCTGCTGTTTTGCAGCGCACAATATACATTCCCCAGCCAACTTGGGGGAATCACCCTAAGGTTTTCACTTTGGCTGGTTTATCTGTTAGAACTTACCGATATTATGATCCTGCCACACGTGGGCTTAACTTCCAAGGTAAGAAATACTTTCCACAAATTTGTGATGATTCTGCTTATTACTTGCTTGGCGAATGATTTTTTTTTGTGTTCACAAAATTTAGAACCTTATGTACTTTAATTATTTATTGCTAGTGATAGATATAGCATTTTACTGTTTATTTTATGGACTTTTATAGCAGCATGTTTCATGGAAAATTTCTGTGTTTTTTCCTCCCTAGGAGTCTAGCTGACTATAAATTTTGATTTACACTCCGTATCTTGTTTTATCTGAAATTCATCTTTTTTGCTTTCTGGCTTGGCAGGATTGTTGGAGGATCTTGGTGCTGCTTCACCTGGAGCAATTGTGCTTCTTCATGCCTGTGCACATAATCCCACTGGTGTCGATCCTACCCTCGAGCATTGGGAGCAGATCAGAAGATTGATGAGATCAAAGGGATTGTTACCTTTCTTTGACAGTGCTTATCAGGTGAATTAGGCTGAATGAAACTCTTGTTCTATTGTTCATTTATGTTTTTGGAAAATGAAAGTAATATGACTAATTTTCTTCTTTTGTAGGGTTTTGCAAGTGGGAGCCTAGATAAAGATGCGCAGTCTGTTCGTATGTTTGTTGCTGATGGTGGTGAATGCTTTGTGGCTCAAAGTTATGCAAAGAACATGGGACTGTATGGTGAACGTGTTGGTGCATTAAGTGTTGTAAGCCAACTAATTAACCTATGTGGTTCTGATATTGTTGCACATTTATTTTCGTAGAGAATGTATCGTTTGAAAATAAATTTACTTAAATTACCAATGTATTTTTTGCATTCTGGACCCAAAGTAATTACTTAAGAAGTGAACATCTTTGGATTTTGTTTCATTGCTCACGGCAACAAGAAAATTTGCACAGGTTTGCAAGAGTGCTGATGTTGCAAGCAGGGTTGAAAGCCAGCTTAAACTTGTTATTCGTCCCATGTACTCCAATCCTCCAATTCATGGCGCATCAATTGTAGCTGTTATCTTGAACGATAGGTAATGATTCGGTTATGTTTATTATTTATTTCTGCCAGCCCTAGGTGCTCCGCTATCTGCATTTATTTTGTTCAAAGTTCATTATTGGACTGGAACTTAGAGGATTGTTGGAGCTTCCTCTGTGTCTCTATTTTATGGGATACACATTCTCATGCATCATTCTTTTATACAGTTGCTGGGTTTCTTCCTCTGAAAATTGCAGCCTTAAAGTCTTATAGTATTTTTATGTGTATGTAGAGAGTTGTACAAAGAATGGACTATGGAATTGAAAGCAATGGCTGATCGTATTATCAGCATGCGCCAACAACTATTTGATGCATTGCGTGCTAGAGGTTAGGTTCTATATCCATGATACTCTTTCATGGTTTCCTTTTTCTCTGCTTTCTTTTTTTTCCCTTTTCTTCCGGTAATTGATAGGGAAGGAATGACACACTTTGCCACTAATTTATACATGTATATGCAGATTCCCTTTTGTTTTTTTTCCTTCCTTCTCTCCTATCTTCAAGTCTGATCCACCAGCTGTCAGTTCATTTTTTAAGTCTTGAAGAACAATACTGTTTGTAGACCCAAAGTCCTGTCTACTTCCGTCTCTTCTCTTCATTGCAGCATTCACATGATATCAGTATCCAAGGCTTAATGTATACATAAAATGTTAATTTATACTCCCTCCGTCCCTGAAAAATTGTACACATTTCTTTTTTGGGCTGTCCCAGAAAAATTGATCACTTTCCTTAAAAGGAAACTTCTCACTCTCAAAGTTACTAAACTATCATCACTTTATCTTTACTTTTTCTACCTCGTTTTTTGTGCACTCTCAACTAAGGGGCAATTAAGTAAACATATACAAACATCTTACATTCACCTTAATCTCCGTGTCCAAACAAATCTACCAATCTTTCGGGGACGGAGGAGTACTAGATAACGTAAGCTGTGGATCTTGGACCAAAATCTTTTATGCACCTTCCACCAATGTGTTCATACACCTTCCACTGTCCTCCCTGGTAAGTGAAGGAAGTTCAAGTAACTTCTCTTGGTTTTGGGACATGCCTCTTGTTGTATCTTGGAAAAGAGTAATGTACCTAGCAGCATCCCTTTGACCTTTCCCTACATCTGGAGTTGGCATTACATTACTTCTTTTCTCACTGCAGGAACCCCTGGTGACTGGACTCACATTGTGAAGCAGATAGGGATGTTTACATTCACAGGATTGAATGCTCAGCAAGTCGCATTCATGACCAAAGAGTACCACATATATATGACATCCGATGGGTAAGATGCTTGATTGTCAACTCCTCATCAATCTTTTCCTGTCCAGATTATATAAAACCATCATCGGTGCATTAGATTTGCATAATGTGTTTGGATTTCTTTATCATTTGGCACTGCTATGTCAAAATTGTCTTCTAATCAATGTGTGGCTTTGACAGGAGGATTAGCATGGCGGGTCTGAGCTCAAGAACAGCCCCTCATCTCGCTGATGCCATACATGCCGCGGTTACAGGCATGAAGTAAGTCCGTCCTCTGTTCTGTTGGCTGAAGAAGGTGGTTTTCTGTTCATGTGTAATCATTCGTTCTCTTTCCTGCTAAAATAATGGGGATTCTGTTGTGATCACATTAGGGGCAGCAAAAGGTGTTTTGTTCCTTGTTTGTAGCAGCTATGGCTATTTTATTTGTAAAACTAATACACATGAACTTACTCCTCATATGCCCCCTATTCAGTGTGGGGAATAAAGTCTTACTTATAGGCTAGTCATATGGTCCTATTTGTGCCACTTTTAGATGCCCCTGGTCAGTGTAGTCATATGCCCCTGTGTATAAGTATTTGTATTAATTACTGTCATTTCATGGATCAGTAGAAAATTAGTATAGATCACCATGAGATGAATCACAACAAAATGAAAGTTGTTGG